>CM057456.1:195385000-195967500 GCA_016271365.2 Neoceratodus forsteri
CCTCCTGAAGTTGAGAATCTAAAATCGGGGGGAGGCACAGCCCTCCCCACCCAAAAAATACTTTTTGGTTTTCGGATGTCAGGTCACCAGCAAGTGTATATCACCAATTTGCTTTTTGGTGATACACACTTGCCATAATAGCGATCGCTGTTTTGCGATCACTATTAAGACATGGAACTGTCTTGGTGTAATCTATGGAATATCGCATACCTTTGTGCAAGGGAAATAAAAGCCAGACTGATTCAATTTAAGATATAATACAATTATTATTTACCCCTGATGAACTGGAAAATGCAATATTCTGTTTGCACTAGTGGTCCTAAATGCAATTCTGTATCAGTCAAACTATCACACATGTTATGATTTTTCCCAGTGATATCTGCTATATGTAAAGAAGTTCATGATAGGTGTGAAGTTATGCTTGGGTAGAAAATCCCCTTTACCCCAAGATTTTCTTTTTGGATGACACAATTATGCTCTGCCATTTAGAAAAAAAATAATCAGAAATAGATATTATCTTCTGCACTAACACTCAAGAGGCTCATTTATTGGGAAGATAAGAAATTCCTCTATCTGAGACAATGGCTAGATTGGTTGGATTCCACTGCTAACAGTAGGTGCTATGCATGAATAGTGCAGAGTGGCTACGCACTTGTATCTGGGGTGCATAGCCACTCTGCACCCATTGCCCCAAGCACGAGATGCACAAATGGGGGGCTTGTGGACCCACCGCACACAATCCCCCACTTCCATGGACCGCACCACACCTGGGGCATTCTGGGGGCATGCCAGCACTATGCGGTATTCACAAACCTGTGTAGTGCTGGCTGTATGGGTGCAGAGGGGGGTGCAGGGTATGCCAGGGTAGACCCTGCCATAACCCTTCTGTGCACTCCCAAGGATGCCTCTCATCAGTTGTGAGGGAAATGGGAAATGTTTTGCAGTGCCACCCCAGCCCACAAAGCAGACTGGGAGGTCTGAGGCAGCCATGTCATGGCACCGGCAACATGTCTGGTGTCCTGGGATGTTGGCACCATGGGAGTGGAGGTCCACTGATGGCCTCCAGGGCACAGGTTACACCATGCCTGGGGTGTGATGTATCAGTCTCCTGGGCTGTCCTCTCCCTGGTGTGTGGTTATGCAGGTCAGGGCACCCACAGGGTCTATGCATAACCTAGACCTGCACCTACTGGTGCAAGGAAACCAGCCCTGGACCCAGGATGGGCATCCAATTGGATTCCAGCCAGGTCCATGACTCCACCCCTGGCCACTCTACGGAGTCCTGCACACCAGGGGAGGAGCCATGGGCAGGTGGCCGGCATTGGTGAATTCCAATATGGGCACATTGTTCCAGGGGGTGCAGGGTCACGGGTGGGGTACTTGACTTTCCCGTGTACCCCCACCCACTTTGTGCATAGTGCCCAGTGAGAGAATAAGTTATATGCTGACTAACCAATTAGATCTATTTCAGAAGATCTGGAAACAATTTTTGACTTATGGTTAATAACTTTGTGATTGTTACTATTCTGAGACTGTTTCTTGTTTATATACTGATGCATTGTTGATCTTTTTTTCATTTTGCAATGACATTATTAGTTAGTGCTGTTATCCTTTCACCTGCAGTTGTTTTATGATTGTATATATGGTTGACATTTCTTTATATTTCAATAGACAATGGAGAACTTACCTATAGCAATACAAAATGATGTAGAGACAAGCCTATGGCATTAAAGAAGTGGGATCTATAGTCAAACCCAGAGCATCCCGAAATGTTGGCTAAGGCAAGATGTAGTACCTATGAAAATGGCAGACTGTGCCAAACACAGAGCATCAGAACATGGTGCCAGAGCCAGAACCAGAGCACAAGAAAAACGGTAGTCAGGGACAGATTGAGAAGTACAGAAAATGGGAGGCAAAACCCACCTCAGAAAATAAGAGCCAAGGCCAGAGTGAAAAGTACAGAAAATGAGAGGCAGGTCTGTCTCAGAAAACCAGAAAATGGGAACCAGGGCCAGAATGTAAAGAACAGAAAATGTGAGGCACACCCCATCTCAAAAACCAGAAAATGGAAGCCAAGGTCAGAACCCAGAAGTACAGAAAAGGAGGCCAGTCAGAGTTCTGGAGCATCAGAAAATGTGTGCCTGTGCCTGCCAGGGCCAGTCCCAGTGCACCACAAAGTAGTTATCCAGGGCCAGAAGTTGTCCTTTACCTTAAATAAAACCATGCTTTATAATAACTTGTATTAAATATGCACTCTAAATGAACCCCTGCTATGCCATGGACTGATATATCAGTCCAGAATTGCTATATGTTATAGTTCTATTAGCAGCCTAAGGGTTAAGATAAGAAGTATACTTTGCAATGGAAAACTGCAGACATAAATAATAGATGACACATATTATGTGAATAAAGTAATTAAAATGTTTCCTGCTGCTCCCTTTCCTGTGAAGTGGGTGTTGGAGACAAGAGACACAAGGCATTACTGAGTTTTTCTTAAGCCTTTCAGTCGCAGATAGGATTTTATTTGATTTTCAAACAGGTTTTTCACCTGATGCTCCATTTGTCTGATGTACTGGTTAAGCTGCATCACCTGCAGTTTGCCATTGTGTCATGCAGACTCTGGATCAGCTGTGGGCATGGCCTGTGAGGAGCTCTATCTGGTACAGGGGTGCCCAGGGGAGTGGCTGTACATGGACCACCAACACCAATATTCTTCTCAGTTTTACATAACTTGCTGGATTTTTGTTTCTTGAAGGCTTCCCTGTGATACTCTTTCTGGTATTCATCTTCCTAGCAGAAGCTTCTGTATTTTAAAAAAAAGTATACTCTACTGAAAACCTTGCCATCTTTCCTTGCCTCAACTGATTCAACTCTCTCTACATGTGGTGCCCCCACCCTCACAGTCTTATGGTTAATTTACACTAAAATTATAAAAAGCATGACTTGTCTATCCAGTTATCAGCAACAACAGAACAATCACATTAGTAACATACATATTTAATTCTTGCTTTATTTAGAAATTGCACAATGCTCAGAACTAATCTCTGGTACATGTTATCACACAATTGTATTTTTTCCCAACCACCTACCCCTTTCCTAGTGACCAAGAGACAGAAGAAAGATGCAGCTTTCTAATTGTCTGCAAATAGCACTATGCAAGGAGCAAAATATGTTAAGTTATAACCCCCTAGCTAGCCTATCCTGCTGTGCACCCACTGCTGGCTCTCTCAGTCTGTGCGGAATCTGGGCTTATGAACATAAGAGAGGGCTGGGATAGTAGTGTTGTTAGTGGTGCTTTACAGCTCAATAGGCATCAATAAGGATGCTAATGCCCACACATTCCTAATGGTTGCACACCTACCTGTCAGTGCTCACTTGACGGCAATACAACAGACTGAATCAGATAACAATGGGAATTGGGCATTTAGTGACACTGACAGCTAGATTGCGGCTTCAGTCAATGGAGTCTATGCAGTAAGCCTAGGCACCACATATATGCAGTGCATAGCTTTTCCTTAGTCTAACTACCATGCAGCAGGCTCCATTGGAACCCCACAGCATTCACAGAAGGGACATGAGCCCCTTCCACACCCAATCTCCTGATCATGCATAGATCTGATTGCATGGACGGACCAGGGAGTGTCTAGAGTGTGTGCATTATGGTGTGGAGTGCTGGTGAAAGGGGGGCTATACAGTCATTGGCCCTGTGATAACTGGTATGCACCCCCTCCATCTGGATGATCACAGCATTGTTGGGCAAGCAGTTACTCCTCTACAGTAGCCTCCAAACCTCACAACATGCTGTGAGGGCTGGGGGTTTGGAGCTGGAACCTGCCTGTACTGAACAGGCACTGGCACACAGCAGGGGATCTAGTCAGCCAGTAGGATGGGCATCCAGTTGAATGCTCTCTGGAATCCTCGGACCAGCTGGCACCCCGACCCCTAATCCACTGTCCACCTATGCTCCGATGAGGCAGGGATGTGAAAGCGCAAACAGGGATAGTGCATGAGGCCCATTGTGCATAGTCAATAATAACAGTACAAATAAGTCCCTTTCATTCTCAGATGAGATTAGATATTTTATTTATGTATCTCATAACATGCCATGCCTGAACTTTTGGGGTGAATTTTCTCTGTGCCAAGAACAATAACTTCAACAGCATTGCCATCATCACCAGAATAACCAGAGTTACCAGGAGTGGCACCAGCTGATAATGCCCCACCTGAGCCTCCTGCTCATTCCTCTCCAGATTCATACATATCTGCTGCTGAGATAAAAGATTATGATTGTATGAGCAACATGACATTGGGAAGGATAAAGAAACACAGACAACAAAGTCAAATTCAGCATTTGTTCAAATGCCTGGTCCACCAAGTGAAATCTGAGAGGTGAACATCATGGCACAGAACACATCAGGCAGGTAGGATTGGTTTCACACTACAGTGCCTAAAATAAGTCTCTGTCTAGATAGAAGCTCTCAAGCTAGATAAGACACCTAGCCAGAATATCTGGCACCTTTGGGTACTTCGTACAGAGGAAAATGTCCACAGAATTGGAAGTACCCTTCACATATCTATTTAATGACTCATTGAAGTCCTGAGTGGTGGCAGTGGACTGGAGGTCCTCTGACGTAGTAACACTCTATATGGGGGGAGATCCAGGAAACAACATGCCTGTCAGCCGTACCTCCATCATTAGTGACTCCCTCAAGCAAATGAGTCACTGCAACAAAGCATACAGCAAGGCATCAAGGGTTTTGATGTGTATATGGAGGGGCCAGGGACATGAAAGTTGGAAAAGCAAGGTGATGAGTCTGAAACTATACAGATTCCCATGAGGACTCACATGGAGTAGTTCCCACAGTTCCGGAGTCATCACATAAGAAAATATATCCACAGTTAGAGAGCTGGGAGACTGGGGGGAGGGGATAACACCCACCACCACAGTAGGTATGTGGGAGTGAGGTACAGTAGAAAGGGAACAGTAGTCAATTGACTTTCATTCTCCTTTGGACATCAGATTCTGTGGTTTTTATAATTTCAAACATGCCCTGGTAAAACATATCCTCATCCTAAAATGCTTTTGATGAACTTGTGAACTATGCATTTAATAACCTGAGGGCACAGGATGACAGTGCCCTTAGACCTGGACCAAACTAGATTGGTAAAAGCAGTACTGGCCAGTCCTACTGGAGCAGCAAGGCAGGGCACATGTTGCAGTAATATTACTTATCCCACCACTCAGGATGTGTGGACCTGCCCTGCTTTTACCTATGTGGTCTGAATCACATGGGCCAGCTTTCACTAGCCCCTTCGGTATCTCTGCAGTCTGATTTTCATTTCAACACATCCTGGGCAGGGGTAAAAAACAAATATCAGTGATCAGACCAACAACTGTTCCAGCCCTGCCAGTCATTATTTTACTGATCTGTACTGGTTCAGGTGTGGAAGTCTGATTTTTCAAAAGTCATTTGATAACACTCGCCTCCAGCCATCCAATGGTGTTTTTGACCCCTAGACGATATAGAGGCACCCCAAAGGATTCAAGCAGACGAGTCTCTCAGCGCTAGATATCATCCCACTAACGCTTAAGTTGCTTGGTGATCCAGGCTGGTTTCTCTCCCCTACCTCACTGTTGACCCAGTTTTGGTCCAAATTTGCTCATCCTTATAACATTCTAATTTGTTGGCACCAAGAAGATGCCCTACGTTCTTGGTCACTTCATGCATTAGTATGCTGGTCTCTTCCAGCAAAATTGGATGTGCAGGAGTCTGACGTACATTCCCCAACGTCTGTGAACTCTATTTCTTGACAGACATTGTCATTCAAAAAGTAGTTGAATGTTTAAAATACTTTGTTTTAGGTCTTAGAAATGTTGCTGGCTCACTGCTTTGCTGCATCATACTTTCCCTCTCAGAATAAATGTAACACACACATGTGCAGAAATTGTGGCATTTCAATCCTCCAGTAATAAACTCCAATTATTCCACATATCACATAACATTAGATCTATGCAGAATAATATTCTGGAGCATTTTGCATGTTGTTAAATGTGCTCAGGTCTTCAAGCATTCCATGGAACAGGAAGATGATCTGTGGATTCTAAATCTGTGGATAAGCACAGAAACACTGGAAACAGTAGGGAATTCTGGGGCATTTTTTTTTGTATCTATGGACCCACACATGGGTGTTATGGTTCCACCATCGGAACGCGCCCATCCAGGTGCACTAGCCATTAGTACACCAGGGATTTTACTTTGCTTCATGTTTTTAATGCAGGGGTATGTGCCTCCCGCACCCCCCCCCCGTGTAAGGGGCTGTGCCCCCCAACTACCCCCAACTATTTACTCTAACTTGGGAGACCTTGGGGAAGGGGCAGCAAATTTGAAATTTGGTGCCCTATTGATGGGCACACTCGGACCGGCATAAAGATGGCTAGAAAGGGGGTATTACAGGGCAACTAGGAATCTAGTATATTTACTCACTTGATTCCATAGAGATTAAATGAAATGGTCACGAAACAAGTATCCATGGAAAAAATGTATATCAGTGGAATATTGTTCTGCAAAACCAAGTTCACACTGCAGTTTACAGTGAGGATGCAGACTAATTGTCGACAGGAAAACTGAGCATAATCAGAATGCCATTCTGTGGTTACAAATTGGAATTCCATGGAATTAATAAAACAATTATGAATTGTGATCCTGTTCTGGGATCCCCCTGACAACAGGTTGGGTGTATCATGGAGGTGATGTGGTCTAGTGGTTATAGCAGCAGCTTCAGAACCAATATATCAATGGTTCAAACCCCACTAGAGCCAAATAGTCTGTGACCTTGGGTAACTCACTTTACTTCTTTTGTGCACCAGTCCACCCATCAGTGGAAATGGATAGAAAGGGGACCCCACTGGAAACAAGGCATTACATTTCAGCTAAGTTATCCTTGGTAAATAAATTGTTAAATAAAAATGAATGAAGATGAGGTCCCTGGCTACCTGTAATCTATGCATTACTTGCTGGTCAACCACTGAGAAGCACTGATATTGGCTGGAAAGGTAGTAGCCACTCACATGTCTTCCAAGCTGAGACCACAGAAGCCCCAGTGATTCAGATAGGGATAGAATGCTGGGTGAAATGGGCTTTTAGCCCACCATAGGTATATAGGATTCAAGGAGCAGAAAAAAAGGAAAGCAGTCCATACCATCTGCTCCCCACCATCTCTGCACCTCTGCAGATTGACGAGTCATGCAATTTGTTAGCTGAATTGTGCTTTTATGTGCAGTGCACATTAATGTTTTATTATCATTATAATCCTGCCACTAAGGAGAGGAAAACCCACCTGTGGAAGAAACCTTTGTGAATGCAAGTCTCCATTGATCCATCTTTTTATCTATAGCATATTGCATTATTGCACATTGATATAAACTATGCCCTTTTAGATTGTTCAGTTCTCCTGACTTGTGATGATAACTGAGCAAACCACAAGGGTGTGGCTTTTATTTGTTCACCTCATTGTATTTTATTTTGTCTTTTGTATTGTATATTCCCTCCTCCTCCACCCAGGATGCATCTGGAAATGAGCTGTTACCAATTCAGTACGTCTTACCTGGCAAAACTTTTGAATTAAATAACACCCACCCCCCCAAAACAAAGAAAGAGTCTCAAGCACTGTTCTATAAATATGTCTGTACCCTATGTTCTTTTCCCCTAAAGATATAGTAGGTAGCAGGCATCTATTGGGAATGCTGCTTTGCGAGGATTGCAGGTGGTGTGTTGGTCAAAGCAGTTGTTCTTTTCAGTACCTTGTTCTCTTCCCAAACAGTAAAGATGGGTGGCTTGACAGTTAGGACTACAACATTTTAGGTAAAGTAAAAATAAGTTAATATATTACAGCATTGTGTAGCACCAGTTGCTGCTGACATCTTGTTTAATCATTTTGGACAACAATGGATTACTGCTTTAGGAGCATCATAAGTGCTGTTCTTACCACATCTGGAGTTATACAGACTCCACAGAAGCTAATTGATACACTCTGAAAATATTGTAAGAACAAAGCAAGTCTATGTGATTGGTCTCCAAAACATAGCTGTGAATCCAGTGTGCCTTGCAGGTTTCAATCTGTTTCTCCCTTTCAGTGACAATAGGCTTGGTTAATATCACATCTCATAAACTGATATAAATGGATAGTAAAATAAGGAATGAGGGTAAGGGGATAAAAAGCCAAGAGTACATAATAACAATGATTCTCAAGTCACGTCTATCCCTTTTGAAAGAATTTATCATTTGCATGCACCCTTCTCTGACTGAGGGACATCCATCAGAGAAGGAATAAAGATATTATGTTAAGCAGAAATCTATGAGATGCTGTGAGCTGGAAGTCCCAGCACAACAGGCAGAGCACACATGGTAAGGTGACCAAGAGTTGTTGGCAACGCAAACCCAACTATGGGGACATGAAGACTAAAGCACTTGTATCATACAATTTATGTCACTGCCATACTCTGGTGCTGGTGCATTCAAGGGACAGGCACAGGTTAAGATAAAGACCTGGAAGGGCAACCAAACAGGAGACCAGAGAACTGAAGCAGGAGTGGTAGGAAATGTAAATAAAAGTAAAGAGAAAGTCACATGTTCAAATGCACATTGGACAGGGTTCCGACAGATGATCCATTGACTGAGTCATGCTGGAGGTCATACTATTCAGGGCCCATGCTACATGGGCAATATTGTGTCTAGTCACCTGGAACATCTTTTGTAATAAATATTCTGTCATTCCTGCTGGTTTGTATCCTATGCTGGGTCCCACTGATTCTGTTATTACTCTGGTGTGTGTCCCCCACAAGTGATGCCATTACTGGTATCCCTGGCATGTACCAGTGAGAGGATACAGTGAAGTCAAGGAGACAACTTCTGTAGAGTCATTTCAGAGCAACTAATTGTATGTGGTCAGTGAGATTGTTGAAGGTGAGAATGATGCTGTTTACACCCTGGAATATGGGATGGAAGCAGGAATACAATGCCCAATGCTGGTTACAAGGGAAAAAGGCAACACAAGTATTCCACAGTGTCCACTGACACATGTCCTCTTATTTCATCCTCAAACAGTAGTCACCACTATCAATCAATCTAGCACCACCAGTGAGGAGGAGGTGGATGCCAATGAGGAGCCACTCAGCAGCTACTCCATGACTGTGAAGGGCAAGAGGCCACCCATATATGATGCACTGGGAAAGCTGCTAGATACCATACTCATCCACAGTGACTTAGTCTCTCCTTTTGCCCGGTGAGTGTGGTGACACCAGTGTCCCATCAGTCATTACTAATGATGTGCAGAGAGAGAAAGGAGGAGGCAAAGAAATACACCCTACTGCAGTGCCACAGCAGCAATGTGCCCCCTTAGGATAGGGAAGTTCCCTGAAGGGTGATTCATCCAGCTGTATCCCAAATGCCAAAACATATGTTCCTGCACCTGAACATGCCATACCTACAGATCAGCCTCTGCTGAGACCACCAGCCCATGCACACCTATAGACAATAAGGACCGTGAATAGTGGCCCCAAGTAGATAACCACACACAGTGCCCCTATGTGAACACTGACAGCTTGGGCAATTCTTTATTACCCATTACTGTCACCTGTTTGATGTGTCACAAGTGCCAGAAAGCATGCAACCTGCTCTGATCATTGGCACTTATGTTAGGGAGTGCCTTGACATAGCTGTTTTGGACACAGCACAGGCATCTACAGTAGGCCCAGTGCAGGAAAGTGGTAACATCAGTCCTCACCTGGATAAGTCCATGCACAATGTAGTCATACCCCCACAGAGCCTGGGTAAGAGGAAATGGAAGAGGCACATTTGAGCACTATGAAAGCCATCAAGGGATGCCTTCCCATTCCAGGATAGAGGTGAGAGTCAGACAGATGGTACATCACAAAGCCATGCCTGGAAAAGTAGCCACTAACCTCCTGAGTGCTGGAACACAAACCACATGTTGTTCTTCATTATGTTCAGCATACAACACTTTTTTTCAAAACAGCTGTATTTGCCTTTTGTACCCATGTCTTGAAACTTTAATAGTGATTCTGTGCATCTCAGGATGTTCCCGGGAAATAAGCACACGCTATCAATGGATGGAGGTTGAAATGGTACCAAAGCTGTGCATCATAAGCATCAGGATCACTATGGTACAGTCTGCTGTGTCCCATCCAATAATAAGGTGCACTTTATGGCCATCATATAGGTGGAGGGGGAAAGGGGAAAGATATATGAATTACTGAGTATGTGGTATCTGCATGCTATGACCTAGAGAAGAGGTGGGCACAATGTACATGTCCCTGTAGGGCACTTGGTTAACATTCTTCTAGTCATATATTGCTATCGTCTGTCGGACATCATGAGCTGACGCTCAATTGCCTTTCTTCTGAAAACTAAATAATAATAATAAAAATATGTAAATATAAAATATGTAATTCTGTCCCTTCAGTTGTTTGTCCAGAGGTTAATAAATATTATAATACTAGCATTTAGTAGTGGGTAAAGCCTCCCAAACATTGCTTTGTGAAGTTGTGTGGCTTAGTGCAAAAATACAAATTTCACTAAGTTTGCAAAGCAAACTGAATAGTATAGGGACTTCACAGAAGACCAGGAGAGCAATACTTCACTAGAAAAGTTTATGATACTTTGGAAAGTGCAAGCCAGTGAGCAACCCACTCTTTGGATCATGGATAAATCATAGGTGTACATGGCTAAACCATAGTATACGTGGTCAGCAACCAAGGTCATTAGTGGTTTGTCCATGATTTTAACCATGGTTATCCATGGACAACCACTGATGGTAAATGGCCCAGGTACAGACCGTGGATGTCCATAGCCAGTATAGTCTGAGAAATGCTCAAGCTGACCGTGGTTATCCATGGATATCTATGGTTGTTAATTGCAGAAGTTTCTTGCATTATAAAACACATTCCTATACACAGGCAATTTCATTTTTCCAAAAATCATAATATACTGTAATTAATACATACTGTATTATCCACAAATACTTTTGAAATAACTTACATTTTTATGCAATATGAGTGGGCTCAAAACTCATTGAATAAATCCATTTATCTTCACAGCCGTTGAATAAATAAGATGTATCCATACAGTAGCTATGTCACAATCACTCCGGAACTCATTTAGAATGTCCGGCCTCAGTAGCAGTACTACCTATATTCAAAAGCGAATAACTTTAAAAAGGAAAAAATATAGCATGGTACAGTGAGCATGAAATGAAACTTGTTCAGCACAAAATTATCTACAAAATGAGTGGTGATTCATTTGTAGATACCTTATAGATTTTTTTATAATTGGCAAAAAAGAGCAGAAAATGCAATTTTTTGTTCACTTTTTTGACAGATGTATGCAAAAAAATATAAATAATCAAAAGCAAATGTCCCTGAACTGATAGAAAGCACCCCTATTGCATAAATGAAATATACACTACTGGACAAAAGTTTTAGAACACCCCCATTTTTTCCAGTTTTTATTAAAATTTAAGCAATTCAAGTCCAGTGAATAACCTGAAATGGTACAAAGGTAAGCAATCAATTGCTAGAGGTTAAAAAAAAAAGTTTAGGTTAGCAAAAACTGAAAAATAATGTAAATTTCAGAGTTATAAAAAAAGGCCTTTTTCAGGGAACAAGTAATGGATTAACAACTTACAGTTGTTCTGCAGCAATGGAAGTAAATTAAGCCTTGAAAGTTGATGCAAACAATTCCTACAGGTGTCCCAACTTTTGTTGATTACTCGATTACAAACCCCCTGTATGTATAAAAGCAGTGTTGGAACAGACTGTTATTACACCCTCTGAAGCATTATTTGGACAATATTGCACTGTAGGAAGTAGTACTGTATATTGCTATCATAATGGCAAGAAAAAGGCAATTAACAAAGGAAGACAGACAGACCATTATAACCCTTAAAAATGTAGGTCTTTCCTTTAGAGAAATTGCAAAGAAAGCCAAGGTGTCAGTGAGTACAGTTTCCTACACCATCAAAAGGCACTTGGAAACTGGAGGAAACTCTGACAGGAAGAGGTCTGGCAGACCCAAAGCCACAACAGAATCAGAAGACAAGTTTCTGAGAGTCAACAGCTTGCGTGATAGGCGGCTCACAGGACAACAGCTTCAAGCACAGCTTGACACTGGTCGAAGTAAGCAAGTCTCAGTTTCAACTGTGAAGAGAAGACTTCGAGCTGCAGGTTTGACAGGTCGAGTAGCAGTAAGAAAGCCATTGCTAAAATGGCAAAATAAGAAAAAGAGGCTTGCCTGGGCCATGAAGCACTGCCAGTGGACTACTGAAGACTGGAAGAAGGTCTTATGGACCCATGAATCAAAATTTGAAATCTTCGGTTCATCACGCAGGGTTTTTGTACACCATTGAGTAGGTGAAAGGATGGTTCCTCAGTGTGTGACACCAACTGACAAACATGGAGGAGGAAGCGTGATGGTCTGGGGCTCTTTTGCTGGATCCAGAGTCGGCGACTTGCACAGAGTGACTGGCACCCTGAACCAAAAGGGCTACCACAGCATTTTGCAGCGCCATGCAATACCCTCTGGTCTATGCCTAGTTGGTCAGGGGTTCATCCTACAGCAAGATAATGACCCAAAACATACCTCCAGGCTATGTCAGAACTATCTTCAAGGAAAAGAACAAGATGGTAGGCTTCAAATCATGGAATGGCCAGCACAGTCTCCAGACTTAAACCCCATAGAGCTGGTTTGGGATGAACTGGACAGAAGGGTGAAAGCAAAGCAACCTACAAGTGCAACACATTTGTGGGAACTTCTGCAACAGTGTTGGGAAGAACTTCTCGGACAATATGTGATGTCCATTGTAGGAAGAATGCCACGAGTGTGTTCAGCGGT
Source organism: Neoceratodus forsteri (assembly GCA_016271365.2). NCBI lineage: Eukaryota > Metazoa > Chordata > Ceratodontiformes > Ceratodontidae > Neoceratodus > Neoceratodus forsteri. The sequence goes on from CM057456.1 coordinate 195,397,908, forward strand.
TATATCTGCAAAAGGTGGCTACTTTGATGAGTCAAAAATTAAGATTAAATTTTGTTAAACAAAATGATTCTATGATTTCTTTTTTATCTTCAATTGTTTATTTGTTCTATGCTTTAATTTCAGAGTACATTGAGACATTAAACTGCGTAAATTTCAATAAAAACTGGAAAAATGGGGTTTTCTAAAACTTTTGTCTGGTAGTGTACAACGGTGAGCTGTCAAATAAATGATTTATCTACATTTGTGCTGTTCAACCTCATACGCCTCACTCATGGCATACACCACTCTTGTGGTTACCTGAGGTCAAACAGCACTTGCATAGATAAATCATTTATCTGACAGCTCTCCATTGTATATCCCATATTTACTTAATTGCTGCTGTTACTCTTTCTAATGGAGTCTATCCTTGTTTACAACTGATGTGATGACCTAATTGCTATTTCAATGGCCTACTCAACCAGTATAGTGTTATGCTTGTGCAACTGTGTTATTATGTTGTGGCTGTTTGCACTGTCTGTTCCATGAGGAATTATCACCCTATATGGGTATCAAAAGCAAGGAATCCTTGAAGAGGGTTCCACCCCTCTAGGTGCCACAGGAAGGTTCCCTTAGCTACAGGTACCTTAGGAAGAACCACCCTGAGGAGAGGTGAGCTACTGGAGGAGGAGGGGTGGATGGTGGGGTAAAGAAAGAGTGCTTCAGAGGGAGATTGGGAGGAACTGCTCATACAGCTCAGAAAGGGGATGTAGCTGGTTGCTCACCCATTGAACTACAGGCATAACCTTTCAATTTAATGGCCTACACAACCAGTATATTGTTATGCTTGTGCAACTATGTTGCTATGTTGTGGCTGTTTGCACTCTCTATTCCATAAGGAATTACCATCCTGTAGGGGTACCAAAGGCGAGGAACCCTTAAAGAGGGTTCCACCCCTAGAGGTGCTGCAGGAAGGTTCCCTTGGCTAGAGGTACCATAGGAAGAACCACCAAAAACAAAGTTAGTAGTGATCGTTGACTATGAGGTAGAGAAGCAGACTTAAGGCAGGCTGCTTGCTAAAACATAGATGAGAAGCACAGGTTAGCAGAATAACATGGATAAAATGGATTGCACTGATGACAGCAGGGGCTACCTAAGAAGAGAGGGAACAGCAATCAGGTTCACCATCCACCTCCATCCAATGTGGAACTTACTTAAGTAAACTAGGGAATACTACTAAAACTAACTAAGTATCATGACTTGTGGCACAGAAGAGAGAAAAAAAAAACCTTTGAGGAGGAAATCTCTGGGGATCCAAGGCATAGGTCACCTTCCCTCCAGGCTTAGGGCATTTGTATTTGGTGATGGCTTAGCTGCTGCAATTTGAGCTCCAATTCAAGGGGGATGGAAAATGTTCCAATTTGAAGGAAGGCTGTCACTCTATCCCTCAAATGGAAACACTGTGAAGGGTTGCAAGGCTTCTCTGCAACAAGCTACTCCAAGGCGGGAGAAGAAGAAAAGCAATTACCACTGAGGCACACAACCAGCTTACCGGTCTAAAAACAAACCAGGTGAATCAGAATCAGTCATATGGAGAATGCATTGAAGGTGCCAATGGTGGTAAATTAATTCTAAAGCCAAAGGAGATGCACATAACCACCCTTCGCAGCTAGTCATAATTCTATATCAGGAGGCACAACTGACTCATGAATGGCTAAAGCTCCACTTGAAGTAAGTACAGTCCCACTATGGGCCAGATAGGAAGGACCCCACCCAGGCTTCACAGGCTCAAGATGCAGACTAGGGTGCTGATCGAAACCGTTGGCTGAGAGTGAGCTCAGTGCCAATAAAGTGATGGGCATGGTCAGCTAGTTTCCTTTAGCATTAGAGCAGGCAGTACATGATAATGCAGGGAGTAACAGGCAATGTGCAGCATGATAAACAGATAGTACACATAAACATGGTAAGTAGGCATTGAACAAACAGCTTGGGCTAACTTGGTCACGTATCCAGTACGAGGAGCTTGCCTGGAAATGTTATAGGACAAGCAATGCAAATAAAGATGAAGGAATACAATCCAACCAGTACATCAGTGAATGCCAATTAAAGGTGACATAAATACTCAGAGGGTTTTAGCAATGAAGGTAGTATTAAAACATGAGGTATTTGAATTACAAGGGGCCATGACTCTCCACTATAATCCCCTCATCCTCTGCCATTGGAAAAACAAAGAAACCATGATAAAGTGCCGTGACCCAGATGCAGATATTAAAACTAGTTTGCAGTGACAGCTGTAACTGAGCTGACCTCCAGAGTATAATGAAGCATTGAACAAAAGTAGTTTAACAGCTTCCAGCAGTAATTAGTTATAGCTTCCAGCAGTAGCTAAGCTGAACAGTTGAACAAGCATAGGAATTATAGGCAGAGGCAATAGTGCACTGAAAAATAACAGCAATATGTCCTTGGTACAATTGTATTTAAACAATGTTGAATCTCATGGAGAAAATAATATTGAATTGCAGTAGACTCAAGTCTGAGTCCCACAGAGTACAAATAAACATGTTTTAGCAGATTGAAATCTCCAAAAGGGCTGTATGAAAACCAAGGGCTCAGGTAAGGAAAAGCATAGTAAACAAAGAAATGCTTAGGTAAGTAAGCAGGAAATAAACCTTACTGGAATGCAAGGTTGCTGAGGTAACATATGCCTTGCACAAATTGGAGCATGTCAGGGTAAAACTAGGAGTAGCTACTAGCTGAGCAGCAGGGCCAGGACCAGGTGCAATCAATTACATGAAGCACAGGAGGCAGCAACTGCTGTGGGAGCTGAAACATGCAATAACAATTGCAGGAAAACTGGGATTATGTAGGAGCCTGAGGCACAGGCACATTACAAACACTGTGCAAACAAATGGCAACAAAAAGCTGAGGAAAATGAGAAAGCCCCAAAAGGAAAACACAAACACAGAAAAACAAGCACACAAGGAAAAACACAGCAGCTAGAAGCAAAACAATAACTAACCTAGGCAGGAGAAATGCATGAACAGAATCCAGCAGAAACCAAGCACAGCACAAGCAATGCGGGGGGGGGGGGGCAGCAGGCCCCAAGGGACAAGACGGACCAATAGAGCCTATGGCTGGCAAAGAAAAAGTACTTCAGAGGGAGACTGGGAGGAAGTGCTTATATAGCTCAGAAAGCGGGTGTGGCTGGTTTCTCACCCATTGAACTACAGACATAAACTTTCAATTATGCCACCATTAAATAAAACTCTCAAGATGTGGTGAGTTGTCATATTCATTTTTTGTGCTCATGTAATTAATTTCCTTGTATAAATCTTATGTTTTCTTTGTATGTTGCCTAAACATTTTATTACTTGGTATTACTTGGTTTAATGGACAAAAGAAGGTTGTGGCCCATTGAGAATGTCCCCCACATTTTGTGGGTCATTTCAGAACTCAATATAATTTTCCTTTATCCAAATGTCCAGATTATTTTTAAAAGCGTTAAGGCTACATGCAGTGATTAATTCCTGTGGCAGGGTGTTCCAAAGCCTTGGTGCCCTTATGGAGAAAAAAATTCCCCTTTTATTAGTTTTAAAGGATTGTATTTCTAACTGCTTGTTATGTAGTCTAGGGACTATTTTTCTAGTTGAATAAACAAGTCCACATTGACTCATAAGGGTGGGTGATTGAAATAATTTATAGGTCAATAGCAAGTCACCTCTTTTCCTCCTAGTTTCTAATGAATGTAAACCAGTAAGTTTTAGTCTTGTTGTATAATTAAGATGTGCAAGTCTTGGTACCATTTTGGTGGCCCTTCTCTGTATTTATTCTAGGTAAAGTATATTTTATTTGAGGTAGGTGTTCCAGAACGGGGAGCCATAATCAATATAAGGTCTTATGAAAGTCCTATACAGAGGAATGATACACTGTTCAGTATGAGTAATGAAGGTGTGTTAAATTTGTTTTAGAAGACCATTGGTCATTTTAGCTGTTTTTATACAGTGTTCCCTAGATGTGAGTTTGTTGGATATAAGTATCCCCAGATCTTTTTCACAACTTGATGTTTTAAGTTTAATATTGTTAAGATAGTAATTATTTTATTTTGCTTTTGTTGACCAGGTAAGTGCACTAGACAAAGCCTGCCTATTTTCAATCACGACCTAGGGGAGGGGGAAACAGATGAATGCCAACTGACCTCGAACCAGATTAAGCTGTTGGTGGTATTTTTAGTGAATGAGGGAAATTTGGCCAGGACACCGGGGAAATTCCCCCCTACTCTTTTGGAGAAGTGCCATGGGATCTTTAACATTCACCTGAGCTACCACCAATCCAGGCAGATGGGACCTCAGTTTAACATCTCATCTGAAAGACGGCACCTCAGAAGTACAGCACCCCTCTCATGCTGCACTACAGTGTCAGTACTGGGATATTAACCCAAGTGCCAGATGTGGGAACTGAACCCACAGCCCTCTGATCTCCCGGCCTCAGAGGTGAGTGTGCTACCTACTGAGTCACTGACAATAATTATGCTTTGGGTTGTTTCTTCCAAAGTGAAGAACAATACCTTTATCGTGGTTGAAGAACATCTTGTTCTTGGTAGCCCAGTGTTCTATTTTCCCCAGGTCAGTAACAAGTGTTGCCAAATTGTTAGAGTCATTGACCCTACCCCCCAGTTTAGTATCATCAGCAGATTTGGAAAGATAATTATTTGGACCTGCATGCATATCACTAATGAATACATTGAACAGTGTGGGCCCCAGCACCAATCCCTGGGGAACCCCACTCGGGACCAAGCCCCAGTCAGATAAGATGTTTTTAATTTTGACTTTCTGAGTCTTACATGTAAGCCAGTCAGTTATCCAGTCAACAAGGTACATTGAAATGCCAAGTTTATTTTAACTTCTGTAAGAGTTTGGTAAGTGGTAACTTATCAAATGCCCTACTAAAATCAAGTTGTATTACATCTGTAGGAACTCCATTATCAAGATGTGTACTGATGATATTATAGAAAGCTATTAGATTTGCAGTACATGAATGACCTGGCATAAAGCCATGTTGGGTTAGGTCTGCAATATTTCAGGTTTTAACCTCATCCTCTAATTTGTTTTAATGATCCTTTCCATAAGTTTCCTTACAACAGAGGTTAGACTAATGGGACGGTAATTTTCAACATTTCCACGATTTCCCTCCTTAGATATAGGTGTAACAATGGTCGTGTGCCAATCATCAGGTATTAAGCTTTCTAGTAGTGATTTTTTGAAAATGATTGAGAATGGAAGGGAAATAATTTGGGAGGTTGCCTTAAGGAATTTTGGGTGGATTTTATCAGGGTCTGGACTTGTAGCTGGTTTCAGTTTATTAAATGCCTGCATAATGTCAGAAGTAATGATTTCATAAGTGCTTGGATGTGATAAAGAGTGAGATGTTCTATGAACATTTTTATCAGATGGAGAAAAAACTGAGCAGAAGTATTTATTAAAGTGGTTTGCAGTACCAATATCTGATTCACACTTAGTTCCCTTGTTAAATATTGGACCTGTTTCCCTAGAATTTCCTTTTTTATTATTTAAATAAGAATAAAGTGACTTATGCCAGTCCTTAGTATGGGCTAATTTGAATTCCAGATTGGTTTTGGCCATCTTTATCATATTTTTCAATGTTTTAACTGCTGTTCTACATTTAGTTAAAAATACATTTTTATCAGGTTGTGAACTGGTTTTCAATTTGCTAAACAGTTTAGTTTTGAGTCTAATCTGGGATCTGATAGCCTTGTTGAGCCATATTGGGATCTTCCCTTTGTTGTTGTAAATTCTTTTAGTTGGTATATATTGATTTTCTATATTACTCTATGTTTGAATGAGTTCCAGGCCTCCTCAGCTGATAATTTAGAGAGCAATGTTTCCCACTTAATGTTTGCAATTTCTTTGTTAATAACTTGAAAATTGGCTTCATTATTATTGTGAATATTTATACTAGTGTAAAGTATCAACATCGGCATTCTGATATGCAAATTCAGTTGCTATCCCATGCTCTTGTGACCATGGACAAACCATTGTAAGACATGGATGAACCATGGTTTGCCATAATTAGACATGGTATGCCCAGAAGCTTCAGAAAACATATTGGAAAAAAAGATTAATACAGAGAAGAAAGCAAAACAATAGTGTTTTGATAAACTATAGATTTTCAGAATACAGGTTCAGTAATTTTTTTTATATTCATGTTTGAAGTTTTGCATTTTAACCAAAATTACATCAGTACTTAAATACATGTATTGTGTATCACAGAAAAAGAATGCATCAGAAAGCAAAACATATTGGTATTCTGTATACCAGCACTACAAAGAAAGTCTTCCAGTATTTATAGAACTTTATAGAAAAAAGGCAAGCACTAAGGATGAAAGTCTACTTAAGCTTGTATGTACCTATGAAACCTATGAAACTTTAAAGATTAATCCATAGCTTATTTTTCAGAACTGAAAACATTCATCAGAGTAGATCCCAAATCAAATTATTATAAATAAACATAATGATTAATATCATATATAGGTAATCTCATATATGTTCTCAATGGAATATGTTTACTAGGAAACTTCACTTATCAGTACTTTTCACACCAGAAAAAGACAGTATTTCCTTATACTTCAAGGTTATCTATTAATGACTAATCAATATGATATCCATCATTTATTATCAGATTAATGTTTAGTCTCCTTACTCAATTTACTTCTGAATCAAGTCACTATTCAGTTGTTAACTAACTATAATGTATTTAGAATGTTGATTAACCTCTGAAATCGGCAAGATTACAAACCTGTAAACCCACTGACATGACGTCAAGTCAGTGGGTTTACAGAAAAGAATGTCATCGATAAGCAGCATTCCACAAAGAATGCGATCACTAGTTTCAGCAAATTATTCAAACTGCATTCCAGTCATAACAGTTTACAGTCACTGAGACTAGTGATCGCGATGTCGGGCTCACAGCTTTTTTTCCTTTACCCACTTACATACCTTGCTATTTCCACCGTGAAGCTCCTCTTGCTAATCTGGATGTCTGGGCCAAATGTAACGTGACCTCCCACAGTTCCCCTGTCATGCATGCCACCTTGACCTCAACGGGTCAACCGGGTGGTCCCCCCCCCGTTCATTTTTTTCTCATTGTCTGTGACAAACTGTGGCTAAATACACTATAAAAGATAACGGCTTACACATAGGTGATAATACAGAACATCATTTTCGTTGTTGTTGGGAAATGTAAACCTCGAGCTACACTCTCGAGGTTTACTGTTTCCCTAGCAACAACTCGAGGTGATTACACCGTGGTTATCACCTATGTGTTAGCCATTATCCTATATGTAATTACAGTACATTACAAAAAAATGAATGTTTGTCTATTAGCATGTACAATGTCCCTAAAGTCCTATATTTTGCATAGCTAGAATAGCTCCATATTTAACAGTAAGACTGATATTTTGAGTAACCATAAGATATCAGAGTCAACTACTTCTTACTGTATTTTATAATTTTTCCATAGATTATTTATTTTTATTTATTTGAATTTTGGCAACTGGGTAGGCCCACTGAGACCATACAGTCCCTTTTTCAGTGACGACCTGGGAGGTACATACAGAACAATGCATAGATGCAAAGAAGGTTAAGATATTATATGGAACTGTATAACAATATAAACAAATTTGTGATGAGAATTAGAAGAAAGTTTTTTAACCAGGACACCTTCCTTCGTTTATGTAAGAAACGCCTGCTGAGGCAGTTCCATCTTCAGTTGTAAAGTCAGTAAGTTGAACAGTTTCTATGTTTGCCTGCATGCATGTGCAAGAAACATAATGCCATCATCCGAGTTTTTGTAGGTGTGGCACTCCAGTTTTCCAATGCAGTCAATGTGTTTACAGGCGTGGCCACAGTTTGCCAATGAATGCTGCAGCTGTCTATGACAGCAGTTGAAAATGCAGTGCCATACAGTTGAAAGAGAGAGCTCCGCTTCAGTGAGCAGCAGTAAGACGCATGCTCATGCGCTCCACCCACACCCATACACGCATATTGTATGCTCATGCATCCCCACCACGCACACACTGTATGGCCGACGGGGGAGCCCAATCCCCTGTTGGCTCTGCCATGCTCCCTCCCCCCAATAGAGTTCCAGGTGCCATGCTGGGAGCCCACCCCAGCATGGCAATAGTCTGTATGGCCGACGGGGGTGCCCAATCCCCTGTCGGCTCCACTGTTCCCCCTCACAGACTACCAGGTGCCACACTGGGAACCCACCCCAGCATGGCACAAGTCCCACATTGTCAAAGGAAAAAACAAAACCTGCAAGAAAAAAACCTTCCCTCGCTGACTGTCCTGAACCCTGTCCCCCACCCGCACCCACCCTCTGTGCACCTTTCTCCCAACACCCTCACCCCATACTCACCTCCAGAGTCTGGCGCGATAATCTTCGGTGGACCAGGAACACATCTGCACTCTTCAAAGCTGACTGCGAACTGAGGAAATGCCGGTAAGCTGTATAATGGAATGAATAGGATTTTTTTAACTTTGCTGCATCTCTCAGGCATTTTTAGGAATTTTTTCACCAAATTTTAAAATGGGGGTTTTTGGACCCCAACTCATGAATTCTGTCACTGTCATTTTGTTAATCAGCCCAGAAAGGTGATTTTGTTGTCACTGTCTTGAACCACCCTTTGGGACTGATTTATGAAACAACAGTGTCACAGTTCATGAGGTAGGCCTCAAAACCCTATGTTGAAAAATTTGTGAAAAAATTGCCAAAATGTATCGCTTCATTACTATCATGTGTTGTGCTGTTCCTATAAACGCTCGTAAGTTCGCAAATTTCAATATTTTCACTCCAGATTTTCAACACTGCCATTTTACCACACCTCCTTATGGGCAGTACAGCTGTCATTTTCCACATCTCGCCCAAAATGTGTTTCCATGCATGTAGCGCACAATGGCGCAGTCAGTGTGTGAAATCAATGTTTGGCACAAATTAAGAAAATCATAGTGACACTGTCCATGAGTAGAGGTGTTAAAATGGCTATGTTAAAAATTTGGTGAAAAAATTCCCAAAAATTACTGTTTTGCAAGCATGCGTTGCTCTGTTCCTACGCACACTCGCAAGTTCATGAATTTTCAATATTTTCACTCCATATTTTCAGTATTGCCATTTTACCACACCTCCTTATGAACAGTACCACTGTCATTTTTCACATCTCACCCAAAATGTGTTTCCGCACATGTAGCGCACAATAGCGCAGTCGGTGTGCAAAATCAATGTTCGGGACAAGTTAAGAAAATCACAGTGACACTGTTCATGAGCAGAGGTGTTAAAATGGCTATGTAAAAAATGTGGTGAAAAAACTCCATAAAATTACTGTGTCACGAGTGACCATTGTGCAGTTTCCACGCACCTTCGTAAGTTCATGGATTTCTAATATTTTCAGTCCAGATTTTCACCACTGGCATTTTTCCACACTTCCTTATGAACAGTACAGCTGTCATTTTTCTCACCATAGCCGAAATGTGTTTTCGCACTTCCAGTGCAGAAATGTGTGGTTGCTGTGGGAAATCACTGTTTGGGACAGATTAAAAAAATCACAGTGACACTGTTCATGAGCGGAGGTTCCAAAATGCCTGTGTTGACAAGTTGCAGTAAAAAATTCCCAAACTAATTGCATTATGGGTGTGCATTGCGCAGTTTCTACGCACGCTCGTGACTTCACCAGTTTGCTTAATATTTTCACTGCAGATTTTCAACATTGCCATTTTTTGCACCTCCCCATGAACAGTGCAGCTGTCATTTTTCACATCCTGTTTGAAATGTGCTTTCGCACCTGTGGTGCCAAATGGCATAGTCGCTGTGCAAAATCAGCTTTCGACTAACGCACTGATATTGTCACTGTTCATAAGGTGGGGGTCACAAAAAACCCATGTTGAAAATTTGGAGTGAAAATGCCAACAAACGCCTGAGGCATTTGTGTTTCCGACCATAACGCACCACCCTGTTGAGATTGACAGGCATCAGGGGTGTGACTTGGGATTCTCGCCTGTAATGCTCATACCATTCCACACCCTGCAACCAGTGAGAGGCATCGAGGTGTGCCTTGGGCTCTTCAGCCCCAAAGTTCACCCCATTCTCCTATACAGCACCCATTTCACCATGTTTCCTGATGGAATGGGGTGAGCATAAGGGCCAAAGACCCAAAGGCACACCGTGACACTTTTCGGTGTCTGCAGGGTAGGGTGTGGTGAAATGGCATGGCCATTATGCCTGACAACCCAAAGGCACACCCCAATGCCTGTCAGTCTCTGCAGGGTGGTGGTGGGGTTGGTTTCAGTTCAATACTTCACTGCCATTCCTATTATGCAGCTCTCTAACTCCTACACTACCAATTCCAGTGTCAGCAAGCAAACATTCGGCATTGACAAATGCTTGTTCTTTCTGTATCAGTTGTCTCTGATACAGCCATAGACAAGTTTTTGGAGTTGACATGTGATGCCTCTGACATTGTGTTGCATTCAAGTTCAAAAATGATGAGGTACTGTATTCATAGCCTTATTATACATTTTTTCCAAATTCTCAGAATTTGAATTATTGTCCTCTTCAGTATCTTTAGTGACTGTAGATGCTGGACATAGGGTGGATTTTCAAAGCCCCTGAAAATCCTGTAGCTGCAGGAAAAACCTGGTGCAAGTGGATTGCACTTGCTGAGTTGCAGCTTTTCCTGCAGCTGTGGTATTCACAAAAGTGGAGCCAGTTTATGACTGTCTCCATGACTGATGGCTGTTCAGCTGTTTTTCCCCCACAGCTGCAGAAACATGTTATGGCTGGTGGGGCCTGGTGTAACATCTCCTGCAGCTGTGGGGGACTAAAAATATAAATCTCCACAGTTGTGGACATTTCGATCTGCAACTGGAGTTGCAGAGTGGGATTTAGTCCAAGTACAGTTTTAAAATCTGGCCATAGTCATTGAGCTGATCTTAGTCAAAATACACTTTAGTTTTATCTTTTATGGTGACTATTGCCTTGCAGGAGTATAATACAGAGAGATTGCCCCCCCCCCATACTCAGTCTCCTAGCTACAGTACAACTTGAATATATTTTATGTAACTGTTTATGTTTACTTTGAAAAACAAAAGAAGTCATGGTAGGTAGCTGTCAGATAACTTATGACATAATTTAGATTCAGAGTCAAACTGAGTCTTGGAAGTTATTGAATGGACTATGATTAGCGGAAATAAGAAATGGCAATAACTAAAAAAATAATATTTTTTCCTAAATATTTGGGACTGATTTCTTCAGTACGTAAATTGACATATCTTACTCCATCTACTAACAGACTAGGGACCAGATTCTAGTAAAGTTACGCCTGGCGTAACAGCACTTGTGCCGAGTCGAATGACACAAGTAGCAACTTACACCAGCAGTTGCGACTTGTGCTATTCTACAAAGTGGCCTGCGACATGTCACAGGCTACTTGCACTGAACAGCTTTTACGCCAGCAGTTGCACCATAAACCCCCTGCAACATGGCACTAGGGGGTTTATGGCAGCTGTTGTGCCCCATTCCAGAAGGGCAGCAACAAAGACCCCAATGTCGGGATTCTACAAGAACCCCCAGAGGAGAACCGGCATTGTAAGTTACACCTACAGTTAGCTGGTGTAACTTACATACCTCCTCTGAGGGTTCTGTAGAACCTGGTCCATGTGCCCCCCCAAGACCAGACTGCCCCTGTTGTTGCCCCAATAGGCACCGCACAAACAGTCCTGGACTCAGGGCCACAATCCTGCCCCATCCCCTTACTGTACAGCCCCCATACAGTAAGTGCCTTGCAGGGCTGGCCACACCAACTGGCCCCCAAAACACCCATAGAAATGCCCAGCAGGGCAGCGCAGTCAACCCCCCACCTGTGCTCTGCCCCCAAGTCACCCCCCACAAATGAGGCAATTACCCTGACATGCCCTGGTAGTCTAGTGGCTCCCCACCCAGCTGTGCCAGCCCATCCAGCACCCCCAACCCATCCCCAGCTGGTGACTGGCACAGCCCACCTCTCACCACCACGGCCAGCCGCCGACTGAGTTCAGTATGAGCGTGTACTGTAAAGACGTGCTCAGAAATTAATTTCTCTCACCTGTGTGCCTGCCCATGACATTCCTACCCCTGCATCATTCAGGGCTACAAGTTGACCTTCATGCATGTCAGTTCTGGGTTCAATGGCTTCAACTAGCTTACAGTAGTCCAAGCAAAACCCATCCATGGCCATAGCCATGAAAACATACATTCTGCAACCCTTGCAATCCCTCGGATTCACTGCCATGATCTTGGATCAACTGCCACTCTACTTTGTTTGTAAAGAATAAGTTGTTAGCCTCCTGGCTCACTCCAACTCAGCACTACTCCCATTAAGTCATCTCCCATTAGTCTTGAGCCTGTCCATCACTGTGCCCATTCACTACTGGTTCACTCAGCATCTGGCTTGTAAGGTAAAATACAGCATTCCTCTGTTCTTGGATTTAAATAACAAGCATCGGCTGTTTCCATAATCCCAGACTGTTTTACAGATACAAGACTTATGTTACTCAATTAATTTAAATTGCTTAGTCCCTTAAATTTAAAATGGATGCCTGGTCCCAAGATTAATTTTGCATGTTTCTGTCCTGAGCTAAATTATAGTGTTGTGAGGAATATTCATATTCTAGCAGAATGAAATTTCATGGAATTTTTGAAATTCCACTGAAATTATACCAGAAGCACAATGGCAGAATTCTGTGGCAGAAAAATGTAGAATGTGTTTTTCCACAACATTTTTGCAGAATTTTATATGCAGATCTCAATATTTTCCATGGAAATGGTTGTGGAATAATTTTCTGCAGAAATAAATGACGTTCCGCAGAATATTATTCTGCAGATCTCAATATTTTATGCTGAAATGGTTGCAGAATGTTTCTCCGCCGAAACAAAATGCTGTTCCATGGAATATTATTCCATGGCTCACAGCAGGAGCAATTCTGCAGAAGAACCAGCAAAATTCCAGCAGAAAGTCTACCAGCAGAATGGTCATTTCATGTTAATTTTGCCATCATAATTCCACTTTCTGCACAGCACTACTAAATTTTTTATCTTGGTCCTTCAAGAATTGTATTTTATCAAAGATACTGAGCCATTTCTAGCCCAATTTAAAGACTCACACTTGTTCTCAAATGACATAGCTCCCCTTGGAGGACTGCCATATCTCACAGTCCCTGTTCCATGCTGTTTCACATGGAACAGGAGATTCATTGTGACAGCTGGCCCAAACATATAATTGAATACCTGGAATCTGCATACATTCTGTCACTGGCACAAACCTAGCCCCTGCACACTCCTCATCTTATGCACAATGGGTTTGCTATGGATCATGGATGCCATCATGTGTTCCACCATCCAGGAGTGCAGAGATACACCCCAAATGTACACATCCTCAAAGTCCTCAACATCCTCATGGCTACTGACTACAGAGGTTGATACTGGTAATGTGGCCTTTTGAGATGGTGGTATCAGTGTATCAGGTTTGGGAACATGTTTATATAGAAACACAGAAATACAGAATTTGTTGGCAGATGTACCCTACCTAGTCTGTCTCTGCGGACTCTAACTGGTCTCTGGTCTCTGGTGACCACTCTTCCTCCCTGTCTATTTACTAATACTACTGTTTGTCTATCCCCTGCGTGCTTGAATCCTTCAAGTATTTTTGTCTCCACCACTTCTGTTAGCATCTGCACCTTTCAGTAAAGTAGTATCTCCTCACATCTCTCTCTTAAACTCCCTCCACCCCCCAACTTCATCACATGCCCCCTTGTACTTGCACTCTTTCTCATTTGAAAGAGATCCCCTTCCTGCACCCTGTTCACCCCAGTGAGGTACTTGTAGGTTTTTATAAGTTACCCTCTCACTTTCCTCTCCTCCATAGTGTAGTTGTTGAGATCCCTTAGTCTCTCCTCATAGAGCTTTTGGTTTAACCCTTGCACCATTTTAATTGCCCTCCTCTGGATTGCCTCTGTCCTTTCTATGTCTTTTCTTAGATGTGGCCTCCAGAATTGGACACAGTTTTTCAGGTGGGGGTCTCACAAGTGAGTGATACAGTGGCAACACCACCTGTCTCCTCCTGCTGGATATACTCTTCCTATGCATCCAGCATCCCACTGTCCATATCCACTGCTTTGTCACACTGCCCTGCCACTTTAAGGTAATCAGTGATGATAATCCCAAGATCCCTTTTCTGCTTAGTGGCTATCAGTACCTCCCCCATCCTATACTCATCTTCTGGGTTTCTATGCCCTAGGTGAATTATTTTGCACTATTTGGCATTGAACCCCAATTGCCATGCTCTTGACCACTACTATAGTTTCCCATGATCAAGGCTACTGGTTTTTGGTTTTTACTGAAAAACCCAGTAAAATTCCAGAATTTGGACTGCGTGCACACTGGTAAAATCAATTTCATGGAATTTGTCATTTTAGACTAGGTCAGTAAATCTTAAGAACTTGTAATTTTCTTATACTTGCTTCCTGTACTATTTTCAGTTTGCTTCATTTAATGCTCTGTATATTAAAACTCATTCTTCTTGTGTGGCATTTTTGGGTCGGGTTAAGCAATGGAGGGCTCCAACACCACATGGTGATACTGGTAAGAATAGGTTAAGGTTTCTTTTATTCGATTATTTATATACATACAAAAAGAATGACAGTAGAATCCTAGTAAAATCTGGAAATTAGAATAACAATCACCAGTGCAGTTCCTGGAATTTCAAGCCCATGATCCCTTCATATTCTCTCCAGCCACTCCTTTGTCCACTGTATTACACATTTTGTTTTCATTTGCAAAAAAGCATACTGTACCTTTCCTTCCAGTTCATTTACAAAGTCACTTATGAAGACCTTGAAGAGGGTCAGTCCCAGTACTGAGCCCTGCAGCAACCCACTGGTCATTCTCCCATCATTAGAGTGAGTACCACTAACCAGCACCCTCTGATGCCCATCCATTAACCAGTTTAAATAATAATTTGTATTTCTGGTGTTTTCTTTCCATCCTTTACTTGCCCATCCTGGTTTTATGTTGCTGTGCATATCCACCTTTTTTATCAAGTTATCCTTCACCATCTGAAATGCATCCTGACCACAGCAGAAATGAAGGAACACCACATTTGTTTAGTGGGGTCTTATATAAAATATATATAGATACCTAGAATTTTTTGGCAGAAAAGGACAGCTTGGCCCACCTAGTCTGCCCATTTTTCTCAATATCTTTGTAGACCCTACCTAATCTCCTGTTCTTTCTCCCTCACCCCATTCCTTTCCATTAAGATTCCCTTATGCCTATCCCATGCATTCTTGAACCTCACCACTGGTTTCACCCCCACCACACTGGCTGGTATGTTGTTTCAGTAACCCACCACTGTTTCTGTGAAGAAGTTCTGCTTCACATCTCTTCTGAATCTACCCCCTTCCAACTTCATAGCATGATCCCTTGTCATTATGTACCATTTTGTTCTGAAAAATACTTTTCTCCTGTATCTTATTTACTTCATTGAGGTATTTAAAGGACTCTGTCATATCCCTACTCTCTTTCAGGGAGTACATATTGAGTACCTTTAGTCTCTACTCATAGGGCTTTTGATACAGACCCCATAACATTTTAGTTACCCTTCTCTGGACTGCCTCCTCTCTGTCTATGCACTTTCAGAGATATGGTCTCCAGAACTGTAGACATTATTCCAGGTGAGGTCTTACAAGTGATCTGTACAGAGGAAGAGCCACCTCCCTTCTTCTGCTGGTGATACCTCTCCCTACGCACCCCAGCATCCCACTAGCCATTCAAACTGCTGTGTCACACTGCTTGGCCACCTTTAGGTCTTCAGAGAGTATTACCCCTGGTCTGTTCTGCTTGGTGGTCATCAATAACACTTCCTCCCATTTTGTACTCTGCCCTTGGGTTTCTGTGCTCCAAGTGCATTATTTTACTTTTTTGTGAACTGAAATCCTGCTGCCATACCCTTGACTGCTCCTCAAGTTTTCTCAGGGCTCTGCTAATTCTTTCCAACTCCTCGGTATGCCCCCTGTATTGCAGATTTTGGTGTCATCTGCAAAGAGGCAAACCTTCCCCTTCAGCTCACCTGCAATGTTACCTATAAGACATTAAAGAGAACCAGTCCCAGCACTGATCCCTTTGGCACCCTGCTGGACACTTTCCCCTCCTTTGAGTGAATTCTGTTTATAACCACCCTCTTTTGCCTATCCCCTAACAAATGTCTTACTAAGTTTACCAGCTTTGCACCCACTCCTAATCTACCCAACTTGTTTAGTAGTTTTCTTGTGTGGAATGGTGTCAAACGCCTTGCTGAAATCTAGGTAGGCCACATCCACCTCTCCACCCTGATCTAATTCCCTGGTCATCCAAATGAAGACATCTATCAGATTTGTTTGACATGACCTCCAACACATTAGCCCATGCTGTCTTGGTTCTTCCAACCCATTAGATTCAAGATATTGCACTGTCCTCTCCTTCAGCAGTGATTCCATGAATTTTCCTACCACTGATGCTAGGCTGACTGGTCTATAATTGTCAGCCTTCTCCCTGCTACCACTTTTGTGAAGTGAGACTACATCTTCCCACCTCCAGTCCTTTGGAAATACTCCTGTTTCCAGTGAACTGTTAAATAGGACTGTCAGAGGTGCAGACAGTACATCCCATAGCTCCCTCAATATCCTAGGATATATCCTATCTTGTCTCATTGGTTTGTACACTTTCAGATTAGCGAGCCCCTTCAGGACTCTCTTTTCTGAAAATGACTAGTAGTATTCTGCTTCCTCCCTTCAGAGCTCTTGTCATTTTTTATGTCCTCTTCTCTTCTCCTTCCAATGTGAACACTAAATAAAAGTATTTGTTCAGGATGTCTGCCTTCTGAGCTGTATTATTTGTATCCCTTGAATTGGTAGTAAACTGTTCAATAAAGTAAAAAGACAAAGAACCTTAGTGTGCAAGCACTGAGGCAAGGGTTGCCTCAAAGGGCATTGGCCGGGAGTCAAGTTTCAAAGAAATAGAAAATCGCACATACTCCCATAATGCAAAGCATCATGGGCTATATATGCAAATCACCACAAAATGTTATACTGATTCAACTTTAAGCAGAAATACATGGTCCTGAAAGGCCTCTCACACAATCTGCAAAGGGTGCCAACAGGAGACACAGACACATGTTTCATCCTAACAGGACTCATCAGTGTGCCTCATCTGTATGACACCCAAGTGGAATGAACCAACTCCCCTAAGTTGGTCTATCTGGGTTGGGTTGCGGTGAGCCCAATAAAAACAAAAAACAAGCTAAAAGACAAAGAACTTTAGTGCACAGTCAGAAGGACATTCTGAAAGCTATTTCTCCTATCTGTGTGAGAATGTTCACAGGTATCTGTCAGAAGTTGCTTTCCTCCTGATAGGTCATAGAATTCAGTCTGTTACGACCAGTTTCCTAGATTCAAAGTAAATGCTGGTTTTACAATCTGTTACAATCTGGTGTCTAAAGAAAGCTCTTAATTAGATTTCCCACTGGGTCACGTATAGTGCAGATCCCCTCTTTTCTCTCTGTTCAAAAATCTCATGTGGCTTTGTTGCTTGGCCTGTATTTCTAAGCAGAAGTCTAAACATATATTTATCAAAAATATAATACAAATAATAACAAGTAGATGGCTATCATCACACCACATACTAAATGTTCCATTATGCCTACTTGGCCAAGATATTTGTTGGCTATCAAGTTAATACAATGTGCCATGCATGGAATTTTGTATACATCACAATTGTTTATTGGTTTAGTCACATGTCATCCTTTATCACTATAGTGGTAGCCAGCGAATGATGCAGATGTTGCAGTTATCACACTATATCACAATAAATCACCATTCATTTCAGTTTTATTTCTGTGATATTTCCTGACATATTAAGATGCATTGTGCATCTTGCTGATGGATACCACTATAGCTGAAATGCCACTTTTTAGTGAAATGAGGTGCAGTCAAGTACCAGATTTGTCCAGCAGTTCTACCAAAATGATAGCAACAGTGAACTTCTGGTATAGAGGTAATTTCTAAAATTACATTTTAATGAACTTGAGGCATGGTGTGGCAAGTGAACTTCCTCGAGATGGTGCATGATGCCACATACAAAGCAGGAAGCAGTTCCAGATGTGACCTTATGTGCATGAAAAACATTAGGGGACCAACTGCTCCACATATAAGTATTCATGTATATTGTGTTAACTGCTTAGTATGACAAAGCATGTGAAAGCAGGTACAGGGTAGTATCCTTGAGCAGTGTCACATCATAGGCTTAAACATTGGTATGGGGAGATACTTTTTTAATGTGTGACAAACCTTTGCAATCTGCTTTCTGAAACCTACATTCTCCACAAAAAAGGTATGGAAGAGATCAATGGTGATCATGTCTGATGTGGCAGCATTAAGTTCTCTGGCCACTGTGTGATTATAGGGAAATGCCATATGATACTCCACCAACTTCAGTATTGTTTGCTGATTTGATTTTTTGCGAGAAAAGTAATTTTTTTTCACTACTTTTTCATCAAAGGTAAGTGACCAAGCAGGTGGCCCAATAGCAATCCATTTTGTGACAAAAAGGATGTAATTTTTTTTACCTTGATTTTTCTAGTTTGTCAGTACTAGTGCTGAGTCCCTTATGTTCCTCCAATTACCCTTTTTCTCCTTTTCTGTCCACATTATCAGTGTGGTTGGAACAATGGGTGCTGCTGTTACCACACCTTGATCAAGACTGTGCTAGCGTTTTGCCCAGTTCACCACATGACTGGGTTTTAGGTGTGTGTGTGTGTGTTGCACAAGTTCCAATATGTTTTGTCTGGGGAAAATCCAAGGTGGGGAAGGAGAGCAGAAGCAAAAGTGTAAAAGTGTTGCACATCTGCATTAATGCCATCCACCTTTGTGTGCAAATGTCCCTGAGTATCCCGAAGTTCATCTATGACCCCTTCTGATATGCACTTTTGCATTCTGTGTGAGTGGATTTTGCCTGCTTGTTCACTACTTTCCCAGTACTTGTGATTTAATCATAGAATTGCTATCTGAGCTTTTCTTCTAAGATTTTCATTCGCCTTGATGCAGAGTGCAGTGATCTCTGTCAGGAGGTTTTTCCAGGCCAGTCCCTAAGGGGAAGATTTCAGAAGCTGTTCTTTCTACTGCAGATTTTAGGTGATGGAATAAAGTTCCTTTTCCCTTTCTCTCATTCTGTGTTGCATAACTAACAATCTTACCCCCACAGCACCACCATTTTGTATGCCTCCCATAATACTCTGGGTGAGACTCCAACTCTATAATTTGTTTGAAAATTGGAGTCCATTTCTGTTTGGATCTACTGAAGACAATTTTTATTTTGCAGAAGGAGGGTCTTCAGTTACCATGTAGAGGATCTTGTCTTAGGGGGCCCCCATTCAAGACTAATATGAATGACTGAGTGAGCTGAGATAATTACAGGAACTATGGTAGTGACAATTACCTACTGAGAAGTTCCTGGTGAAGTAAACCAAAAATCTATCTGGTTGTATGTGTCATGTACCACCAAGAAGAAGGTCCTAATCAAGAGGATGCATGAACCACCAGATGTCTGTGAAGGAATACTTCTTCATTAGCAAATCTAGTGCCATGGCAGCCCTATGGTGGGATTGTAGTTTCCCACCACTTCTATCAAGAAGGGGATTTAGTGTAAGATGGAAATCTTCTCCCATGAGGATGGGGTCACCATTGGGATTAAACTTGGAGAGGGTCTGGTGAAGTCCATTGAAGAAGTCAGGGTAGTATTCATTGGGTGCATTGAGGTTTACGAGCACTAGTGAGCTTTCCATGGTACTAACCCTAACCATCACCCACCCATACACTCTTTTGTTGCTTTAGAACCTCTACCTTCCAGGGAAGAGACTTATGAAACAGTATGGAGACCCCTCTTTTTTTAACCGGTGCTACATTATGGGACTCCTGCCAAATCCAATTTTGTTTTAGATTAGTGGTGTCAGCATTAGACAGTTTAGTTTCTTGCAAGTATGCTACATGCATTTTGAGCTTCTTTTGGTGGGAGAGAAATGTTTTCCTATTAATTTGGGAGTTTAGTCCCTGCATTTTCCAACTATAACAACATATCTCAGCCATTAGGATAGTTAGAAAATACATTGATGGAGATAGGCTGTGTGGGTGACCAGATTGAATGAAAAAACAACAGCAAATGGAAGTGACCAAGGAAAGTATGGAACCTAGCATGAGTGGAGTGTTTTGTCTAATTCTGAGGAAAGGTAGTGCTATAGAAATTGTAGCACAGGGGGCATGAGATAACTATTGCCACACCCAGAAAAACTACACAAGAAATATTCAAAACCAAAAAAGCCAGAATAACTACAGTGGCACCATCTCCAGTAATGATACAATGCAGAAATGCTGCAGTATGTCAGAAAATGCTGCAGTATACTGCCAGGAACACTGTGATTCAATGACAATGAAGCACTTTTGTCATGGAGTATTATGTGACATGTCACTTACAGCAAGTTGCTGTGTTGCATTTTGACTGGCTCTGCTCTATATACTGTACAATCTTGCAGACCTTGCATGGCACCCATAGTTCAGCATTAAACATTCCTAGATCAGTCTGAAAAGGACAGAGTTCAGCACACTATGAAGTGGGAACCCACAGTGGGAGATTATTAAGGGGTTAGAGCTCCCAAATTAATCCACAAAAGACCAGGCTGTACCAGAACCACTGAGCTAGATGGCACATCTCAGCAATTTTGCACTAACCAGGAAATGTACAGAGTAAAAACATTTATTCTAGCATGAGAGTACGTCCAGAATATGTCAACACTTCAAATAAAATAACCTGTTGAGGCTGTTTGCCTGTCTTCTCCAACAGAGAGTCTTCTTCTTCATATAAAGGCAGGACCATGTGTAGTGTGACTTTAGGACTGACCTGTGGGGTGGAGATGTAGAGGTGGAGGAGAGGTGAAGTAGAGGAGAGGGTGAGAGGGGGCTATAAAGGTTTGGTGCCCATGTGAAAACCAGCTTGCCATTGCCGTGGTCTCTGACCTTGGTTCTCACAGCAGGTGTGGAAGTGGGGAGTATGGCCCAACAGTGCACATCATCCTTAGGTAGGGATGTACCTGAGCAAGAGTATCCCATCTCCACTGGGCTATGGGGCTGGCTAAATAGGAACAGTTCCACTCCATGACCCCCTAGCTAAGGAACATTTCAATGGGAGCAAAGCCTGACCACCCAGGCTGCCATATTTTAGCCCCTGTGACCCTCTAAAGAGGTATGGGATCCACATCTTCCAGATATTGCTGATTGCTCCCAAAGGTTAGAATAAGAAGGAGGCTTAACTGCCAAAACATATGGTACCTTCTTAGTAAGGATAGTCATCTTTCCTAAACATCAGATACTAATGGCTATGGGCTGCACACTTTTCTGGCCTGCCTGGGAGAATCCAAGCTCCAGAATTAAAGGCAAGCCATAGTCAGTATTAGCTGGCTGAAGGAAGGAAGGACCCCCTTTATCAGTGGAGTTAACATAGCCCCAGGTGACTACAGGACGGAGAGGTGTAAAATTATAATGAGAGAGTATAGAGCTGGTAAATGAGGAAGAGAGCAGGGGGGTTGGTAAGAATATGATACAGAACAATTATTCTGAATATTTACACACATTTAGAAAACCCCAGTTTAAATATGAGCAAAACACCATGAATTCATATTTGTCCCCATAAGAACTCTAAACATTGCTGGGGGTTCGGTACTGGTATTCCATTCTCAACCTTTGGGATGTTTTAGTGGCCACCAAGCCTAGAATAGTGGACCATGCAACCCCTGTGAGGCTGAAATGGAGGGGGTGAGACAGCTCTGTATTGATCTCTCACTCTGTGTTGTCATAGTTTACCTAGCACCTCATACTCAACTAGAGTGAATGGACAGTAGTGAGCAACAGAGTCATTATTAGAGTCCTTATTCAGGGTATACTGAAAATGTGGATGGGCACAATAACTGGGTCCCAGCATTCTGAAGGTGTTGTGGTCAAAGATGCAGGTCCACAGAGACCCATAGAGGCCTCAATTCAGAAAACAGGTATACTAAAACTCCTCACTTACTATCAGAGACCCTCCAAGTGTAGAACCTGGCAGCAAAATACAGTTGAAAAGGTACCTGAAAGTTTTGTCCTACAATACTTCTGAGAGTTAACAGGGGAGATGTGAGGTCTAGTCCACCATCTTGAGCCATGCTATGAGCCAGGTAAGAGAACAGGTGTGCTGACTTCCATGCCTGAAGGGCATGAATACCATAATGCAGTACAGGGGAAGGAGTCTGGGATATCTGCATCTGATTCAAACAGTCAAATAGTGATTTAGAGGTTCAACTCCAGCCTTCAGAGAACCAAGGAGTGGGTTGCCCTGCACTTCCAGTGAATAGTGACCCTGCTTCCCAGTGAATGGAAGAAAGGAGGAATGACATAACAGAAGGAGAGAGGGGTGGTGCAAAGAACAATGCCTAGACCAATATACAGTATGGTCAAAAACAACTCTAATGATTTCAGCCTGCCCCCCACCATCATTTTACATCTCCTCATACACCAAATTCCATTAACTGCAACATCAAAAACTCAATACCTGCTAGGAAAACAGTCAGGTGGCTGGAGAAACAGGAACAGCCAGGATGGTAGCCAAACATGGATGAGTTGTGGTAATGTTGGACTCAGAGGAAAACTATATCCATAAGGAGCAGTGCAGCAGCCATTATGGAGGCTCATGAAGCTGCTGAAGTCTGTTGGGCAGTGGAAGTATCGGTGTCCTGTGATGGTGCCTAGTAAAATGGAAATCTGGAGACAGCTGTCAGAGCAATGCAGAATTGGTTGGTTTCTAGCAGGGCAGTTAAGCTGTCTAATTCCAGGGAATTATTGGGGCTGCAGCTTCAAAATCCATAGTGAGTTGGGGGCCCTCTTCTATTGACAGTTCCTGTTATGATGTCTCTTCCTACCTCAAGTCACTGACAGCAGATGTCTTCTACAGTCAAGGTAGCTGGTTCAGTGGTAGAGAACTTTGTTTTTATTTAAACTAATTTATTAAATGTTTACACATAAGAGAACACAGTGAAACAGTAAAAGTCAATGAATACAGTGTACAAATTGCAGCAATTACATATATCAACATTAAATATAATCTACAGTATATAACTTCAGAGCTGCTTTACTTTTATTTAAGTCTCTAAACCACAGAGTGTAGTAGCTTTGGTAATTAGGTAACAATGAACAGGAAAGGTCTGTATTAAAATTATGCAACAACCAAACATTAACTCATTTTTACATGGGTGGTCATTTTGTATCAGGTTAAGCAATGGATGGTTCTTACTTCATATGGAGTTATTGGGAGTAATGAGTATTTTAAGAATTAATGAGGGGAGCGAACATACCACCCCTAGTATTCCTTCATGTATGAATGTCTACTATTGGAGAAAGTTTCTATTATCTACATTTGCATTTGTACTGCATTATCAGGTCTTGACCCTCATACAACATATGGCACAGATATCTGGAAATTAACCACACACTGAATTAGCCTCTAACTTGATATTCGCTGAAGGTCCCCTCTTCCTATTGTGAGATAACCTACTATCTTAGGCATCTCCCCGATTCCCTATCTTCCCCCCCCAACTCTTCTCTTTCTTCTGACATTGTTCTTGAAATTCTGTGCCTAATCAGTGCAATGAATACTTGCTCCTTAAGAGACTGGCTAATAGAGACAGAGATGAAGGTAGGAAACAATCTGATTCCTTAGAGGTTGACATGAGTTTGGTCCTTTTGGCTCGACTGGCTTGTTACATTCTTTAGCCATGGATTCCATATACCTTGAAATTTATGGAGTGTGCCCCCTCGCCTTTGCTGTGTAGGACACCTTTAAAAATGACACCATTCTCGTGACTCCTAGTTCCCATTCTGCAATGCTTCGGCCCTCTGCCAGCTTCCACCATGTGAACAATTGTCACTTTTCTTTTATCGCTAAAAAATATAGCAGGAAGTACGTTGATTGGCTGCTGCCTGTAACTGTGTTACATTCACCAGAATCCACAAGGATGGAAAGGTTGTTACAGGGACTCCGATAGTATTTATCACCATTGCAAACAACCCATCCAAAAAGGCATTAATATGAGGGCAAGCCCATAACATGTGCAGTATGTGGCCAGGAGTTTTCTTATCACCTCCTACATTCATTTGGCATACTGATTTCCATGTGACTCAATTTAGCAGGAGTTCTGTGCCGTCTGCTCTGGACTTTCTTTTGGATTAGTTGGTACTTGGGTCTGGGGATCTCTTATGGGCCATTATCTAGCACTTGTCCTACATTTCTAAAATAATTCCCTGGTTCAGATCCTGATTCCATTTACCCTCTGACAATTCTAATACGGGTTCTGTGATGGCCGCATGTATTTATATATTAGTCCTCCCCTTCCCATTTGTATGACCAACAGTTACCCAACTTTTATGACATCTCTGTTTGTGAAATTACATATCTTGGATCTAACTATAGTTTCAGTACATGCCTAATCTGCAGATTTATCTAGTTTTCAGTTTTGGGAGGACCATAATTCTCTTGTAGCTGTGCAAAGAATTTAAGGATGTTACCTCTGGGGCATATATAGTATGTGTCTAAATTGTTTGTATCCTCTTGGAAGCCAAGGTCTCCCATTTTATCACCTTTCCATCTATGTTGAACTTATGGTTGCACCATAAAGACTTATCGACACCCAGGGACTGATCCTTCCAGGAGTGCAAATTTTTAAGCTTCTACCAAGAATCGCTGGTGGATGTAATCAGCAGTGCATACCCGGTCAGAATAGCACTTCAAGAATAGCACAAGCTAATACAGTGTGGTCTATACTGCGCTACCATGGATAGAAACAGGGGAATTACAGCGCCATGTAATAAGCGCTCCTCTGGTCACTGTCCATGTTGCTACTAACAAAGACAATGGTCAAGGAATGGAGGAGGCTGGCCAAGTTGCTCCCCTAACATGGAGTAGTAATTCAGAAGCAGCTTTGGGGCTGAAACCAGGGTTCTAATCCCAGTCTCCACAATTTTACTTTTCCCCCATAATCCAGCTCCAGCTCAGAGTTGATTATATTAATTATGGGGATGGGGATGCAGGGGGCAGCGCCCCCTGCAAAATTAGTGTTTTCCAGTGGTAGCTACTGTGAACCGCACCTGTGATTGCTACCACTGGCACTAATTTTGTTGGCAGCCTTGTCTCCTGTCACTTTTCTTGTCAGTGCTGCATGGACAGCACTGCTTTTGACAGATGTCCATGTAGGCGCTGATATGACCAAGTGTCCAGCAGTGTAATCCACTGTGTGGTCCATGAAACACCTCCTAAAACCAGATTCACTTGAGTGCTTCCCATTAGAGCCTGCTCTGCCTGTACCCATACTGGGTCCCTTACAAGGGTCTCTTCTAGCCATTGTAGGATCAGTTGTACCCCACTGGTGATGTGAAAGGCACAAAACTATGGCAAATTCCTTTCTATGGTGGGAAATTCTAAGTATCTATTGCTGAACTTAAGGGGCCTCTTGAGCCACAAAAAGGTGGAGATCAGGCATTCAATCTTTTGCCAGAATTTTGGGAGTATTTGGAATGACAAGTTGTTCAGACAGAAACTTAATTTAGGCATGGCCACCATCTTGAATGCAGCTGTTTTGCCAAAAAGCATCAGATTCTGGTTTTGTCATGTGTTATCCACAAGGTCAGCTCTATCAAAAGAGGAGAGATGTTTCTGGGAATGAGCTGCTTTACCGAGGATGCTGTGCACATCGTCAGATTAGGATTTCTCATGGCCTCTATGAGAGCTTCTATTCCTCTATTTGTGCCTTCTGGTTTACCTAAAGCGCTGCGACATCTTGGATGCCGACATCCCTGACAGCGACAGACACAATGCCAAATGTCAGCATTGTACTGTCAGGGAAGTAAGCATGTTTTCTTTGGGGGGCTGCACCCCCAAACCCTTCATGTGTGGGGCTCTGCCCCCCATACACCCTGGTCTCTAAACATACAACTCCAAGTTGGAGTTGTCTCGGGGAGTGGGTGCAACACCGGGAAATGCACTGCCGGTGTCTGTGGGGACCATACAGCAACCCAACGATTTTGGGTGTGTTGCACTAACATCAGAAAGAACTGGGCATCATTTTGATTTGGAGCATATTCATTAACTATCAACAGTGGCCTTGTCTGGAATGTTCCCCTGACCATAGCCCTCCCACTTACCTTATTGGTCCATTTCCATAAGTTTACAGCAAATGGACACCCTCTTTTAATTAGTATTGATACCTCCCTTTCTTTGTTGAGGAATTATTGGACAGCTCTTGACTAGAGATGTTGCAAAATTATATTTGGCCTTCAAAATTCCCACGGAATCAGCAATTTCGCTGAACAAAATATTTTACGAACTTTGCCTGTTACACCAAATATTTCTTTGGGTGTAAAATGCGAAATTTCTCATGAAAAGAGGTGAAATTTGACTGGTGAAGGTGAATTTTGCTGTTTTTCAAGCAAAATTTCACCTTCTGCGGGCAAAATTTCACATTCCGCAAGTGAAATTCTGAATTTCACTTCCGAAAAAAATTTTGTGAAATGGGCAAATTTCACAACATATTTCATGTAAAAAATGTTTCCAGTTTCTCACATCTCTACTCTTGATCCACCCATTCCCTCCCCAGTTTGGAGGACTCCCTCTTAAGCAGGTGAGTTTCCCATAATTGGGACACATTACATCTTGAAGATTAAAGCAGCAACATAATTTTCTTGCAGCTGATCAAGTGATTGACTCCTGAACATTCTAGGATAGTAGCTTAATTTTAGCCACTAGAAACTCTGGGGATGACAATGTAGAGTGATCTGTAGGTGTGTATACACTTTCCTGTGCACATGTGACCCGGTACCTTATGTTGTAGTGTCCCTTCCTTACTCCTCCATTCCCAGTAGCCTCCTGACGTTTATCAGATCCCACAGCAGGCGTAGTGTTTGTGTTCACCAGGTAGGAGCAGGTCTTGCTGTGGGAAGTAGGTAGAAAAAGGCAGTGACACTTTAAATTTAACTGAAGCAATTCTTATAGCACAGGTCACAATCACAACCCCTATGGAGCCCCCAATTGACAGAGGTATAATGCTACTTCTAATTCCAAGTATTTGAGAGTTAAAGCACAGTTTACACACCACTGAATGGCTTGATTGCACCAGCTATGCTGCAATGTGGTCACACTTTCTAATTCTTCTTTCCATTCCACACCTGCCTGATGGGCCATGGTGGACCAGGGGTTCTCTGCCCCTACCTGTGGTCCATTGAAGAGTCTCCTGGTGTTCCTTTGATCCCTGGCCGCCACCTTCTTTACAGATGTCAGTATTTCCCTGGTATCAAGTGGCCATCCCTTTCCACTTTCCAGAAGTACCTGGCATGCCAGTAATTTTTTCACACAAAGATGCTCATCCTTTCAGCTTCTACCTCCTGCCACAACACTACATTACTTCCGTTAGCCAGCCAGTAATCTGGGAGAGGCAAAGGAGAATGTGACAGGGCTTGCAATGGAAGCAGTGCTGCTCCATATAGCCCTGTGTTCAATTTCATTCCCAGCCCATCTCTCTACTTATTAAAAATGCTTAGGGTGCCACTCTAGTAGCAGTTGAAACCCCCATTGAACATAGCTCAATAATGCTGCAATGTCTCTAGCAGTGCTAAATGATTACAGTGACCACTGACTGCCATTACTAGTGACCAGAAATGTAGCAGGAAACAGATTCTTTCTCCATCTGGTCAATAAACAAGCAACTCTAGAAAGAATATCAGGGTAATATAGCCATTACATATGCTGTTAATTGTTGCTAAAGTTTAAGAATTGCAGTATTTTAAGCTGTAAGTACATGCAGAACTAGGGGACATGCACTTTAAACTGAGGGGATTGGATAAGGCAAAAATTGGAAGGCATTTATCACACAAAGGCATAGTAATACATAAAAGATGAGGTTGTGGAATCTAACACTAATCAGGCTTTTAAAGCAGCAGTATTAAACAGAGGAAGAATAACATTGACTTATCACAGTTTGAGAAGGAGTAGCATTCTGTCTGATAAGCTTAGAGGTGCATCCATACTCAAATGTGAGATTCATAGAAACATCAATAAATAGGTAATGACAGCAGAAAAAGGCCCCAGAACCCACCCAGTCTGTACACTGTACTGAACTACTCTGCACTGGCTTAAGTGGATATCCCCTATTAGTTTTTGCCACCCCTTATCTAACTGATTCAGTATGTCTGTCCCATCTGTGTTTGAAGCTGCTCACTGATTTGGCCTGTACAATTTCCTTCGGAAGCTTGTTCCACTTGTCCACCACCCTTTCAGTAAAAAAGTGCTTTCAGATGTCTTTTTTGACTGTCTCCCATTCAAGTTTCAGTGGGATCAACCTTGTTTCTGTATTTGAACTCAAGCAGATAATCATCTTGGCATCCACCCTATTTAACCTGTGCAGGTAATTTTTATGTTTAGAGCATGTCCCCCATTACCCCCTTTTTTTCAAGGGTGTACATGTTCAAGTCACGCAGACTCTCCTTATACAGTATGTCTTGCCATGCAGTCCATCTTGGTTACCATGCACTGTATGTTCCCGTTTGACACAGTCTTTCCTAAGATGTGGACTTTAGTACCTTGCTCAGTATTCCACATGTTGTCGCAGCAGTGACCTGTACAATCGGAGGATCACTTCTCATCTTCTGCTCCTTATCCCTCTCCTTATGCATCCCAGTATCATGTTTTCTTCATCTATAGCTTTATTGCAGTGTGCTACTGCTTCAGACTCTCTTATAGCATGACCCCTATATCCTATTATTCCATGGTGCTTCCCAGTACCAGCACCTACATCTCATATTGCACTATTGAGTTCCTTTTCCCAAAGTGCACCACCTTGCAATTTTTAACACTGAAGCCCAGCTGCCATATCTTTAACCATCTCTCCAACCAACCTAGATCCTTCCTGAATTCCCCTGTCCATTCCTCTGTGTCCACCCTTGCACAGATCTTCGAGCCATCTACAAAGAGGCAGACCTTGCCCTTAATGTCTTCCCATATTTCACAAATAAATACATTGAAAATGACTGGTCCCAGAACTGACCCCTGAGGTATTCTGCTTGTTTTGCCACTTACTTCTGAAAACTCCACATTTATTACTACTCTCTGTGTTCTTCCCCTCAGCCAGTTCTCTACCCAAGTCACCGATTTTTCATCCACTCCTAAGTCCTATAACATTTTGATCAGCCTCTTGTAGGGAACCGAGTCAAAGGCCAGGAAGTTTATTAATTCCTCCCACAGTATACACTCTTTATTCTTTCCCACTATAGACATCAAGCTGATTGGTCTGTATTGTACAATACAGTCAGCATTAAAACTTAAAGCAACTTCAGTGCTAATGAGCTGTTACCTCAGTGTCTAAATTCAATAGAAATTAGTTTGAAGTATGACACTCAATTATTTTTCCAACCACATAGGCAATGGATTATCAGTTATTTTGCATCAAATTTATTTCTACTATATTTTAAATATTTCAACTTCAATATATTGCAGTAACATACATACTCAACCCTTAAAATTCCAAAATAGAAATGCAAAACAATTAAAAAGCAGCTCATTAAATAACTTTGCAATTTTCTTAATTTAAAGCTTAATGTTTTTTTTAATATTTTTGAAACACTATTCCATATAGATCATAGCATTTTACATGTAGTCAGTAAATTAAAACACAATATGATCAACGTTTTAAAAACACACAGCTAACATTTCTAAACATAGAAGGAATACAAGAATCAGCATATGCCAATTCAAATAAATATGTTTTCATGGCAGATTTGAAGGCCTCAATGGACAGGGAATCCCTTAAATGATGAGGTAGAGAATTCTACAGGATCGGGGCAGCATAAGCAAATGACCTATCTCGTGATGTTGTCAAAAAGATCCTGGGAATCTCCAGCAATACCTCTTCAGCAGATATGAGAGAGCAAAGAGGATGATAGGGACAAAGAAGCTCTTGCAGGTACCCTGGTCCTTGTCCATGAATGGCCTTATAGGTCAGTAATCTGACCTTGAAGGTGATCCTCCACCACACTGGCAGGCAGTGCAAAGCACGGAGTACAGGAGTGACATGGTCAGATCTATGTAAGCATGCCAACAACCTGGCAGCTGCATTCTGCACCAGCTGCAGATGGCAGAAGTCTACCCTTGGTAGCCCTAGGTAGAGGGCATTATAGCAATCAAGGAGCGAGGTCACCAAGGCATGGACCAACGTCAGAAGGTCATCAGATGGTACTGGGTGCTTTATCCAGATGACATTC
The DNA here is from genome assembly GCA_016271365.2 of Neoceratodus forsteri. Taxonomy (NCBI): domain Eukaryota; kingdom Metazoa; phylum Chordata; order Ceratodontiformes; family Ceratodontidae; genus Neoceratodus; species Neoceratodus forsteri. The sequence continues at coordinate 195,428,342 of CM057456.1, forward strand.
CTCAGATGATAAAAACAGGACTTGACAACAGCTGACACCTGAGTCTTAAATGTCATTCCACTATCAAGCATAATGCCCAGATTTCACACCCTGTCAGAAGTCCTCAACTGGTTGCCCCCTAGCCAAAGCCCAGATGGCTGCCCAGCTGAAGCTCCCTCCATCCGACTACCTGGGTCCACAACCAACACCTCAGCCTTATCTGGATTCAGCCTGAGCCAGCTGGCACTCATCCAATCCTGAATCTCAGTGAGACAGTTGTTAAATGCTGTACAGCATCATATTGTCTGGGCACAAAGGACAAGTACAATTGAATATCTTCTGCATAGCAGTGAAAATTCAACCCGTACTGCCTAATAATGTCTCCCAATGGCAGCATATACACCACAAACAACATGGGGGAAAGCACAGAGTCCTCTGGCACCCCACATGGTAGGGAGATAGGAGCCAAGGAAAACACCCTGGACTCCACTCTCCGTTTTCTGTCAGTGAGGAATGAATGGAACCATCTGAGAACCGTGCCACTCATCCCACAGAAAAGCCACAGGAGCTCCAGCAACACCCCATGTTCCATGGTGTCAAATACTGCAGAGGTATCAAGAAGGAGCACGATAGAATGACTTCTCTGATCCCTCACTATCATGAGATCATTTAGTACCTTGACCAATGCAGTCTCAGTACTATGTCTCTTCCTGAAACTGGACTGGAAAGGATCATAGATGTCATGGGTGGTAAGATGATCCGCGAGCTGCAACGCAACTACCTTCTCGATAACTTTACCTATAAAAAGCAGGTTAGAGACTGGCCTGTAGTTTGCAAGGCAATCAGGGTCAGAGAAGTTTTTTCAGGAGGTGGTGAACCACTGCCTCCTTAAGAGTGTCCAGAAACACCCCAGTCTCTAATGAACACCTAACTATCTCTGAAAGGACCGGTCCTGTTGCCTCCACACACCCCAAAAGGAGGCATGTTGGACCTGGATCCAAACCACAGTAAGCTGGTCACAAGCCCTGGACCAACTTCACAACATCATCGATTGCCAGCTGAGCAAAGTCTGACCAGAAACACCAGGTGCTAGTGCTCCCATGCTGATCCCTACTCTGCCCGTTTGAGTGAGCTACACGGATCTCTGATCTAATGGTCACAATTTTGTCTGTGAAGAATTGAGCAAACTCCTCGCACTTCTCTTGCAAAAAGGTTCTCCAATTCTGCAGACAGGCTGGACTGCACAGCCTGTCCACATTCTGGAAGAGTTGGGCCAGTTGATTCTGTGCCACTGCAATCTCCCTGAACAGGAATTCTGCCTTCTTACGGGATACTGCAGATTGATATACCTTATAATGGGATATCAATCTAAGTTTGTCATCATTCAGGATGGATTTCTGCCAGCAATGCTCCAACCTTCTTCCCACTCTCTTCAACTCTCTCAAGGTCCGAGAAAACCAAGGAGACCGAGGGCGGAGGATGACTGGGCGAACACAGACCAGAGCAATGGCATCCAGGGCCTCTCCCACTGCCTTATTATTGTCTCATAGCAGACTCATTGGATCCCTCCTAGCACTCATACTGCTTGATAGGTCCAGAACTGCTATCAGACCAGCTGGAGTTACTCCCCATAATGGACGGTACTGGACCATTTCCGTAGGGTCAGGTCTGTTGAGGGGGCTGCATAGCTAAACCCAGTAGTGTGGTGATCAGATCATCTGACGGGTTCCACCACCACATCAGAGATCTCCATCCCCAGCAGAAACACCAGATCCAATGAATGACCCTGTATATGGGTCACACAGGTAATTACCTGTGTGAGCCTTAACAATATCATCAATTGGAGGAAGTCTTGTCCTAATTGCGAGGGTTGATCATTGACCCAGGCATTGAAGTCCCCCAGTACCAACCACCTGGGGGTCTCCGATGCCATCTCAATGATGAAGTCTGCAACCTCCTGTAGGAACTCCTTCTTGCTCCCAGGTGGACAGTAAACGAGAAGTATCCTACAACCCACACCTGCACCCATGATACATGCAAAGGTTCTAGTGGCCCCAACTGGCATCTCTACTAGGCACAGCTCCATCTTAAAACAGATGGCTACCCCCCATCCCTACTATCCAACCTTGGGCAGTGTATTACCAAGTACCCAGATGGAACAACTGACTCCAAAATGGGATCAGCATTTTCATCCAGCCAGGTCTCAGTGATGCATTACTATGCTGTGATTCTCTGGCTCATCCATTCATCCATTCTTGTGTAACAAGACCATGTTCACTTTTCTCCTGTCCCTAGGGACTGCCCTCAAGTCCAGTGGACAGCTGAAAGTGTGTGCAAGTGATCCTGCTAACACCTCCACTACCTACCTTAAACATTCTTAGGTGTTAGCTGTCAGGTCTCATAGATTTATCTGGTTTCAACCCTTTCAGCTTTCCTAACATTCTATTCCCTGTTATTTTGGCCATGTTACTTGAACACTTGCTTAACTACTTTCCACTCTTAATCCCACATTCTGTTAGTGACTAACCCTTCTCCTTTGTAAAGACTAAACAAACATATGTTTTCAGAATCCCAGCCATGTCAATGCCATGCAACAGGAGGGTAAGTCATTCTGTCACCATAATACTACACTACTATGTTACTAATACTATACCTCAAAATGTTCTTGTTAAGAAAGAGAACACCATTTTAATTTAAAAACATTACACATTTGAGTACTATTTTAGTTACTAATGATCAATTACAGATGAACCATTAACCATCTAAACATCCGGAACCCAACACTTACTGAACAGACCCTAAATATTAAAACTGTACTTTAATAGCTCTTTACTGTCTGGCCACAGTGGTACTTATACTATTGTATTCCAATACTTTCTAGGAGACCTGGGTTTGTATCATACACCTGAAATCCAGGTCTATGGATGTAGCATTCTCAAACTATGAGGGGATTGTTCTGCCTCATTAGCACCTCCTTTGGCAGGTTATGGGAGTGGTCAGACATCAAGGGAATCTCATGCTTTGCCAACCTTCTCCTGCCAAGGATGACCAAGCATAGACTAGCCTTCTGAGGGAGGTCCAGGGAGAAAAAAAATGGAAACACCTCTCATTGCAAGCTTCCAGACTACCTTTGGGTGGTCACCATGGTCTGGTTTAAGGGGGCTTGTAGAAAACATGAGAAGTCAAGCCTGAAGGGAATGGCTGATGGTGATAGGAGGATAGACAAAGGATCAGAATAAAATGCTCCTTACTGACAACTGATAATACACATGCAAGTGTTTCTAGTGTTACTGTAGAAAAGAACTGCAGACTACTGGTTTTATTTTACTGAAACATAGTGGTCTCACCAGGCCCTTCTGTTACAAAATACTGATTATGAATATTTTATGACTTGAACCTACTACTATCAAGAATTACAGATGTTAGTGTGTACATTTGTAATGGATTTTAATTGTTTTTTCTAAACTTTGTCTTTAGTAATATTTATAAAATTGACATTTGCAACATTTTTGTACCATCTCTGCTGCCATATCTGTCCCAAGGACCCTCTTAAAAAAGTTGTCTAACCTACAGTAATTGAGAATATTCTGGTGTGAAAATATACAAATACTGCAAATAAATCATAAATATTGGACAGTGTCTCACTGAACTCTACTTTTAAATTGCCATTGTTGTTGGTTTCTGTTGTACGTGGACTGTGACCATAACCAGCCTCCATTTTAACAGGTCTACTTTGGCGCAAAGGCATACATCTTAATTGTGCATCCTTGATTAAAGTTAATAGGAAACAGTTTTACACTACTAGATGTCCTTCTGTTTTTCACTTAGCATACATTCAATATTCTGAAGTGTTCTGACATTTTTAATTATGAAGATAATCTAATTTTATTGCCTTTGTTGCTATACTGAATCCTTTCCTCCTCAACAGTTGTTGCACTCTCTCTTTACACAATTCCCAAACACTCTGTGACATTAGTAATACCATTGCAGACCATTTAGATGAATAGCATAAAACTGTGTAACTGTATTCATGGAATATCTTACACTAATATTCCACACACAGATGGCATTTCAGCCTGCCTCAAATACCTGCATGACAAAGAATTGGACCCCAACATTGACCCTGGAGTTGTGGGTAAACTCACTGAATTCATTCTGACACATAATAGCTTCAGCTTCAGTGGTAAACATTATGTTCAAACTATGGGAAGAGGTGCTGCCCGCAATGGGAACCAGGATGGCTCCTCAGTATGCAAATCTTTTTATGGCGAATGTGGAGGAGGATTTTTTAAGGCACTGTACACATAAACCACTTGCTTATTTCCGTTACATTGATGATTTGTTTATAATTTGGACAGAGGGCACTGACACACTTAAAGATTTTCACCAGGAACTTAATAACCTCCACCCAACTATAAAGCTTTCCCTAGAATATTCTGCCACAAGTGTACATTTTCTGGATACCACTGTCACTATTAAGGATGGTACCCTACATACCTGTCTTTACAGGAAACCAACAGACAGAGATACTTACACAAGAAAAGTAATCACCCAAGCCACACAAAGAAATCTGTTATATATAGTCAAGCACTTCGGTATCACCACCTCTGTTCAAATGAGGAAGACAGACACACACATCTGGCGATGTTGAAAAACACCTTTATTGAGCAGGGACACTCGTCCAGAGAAATTGACAGAGCAGTGGAACATGCAACACAGGTCCCGAGAGAACAGCTACTGCAATATAAGGAACGGATGACTACCAACAGAATACCCTTAGTAGTCACATACCATCCTGACCTTGAACTACTACGTAAGATTATTAAGGATCTCCATCCAATAATTAGTGAGGATGAAACCCTTAACTGTATTTTTCAAGAACTACCACTACTATCTTTTAAACAACCACCTAATTTAGCCAGCCTGATTATTAGGAGTCAACTTGAACCAGAACAGAATACCATGACATCATATGGTACACGACCCTGTCATCAACGCACATGTAAGACATGTAACCTCATTTCCACTTCAGACTGTGTGGTTACATCACAAAACAGACTATTCAGGATACAGGGGAATTATACATGTACATCAAGTAATGTGGTCTATTTTATCCAATGCAAGAAATGTCCTAGCACAGGTTATGTGAGGGAGACAAGCCAACAACTCAGCACTAGAATGAATTCACACAGACATTCTATTAATCACAAGATATTTGAGAAACCAATAGCCCAGCACTTCTCCCAGGATGACCACTCAATCTCAGATATGTCTGTGATGGTCTTAAAAGGACATTTCAACAGTACACAACAGAGACGGGCTTCTGAAATTAGACTTATTTTACTTCTCAATATGGTGGCGGATGGATTGAACATTGATGTTGGTTACATGACACATTATTCCACTTAAACTTACACAGACCTTTACTTTAAAAGATGGACATAAACACTTTAGTTCTTCAGCAGGCCTTTGATTTTGTAAGTTTATGGTTATCTACATTGTTGACTTCTCACCTTAACACTGTGGTGAGTGCGTTTGAGTGTGTGTGTGTGTGTGTGTGTGTGTGTGTATACTGACGTATGTATGTGTGTATTTTGTGTATGTTTGGTGTGTGTTGTGTTTTTGTGTGTTGTGGGTATGGTGTGTGTGTGTTTTGTTTGTTGTACGAGGTGTGGTGTGGTGTGTGTGGAATGTGTTTGTTATATTTGTTGTGCGTTGTGGTTGTGTGGGGTGTGCAGGTGTGTGCGCGCATGTGTTTGTGTGTGAGTGTGTGTGTGTGTGTGTGTGAGTGTGTGTGTGTGTGGGTGGGGTGTGGTGTGGTGTATGTACACACATATGTGTGGGTGGAGCGTGGCATGGGGCAATTGTTATGTGGCTAGGACACTTAGTTTTCACATATAGTGTGCATTTATTTCCTTCTATTAGTTGTCAGTGGTTGGATTACACACTGTCACATTTTTAACTGCTCATATTAGATGCATATCTCATTTACTTGGGGGTTCATAAAAGGTGTAATTCCTTTGGGTTTTCATTTAGGTTGCTTAGACTGATTCTGTGCATTTTTGTTATACACAGACTCTGTGTTGAAATCTGCACTTATCAGGCTCATGGTCTCGTTTTCTTGGGGGTCCTTGACAAGTATTTTGTTATTTGGCACTTACACTTACAAGTGATACTTTCATGCATCATGTTTATATGTGTAGGTTAATTTGAGGCTTGTTTTCAACTTGCAGTTATACCTAATTTTAGGATTTTGTCTCTCATTACCTGTTCTCTAATATACCAGGACAATTGGAATGTACATTGTAAGCTCATCTTACATGTATTATAGAGAATGCCACTCCAAGGTTTTTTTTTATCACTAGAATGCTTTCTTGGCATACTGAGACATTTTAAAATTTACGTGACAAGAACTCTCTGGCTGTAGAGAATTCTTGATAACCTTTGCCCTTCTGAGGCTCCTCAGTTAAAGGCATACTGGTGTTAATTAGCTTCTCTGACATAATCTTCTATTATGTTTTAAATGCATATGTTAAACCAATGAGAATGATTTCTGCTTTTTCTATATAATCGGGTGTTAATAGTATGGGATATATATTTGAAAAAACTGCCACAAAGCTTCTGAAGAAGGACTTGGTTGGTTCGGAAGCTAGAGCACTTTGTTCTTTTCTGTAACATCCATGTTGGTCCAATAAAAGGTATCAAATCATTTGTTTCTGGATCTGTTCTTAAAAGGACCAATATGGCACCTACAACATTTTTTCGGAATATCTTAGAAATGTGAAAGGAATGAGAAGCAACTGTTGAGGAGAGTAGAACTCTGTAAATCTGAATGCATCCCAATCATAGATTATTTATTTATAAAAAAAAAACTTGGTCAAAAGCATATCAGAATTTGTAACTGGCATAGGGGCATTTGAGGGCAGTAAACTATGTAAAAATAATTTCCTATCACCTTTAAACATTAATGTTTTTTATTTCTTTTCATTCTCCCCCAATCTGGACTTACCCATCAGCTTCACTGTTTCTCGACCGCTATCAATCCTGGGACTCTGCCTTCTCAGCCAGGACACCCTCCTGGCCTAATCACCACCTGCCAAATGCCACACAACCCCAGATTACCCCCCCCCCCCCACCTGCCTAGGTAGGGAATTCTTCAGGGGCCGGGCATACATCACAGTATTTATGAAGGGAGGGGCTGAATGCTAAGGACACTCTTAGAAGTCGGTGACAGTTGACTGCTGTTAACAAACTGTACTGCAGTCAGTGAGGTAGTTTCCCCTTTAGATTCCTGCCATCTCTCAACATGACATGCATGCTCACAATGGCCCATAGTGGGGAGGACCATCTTATGCACAATCACTTGTGCCACCTGCAGCACTACTTGCAGACCTCCCCAATGTTTTGCTCAGCAAGCCAGAGCCAGTCACCTCTGAGAGGGCCACTGCTCCTTCTGTCCATCTTCAGTTGTGTACATTGGTCAACAGCTGACTGTAAAAGGTTTATAAATAAATAATAAAGATTTTTTTCCTGCTCAACAACTGGCTAAATGGCTTCCTCCTGGAGTACTAAAGGTGGTTTTAAACACTGGAATCCTATTTAATAACTGTACTGTATTTTTCATTGCTTTCACCCTGTATTTCCTTTTCTCCCACAATCCCTTTGTCCATCACATTATGCCACCATGCCTAGGTCATAAAAAGTATGAGCAAATGGACTTTTCTGAGATCAACACAAAGTTCAAATCACGATTTGATCACTTAAGGATGCCATTTAGCATTTAATATCACCCTCTAGAGAGTGAACAAACTACATGCACTATGCAACTGCTCTGTACCAGCTGGGGAGGGAGACCCCCAAGCATGGTCCTGAGACTGGTTCTCAAACATTGTAGCACAGTTTGCTGTTGTGTGGCAGGTCATCAAACAAACTATAATTTTACATTTTTGTGGGTTATCTTTTTAACAACAAGATGACTTTCCCCTTCATAAGACAGTAAACTCCAAAAACTCAAGTTTTTTTTTTTTCAATGAGGATTTATCTAAAAATAACACACACACACACACACACACACACACACACACAATTAGGTTTAACTCATCTTAGCCAGTCCTTGGTGAATGGCTACCCCCCCCCCCACACACACTTCACATTATCTGTGCTAGCAAAATCATCAGGGACTGACTGGCCTCTCAGAAACTTCTTTTACTCAATCAATGACCTTGTTGCCATGGCAGGCTAACGCGAGGTGCCACTGATGATGACTTGATTTCCTTTCCCATCTGAAGTGGAAAGGGGGGGGGGAGACAGACTAAATGAAATCCCATCCATCTTAATGAAATACAATTATATTCGCCTTATTAATCATTTAAAAATCAATATGTCTCTTCTTGGTGAACCTCGCCAGAATTTGTCATTTGGTGCCAGGTCTCAATACATCTTGTCTTGGAGTGATTTTTATAAGTTTGGTCACCTGTGTCCCATGGCAGATAACTGCATTTTCTTGCACAGCAGTGTGGGAGAAAGAATGGCAACTGTAGGTAAAAGCAGCCATGAATTTTAACCAACATAGAATGTAAGCAGAAGGATAGAGTATGCATTTTCACTGCTGTTCTTTACAGCAAGTTGCAAAAGAATTGTTAAATGTGTAAGTGTGTGTATGTGTACAGTATATATATATTGTATACATACACACATTATATATATTATTGCATATATATAGTTTTTTTCTTTGCAAAAAAACTTCATTAATGCACCATTTAAGGTTTAACTTAATGTCACAAAATTAGGTAAATGTGGCATAGGGTTTCCAGCCCTAACTCCCCCCACCCCCCCATGCAGCAAAAGGAAAAAAAACATTAGCATTTGGGGTCTCCAGAGTCTTGTTAAATCAGTGGTGGAGTCTTCCGAGGGGTTGTCAGTTGTAATGCTCACCCTCTCCCCAGCCTGTAGCCTCCTATCTGAAGCACAAGGTACAACCGCAAGCCAGTGCCTCATAGGGATACACTCTTCAAAGGTAGAGAAGTATGTCTTGCAACATGTTGCCAACACAATCTGTTGAAACTTTTTTCAAGCAGGGCCCTGTGGGCCCTGTGTGAAGAAAGAAGATCATGTCTGATGCTGATTGCTTAGGGAACAGGGTGGGCATTAGGGTAAATCAACCCAAAGAAGACCCACCAACTCATTCACCAAGAATCTGGACATCCAAAACCCTAATATTTTTTTCATTTTGCTGCTTGGGGGGTTGGGGTAGGGAGTTGTGGTTGGAAACCCTAATTCCACATTTCACTGACTTTGTGGCAATAACTTGAACTCTAACTGATGCATTTATGAAATTTTTGGAAATAATTTTCTTTCTTTTTGAGATAGTGGAATTGTATCTTCATTAATGAAGAGCCCTTTGGGCTCTGCACCAAGGAAAGACTCTGTCCATCTACAGAAGTGCAGGGCCCTTTCAGGTTCTGGACTTCCCTGCTGTGATGGATGTCAAAAATTGATGGGTCTGTCTCTTGGGCTATGAAAGCCATGGTCCTCTGGTCCCTGAGCCTAACTGTGGCTGCAGATACAGACACACAGGCAAAAAGTCCATCTGTCTGCCAATGCACAGGGCCTTCTGCCACCCACAGGTGCAGAGTTGCAGGGCCCTATACTAAGAGGAGCTGTCTTCACTATATGACAGCTGGGCTGTGTGTACAATCCTGCAGCTTTCATTCCCTTCCTGGGGTGAGGGGGTGTTACAAAAAAAGTGTCATTCCCCCACCCTTACCCCATGTATCTGGGTTACTGAACTCACCCCCAAACTCAGGTCACTGGCACGGGATCACAAAGCATACCCACCAGTGAGAAAAGTAGCACTATACAGAAAGCTTCTTAGCAATAACAATTTTATTTTATTTTGACCCCAAATTTTCAAGATAGTCATTTTATGACTCCCCTTATAAGCATAACATGTGGCATTTTTAGTATACTGTCCAAAAAGTCATTTTGCACCACAAGTGTGAAGACATGTCTCATCCAGAATTTTAAAAATCACACCTGTCATGTTTATGAGTTGGTGTGGAAAATTGCTACGTTGAATGTTTGGAGTTAAAATATTGAAAATTAGTCAGGTTATGCGTGAATGTTGAAATATTGATACATTTACTAACAATCTGGGCATTTTACCATATTTGTACACCAAATTTTCAGTATAACCTTCTTATGAATCCTCCTTATGAGCCCGGTTGGTAAATTTTCAAATTCCTTCAAAAATGCCATCCCGTGCCACAGGTGCAACAACACATTTTTGCCAGGATTTGAAAAATGGCAGCTGTCACATTCATGAGGTAGTGTGAAAAAATGGCTATGTTGAAATTGGGGGTCAAAATATTGAAACTTACCGAAGTCATCAGACAGCACAGAAAATTTTCAATGCATACTAATAACTTTTGTCATTTTTATTTATTTTGACTCCAAATTTTCAACATAGCTTTCTTATGTCTTCACCTCATGAATAAGGGTGATGAAAATGTTCAAATCCTGCCTGAAAAAAGGTGATTTTGCAATGCAACCATGAGATCACCTTTCAGGCCAGATTTGCATAATTGCACCTCCATTGGTAATGATGTGGGGTCCCAAAAAGGCCATGTTGGAAATCTGGTATTAAGATAGGCAAAAATGACAAAGTTATGAATAAAAGTTCCAACCACATTGAAATACATTAAACCAGACTTACCTTATTTTCTCATATGGCTGTTGGCAGTTCCAGCAGCTAGACATGTCTTCAGTTGAATAGTAGATCTAAACTGTGGGCACAGTAGTGGCATGCTGTACGAAAAGTGGTACCCGTACTCGTCTGAGCTTTTTAGAAATACTCACTTTCCTTGTTTTCACAGCAATTTTTCACCATTCCTTTTATTACAAAAACAAGGAGACACTTATTTTATGACAACCCCTTTAGCATAAATGTGAGAAACCAAATGGCATTACCGAAATACATAATTATTGCAGGCATTGTTGACATGCTGAACTGATGTTACTTCTGAGCTTCTGAGCCACCATTTGAAGCCCTGGTTTCAGCCCATATTTGATGCAAAACAGCCAGACCATAAATTATGATATACTGTAAGGGTATCACTTTTGGATTCAGTACTTGATGTGAATGTATGGTTTTCAATGGTGGTCAGAAGAATGCATAATGGCAGAAAATGTTTGACAGTAGTTGAGTGAATTCTCAAAAAAAGTTTGATTCAGCTCTAAGATAAAACCTAACAAAAAAAAACATGTCTGGCAGAACCAGTATGCCCCCAAAATATGCCCCAGCACAACCACCATCATGCTGCAGCAAAACAACCAGTACATCCCAGCAGAACCACAGCCTATTCCAAAAAAATCACTAATACCAGCTGAAATATTAGATCACCACAAGAGAAGCCTTTCCTAATGCATTAGAATCCCTGCTTCTCCCAGCAAAACCACTAGTCCATCCCAGTTGAAGCACTACCCAGTGGCATACTTCTCTCCTGCATTCCAAATGGAATGAGCAGAAAACAGGGCTGAAAAAAAAACATGTGGTATACAGCAGGTGCCAACAATGTGTATCAACACCAGGTGTCGCCTGGCTCTTTGAATTATACTCTCTCTCCCTGTGGTACAGGCCTACTCTTACCTCCTTACCATGATGTCTGGCATGATGTTCTGCACATGTCTTGCTCCCAGGTCCTGCTAGTCTGACTTAATGCTTTTTCTCCTGCTTGGGTTTTCTGTCACCATACTGGTCAAATCCTAACCTGGGAGCAGTGCTGGGAGAGAAGCTTGCTCATCCTGGGGCTCATGGTGCAGTCCTTGGGTGCAGACTCATGGAGGTGCAGTTCTAGCAGGAGTCCTGTGGTGCTATCAAAGTTGAGTAAAGAGTTCGATTCAGGCAGAGCCTGAAAACAAGCAAATAGTGACTTGACAGGGTGCTGGAGCAAAGACACAAATTTGGGGCTCAAATGTAGGGACAAGAATGTGCTGAATGCCTGGATGAGAGTTGGATCTGAAAGCAGTGCACTTGGGAGGAGTATTCCATAATGTGGGTGAAGCAAACTGAGTGATTCATATATGAGTGACTCAATTTGCGCATCCAAGGGATTAGCGACTGGGAAGAGATAGCGAAGGGAGAGAATAGTGAGTGTGAAGGGATAAAACAGTTAGTGCGACTGATGTGGGGAAGGGTTAATGGAATAGTGCTAGGAGTTAAGTAAGTGAGTCTAGCCTGCTGCTGCCGAGCTAGCCGCTTGGTGTGGTGGTTACTGTCATTGCCTGGAGCCATGATGGTTCTAGGTTTGGGATCGGCTAAGGGTGAGTTTTTTGTTTTGTTATAGAGCTGTTAGATTTTTTTATCCCCCTCAGTGTGTTCCCCTGTACAGTGTTCACCCCCAGGAGTTGGTTATTTTGAGTTTGAGGTGTGGGGGAACTTGCCCCTTCAAAGGAAGGAGTGAGGCACCCCTATCGCTGTCTTGGAATTCAGTGTGTTGGCCAGATAGATGAATTTGCTTTTTGCAAAATGTACTCATTCTTCTGTGAGTCACCAAATAATTTTCTTGATTATGACCTGGAACGCTTGGGAGGTGTGCTAGACAACATGTGAAGTCAGTGATTGCTTCACACCCCCTTGGGCAGTAACTTCAGGGCTCATACTGCATGGTCTCAGTGCATTTTAACTGCAGCTGGGAGCTCAATGTGGGAACTGCACCTGGAACTGCACCAATCCAAAGGTTAGTGAGGGAAGCAATGGATGGTACAGGGGAAATAAAGGAAGTGGAGGAGCTATGGGGGGCTATTAGAGACCGGATCAGGGAAGCCACACACGCATGTATAAGGAGGCTAAGGAAGGGAGCAAGAAGCAGGAGGCTGCTGTGGTTCAACAGAGATTCGGTGAGGGTGGTAGGGGGCAGACAGAGAGCATTTAGAAAATACAGTATATGGAAATGCAAAAGGAGGACAGGAAAGCCTATAGGGAAATGAGGAGGCTAGCAAGGAAAGAGGGAGGGCAAAGGCCAACATGGAGGAATGGATAGTGAAGCAGGCCAAGCGGGGGGTAAAAAGACATTTTTCAGGTACGTGAGGGAAATGAGGAAGATAGATCAAGGGATCGCAAGGCTCTGGGGAGAGGGTGGGGAGCCACTGGAGGATGACTGCAAGAAAGCAGAAGAGCTGAACAGGTACTTCTGATCAATTTTTACAAAGGAGGGAGAGGGTAGTGGTCTGGATTTGAAGAAGGGGGGTGAAGGGGTGGAAATGAGTCCCTTTAGCATAGAGAGAGTCATGGAGGAACTGGGCAGGGTGATGGTGGACAAGACCATGGGACTGGATGGTCTGCATCCAAGGGTGATCTGGGAGCTAAGAAAGGAGATGGCTGCCCCTTTGACGAGGCTATTCAACCTATGCTTAGACACTGGATGGGTGCCTGAGGACTGGAAGAGAGTTAAGGTTGTGCCAATGAACAAGGGAGGGAGTAGAGAGGCAAGGGAGAACTATTGTCCAGTCAGCCTCACCACAGTGGTGGCGAGGGTCATGGAGGCACTCATCAGGGTAATGGTAACACAGTACCTAGAGGTGACTGGATTGATGAACAACAACCAACATGGCTTAATAAGGGGGAAATCATGCCAGTCCAATCTAATAGAATTCTTTGACTGTGTGATGCAGGTAATTGATCGGGGGGGGTGGTGGACATGGCCTACCTGGACTTCAGCAAGGCCTTTGACACATTACCCCACAGAAGGTTGGTCAACATACTGGGAAGTATGGGGGTGGGGGCAAAATAACTAGATGGAAGGAAAACTGGCTAGCAGACAGGACTCAGAAGGTGGTAGTGAATGGGGTGCACTCTAGGACAGGATGGGTGACAAGCGGGGTACCCCAGGGGGTCAGTGTTGGGACTGCTCCTCTTTAGTATCTATATAAGTGACATAGCGGATGGACTGAAGGGACATGTGGCACTCTTTGCGGATGACATGAAAGTCTGCAATAGGGTTGACACTGAAGGAGGAGTGGAGGACATGAGACAGGACTTGAGGGTGCTAGAGGAGTGGGCAGAGACCTGGAAACTTAAATTCAGCATCAAGAAGTGCACGGTTATGCACCTGGACACAGAAACCTGAGGACAGGGTACAAAATGGGAGGGGAGGGAGTCAGGACTATGGAGCAGGAGAAGGATCTAGGTATAGTAGTCTCCAGCAATCTCAAGGTGGGGAAACTGTGTGCAAGGGTGGTGGGGAGGGTGTATGGGATACTGGCAGTATAGGCAGGGAATCACCAGCAGGAGAGAGAAGTCTTGTGCCCCTGCACACATGATCTGACACGAGTAATGTGTGTCCAGTTCTGGAGGCCTTACTTGCACAAGTACATAGACCTGCTTGAAAGGGTTCAGTGAAGAGTGACCAAGATGGTGCAAGGGATGAAGGGCAAACCATATGAATAGAAATGCAATGAGCTGGGGCTGTACACACTATAGTCCAGAAGAGGGAGAGAGGGGACATGATAGAGACCTTCAACTACATCAAAGGGATAAACAAAGTAGATCCAAGGTGCTTATTCCAAAAGAAGAAGGACACCAATTCAAGGGGCATGACTTGAGACTGCAGGAGGGACACTTCAGAGGTAACATGAGAGGGTGATTCTTTACAGAAAGGGTGGTGGATGCCTGAAATGGGCTTCCAGAGGAGGTTGTGGGGTGGAGACAGTGGTTGGTTTCAAGAGGGCTTGGGACAGACATAAAGGGTTGGGGGGGGATTCAAGGAAGGAGGCAGTTAGTTTAACAGGGGGATAAGAGCAGACTGGATGGACCATGCGGTCATTTTCTGCCATCAAGTTCTATGATTCTATGAATGAAATGGTTACCCTTGTTGTTTACCACAGGCATTGCTCCCAACCCAGTACTGGTGCTCAAGGTTGGTGCACGGCTATAAGGCACAGGCACAGCTGCTGGGGGGTGGGTTGTAGATGACTGACACTGCTGAACTGCTTTGGATGTGCAGGAGATCCAGTAAGAAAGGAAAAAAAAATAATTGTATAGGGCCTGGCTTTACACTATCATGGTATGTACAGTACCATTTTAGAACTGTGTGATGTAGTTTATGTCCCAAACTACCTCAGAGTTCTGTAGCAGAACATGGATGCATTATGCAAACAGCAGCAGAGCAGAACATTGACATAAACTACATCATACAGTTCTAACAGGGTTCTTAACAGCAGCATGAAAATCAGAAACACCCACATGGGTAACTAAAAAGCCTGCATAGGTAGAGCAAGAACAGAATTTGAATCAGTTCAAAAATAAAAAAAAACTTCTACTGGGAAAATTACTTAATGAATTCAGTGCAGTTACCCTTTGAAGTCTAATCTGAAGGAAGGCACACTGCAGCAGTACTGCATTCCCTTACTAGGTTGGATGACATCATTAAACTTGAGCCCGATCCCGGTGTGGGACTAAAACCCACAACTCTCTGTCCCAAAGGGGAAGTGCTACCAACTGAAGCACACTAACACTTCTTATTAATCACCTTTATTTAAAACCCTTCCATATTATAGGGCAGATAAGACTGAGTAGTCATCTTTTATCCTCAACCATAGAAACATACACAGAATGTGTCAGCAGAAAAGGCCCACCAGACCCACCCAGTCTGCCCAGTGTGCCTAGTTAGCTGCTAGGACTTTGCTATTACCATCTATGTGAATTGAAGTGATAGACCATGTCATTAAAAAAATCTGAACAATGGCATGATGTCTTTATCCTCAATGAAGACTGAGTCAGAAAAAACAAGCTCATGCTATTTCATTTACTTGGTAAGGGCGTGCCATGGGCTTAAATGTAAAATTGAAGTGTCAAAGTCAGGTCCTTGTGTAAATGTCATTTATGGTAAATTTAGATCATTTATGTGGTTGATCCTGTGTTTTCCATGTGAGTCTGGGCGTGCTGTAAGCTGTACCTGGGCACTTTGCGTTTCTTTGCACAACTAAGCATTTTGTTCCTGACCATTTTTAGGTTTTATAGGTTTGTTTTGTTTATTGTGACTTTTTTCTTTTAGTTTAGTTAGTAATAGTTAGTTAGGGAACATTTAAGTGAGGTAGTGAGTTGATTGAGCAAGCATCCTGCAATACCCTGTACTGTGTACTGGGGACATTTAATAGTCCCGTGACTGCCCAGGAGAAAAGCCTCTGTTATTGGGCTTTCTCTCGTAATACTCCGGGTGCCATAATTTATGAGCGGCCCTGCTGTTTTGTTGGCTGCTTTGTGAATAGTCCGAGGGTAGCAAGCAAACTGAGAGTGGAAACGAACTTGGAAGAGGCACTGTTGTGGAGGCACTGTCGTGGAGCTGGAGTGGTGCTTGTGGGAGGAAATCTGCCGGAGGAAATCTGCCCTGGTGTGATGATGTCTGAGTGGATGTTTGAGGATTAAGTGGATGTTTGCTGAGAGTATTGGTGGAATCTGGCTTATTTTTCAGTGTAGACCTAGGAGCTGTCATCATTGTGACTGAGTGCCTGTGGGATCTGTGGGGTCCGTGGCTGATGTGGTGAGAGGACCTAATTTCGACTGGTGGCTGGCTGCTGGATCTGTCACTGTATGGAAGTCTGGGTTCCAAGGCAGCCCGGAGAACCGACTGGCAGGTTCCCAGTTCTGCTAGGCCCCCGGGGGAGTCAGCCGGTGGGTGGACACCATCTGTAGGCCGAAGTTGCAGTAATGGAGTATTTCTGGCAGTAGTGTCCGTTAACAGAGTTTTTTGGGCCACTGCTAACTGTCTCAATGGACTAGTCCATGGATTTTCAAACGGGCAAATAAATGAAAACTCATCCTAGGATTTTAATCTCCAGATACGGTCAGATCCCTTTTTTTCCTTCATTTTTATCATTTGATTTTCTTGTAAATTTCTCAGTGCCTGGTGAATTTTTTTAAATTTCAGGCAGCAAGAGTGCTTGGGTAACATTTCATTCAATAACTTGGCTGAATCTAATGCATACACGTGAGAGGTGGTGCATTCAAATTTTATATGGATTTCTCTTTCCTTCATGTGAGAGGTGGTGTTTTCGAATGTTATATGGTTTCTTTTTCTTTTAGTGGAGTTGCAAATTTCTTGAACTGAACTGGGACATATACTGTAAAAGACCTTGGAGAACTGGTCCCTCGGTTTGTTAGTTTAAATTATTATCTGCAGTTGTACTATTGTTATCTGTACATGGAGGGTATTGTAGGATTTGGTGGGGGGAGTTAAAGGGTAGTGTTATTTTATTATTAGTATTTTTGTTTATTGTTATTTAATTTATTTGTCTTTTGTTTTAAACCCTGTCCTCTCTCTGTGAGAGAGAGAGGGGAGGGGCTATTACTAAAGATTATGAGAATGGGTGCATTTCAATATTTTAATGTGTTAGATTGATAAGGGTTTAATTATTATATATTTTTAAATGGGGGAGGAAGTGTTGGTTGTGTGGGGTTATGAATTAGACATTGGGCTGTTAGGAGTGTTTGAAATATGTGTTGGGGTATCAGGGATACAGTCAGGCGGTACTCCCACTCAAGACTAAAGGATCTCCACCCTTTTGAATACCCATCACTTCCTCTGGAAGTTTATAATAAATGCAGAGTTTTCAGAATTTTGAGACAGAGGAGTGTAAGGAGTCGGGGATCCTGGAACTCTTGGGGGGGATGGAAAAGGAGTGGGTGGATAGGGACAGTGAGAACCAGGAGATGTCCTGGGGTGAAATGGGTGCAGGAACAAGGTCTTCCTTGACTTGTGCCCATACCCAAAGGCTCTGACTTTGTCAGGCAGGAAGTGGAGTCATCATTGGACTCTTGTCCCTTTCAGGTGGTGTTAAGCAATGCCTGGTCTATCAGGAATAAAACTGTAGTATTTGCAGATCTTGTTGCTTCTGTTGACCTGGCTTGCATCACTGAGACCTGGCTGGATGAGAATACGGGCCCTAGTCTGGAGTCCATGGTTTCGGCCAGGTTCTCGGTGATTCACCGCCCGAGAGTGGACCATAGGGGTGGGGTGGTCGCAGTCTGTTTTAGACAGGAACTGGATCTCAGGGAGGTGCCAGCTGGATGTACTGACTCATTTGAGTGCATAGTGAGTGCAGGTGCAGGCTACAGGATCCTTCTGATTTACTATCCACTGGGTGATGGGAGGGAATTCCTGAGGGAGGTTGCGGACTTCATCGCCGAGATGGTATTGGAGTCCCCCTGATGGTTAATTCTGGGGGACTTCAATGCCTGGGTCGACGATGAACTCTCACCTTTTGGACAAAACCTCCTCCAATTGATGGATTCATTGGGCCTGACATGGGTTATTACCTCTGCAACTCACGGTGGGGGGGGCACTGGTTGGACTTGGTATTCCATCTGGGGATGGAGATCTCTGATGTGGAGGTGGAGCCAATCGGTTGGACAGACCATCACACCCTGAGATTCAGTTTTGCAGCCCCTGAAAGAAGCCTGCCCCTAAGGAGTTCTCGGGATTGCCAATGGATAGCACTGACCCAGGGCCCCTGGTACTGGCTTATAATAGGGCTGTTGTGGGGGCCTTGGATATCATTGCTCCAACTCAAGTTCACCCCCTTACTCTTCGCCCAGGGGCTCCCAGGTTTACCGGTGAGATCCGTGAGCTGAAGAGACAGGGGCAAAGACTGGAAAGAAGCTGGCGGAAAACTCGCCTGGAGGTGGATAGACTTAGATTGTTGGATCACTATAAGATCTACCAATCAGCAAGTTTCCATAAGAAGACAGAGTTCCTGTCCAGGGAAATTGCTGCAGTGAAGAATAGACTGACCCAGCAATTCCGGACTGTGGACAGACTGTGCAATCCAGCCTATCTTCATGCCAGTCGAGCCTTGTCACAGGTACAGAGTGAGGAGTTTGCGCTATTTTCCGCTGATAAGGTGTCCATCATCAGGGATGAGATCAGCCAACGCCTTCCCATTGTGCCTTGCATGGATCACTCGGGTGGTACTAATGCCCAGTTGACTTGGTTCAACTTTACCCAACCGGCAGTCATGGATATAGTGTCCAGACTCTGTGACCTACCTACTGTAGTTTGGATCCGGGCCCTACTCGCCTACTAGTGGGGTGTGTAGAGGTCATTGGCCCAATCCTTACTGGGATAGTGGCGGTTTCATTGGAGAGATGGATCTTTCCAGATCCCTTAAAGGAGGCAGTAGTTCACCCCCTTCTGAAAAAGCCTTCCCTTGACCCCGACTGCCCAGCGAACTACAGGACGGTCTCGAACTTACCCTTTTTAAGGAAAGTTATCACAAAGGTGGTCACTTTGCAGCTGGAGGATCATTTAACCAGTCACATTATCTAGGACCCTCTCCAGTCTGGCCTCAGGAAACGGCATAACACTGAGGCAGCCCTGGTGCAGGTACTAAATGATCTCCTGAAGGTGAGAGAGCAGAGAATGTGGTCCATCTTGGTTCTCCTTGATCTCTCAGCGGCATTTGACACCGTGGATCATGGGGTGATGCTCGAATACATGTGTTTTTTCTGTAGACTGAGGGGGGCAGTCCACGGTTGGTTTTGATCTTTCCTTGAGGGCAGGTCTCAGACAGTGGTGTTGGGGATTTATTCCTCTGCCCCTCACTGCCTGCCCTGTGGGGTTCCACAGGGTTTGGTGTTGTCCCCCATGTTATTCGCGGTGTATATGCTACCATTGGGGGACATTATAAGATGGTATGGGCTAAGTTTTCATTACTATGCTGATGACTCTCAGGTCTACATGTCTTTTGTGCCCGAACAGGAGTCTGATTCAATCACAATGTTTAACAACTGCCTGCTGGAGATACAGAACTGGATCAGTACTAGTTGGCTTAGGTTGAAGTCAAGTAAAACAGTGGTATTGGTGGTGGACCCTGGGGTGAGGATGTTAGTGGTATGGGCGGGGAAGCCCTTGGGTTTATATCTGGGGGGGACCCCCCTTATGCCCTCTGGCCTGGTGCATAACCTAGGAGTGATATTTGATGAGGGCCTGACCCTGAGGGCACAGGTGTCGGCCGTAGTCAAGTCTTCCTTTTTCCACATAAGGAATATAGCCTGGGTGAAGCACTTGGTTCTGCCTGAAGATCTTCCCACTTGGTCCACACCTAACTCACCAGTCATTTTGATTTCTACAATGCCCTCTATCTAGGGCTACCAGGGGTGGATATCCATCACTTGCAGCTAGTGCAGCATGCGGTGGCCAGGTTGTTGACTGGAATCTCTAGATCCAGTCATATAACACCTGTGCTGAGTGAACTGCACTGGCTGCCTAAACAGTGGCGGATCACCTTCAAGGTCACATTGCTGACCTATAAGGCCCTATACAAGTTGGGACCTCACTACCTGAAATAACTCCTGTTTCCTTACTGTCCTTCCCGCTCACTCCGATCCTCTGATGAGAGATTGCTAGAGATTCCCAGGGTAATCCCGAAAACATCTGGAGAAAGATCTTTTGCCTTTATGGCACCTACCCTGTGGAATTCTCTACCTCGTCAGATACGAGATAGCCTGACTGTAGAAGGATTTAAAAAATCCCTGAAAACCTTTCTGTTTAATCAAGCATTCTTAGAACCTTAATGTATGCTATGTATGTCTTGTTTTTAATATTATGGATTTAAATTTCTTATTATTGTATGGACTATTGTAATGGTGCCCTGAACTCAGGAAGGGCACCTTATCATAAATAAATCTTACCTTACCTTACCTTACCTTTAAAATGTGAGTGGTAAGTGCATCTTGTACAATATGGGGAAGGAGAGGGAGCTCCACACCAAGTCTTTCAAGTAATGCTAGAAGAAATGGTACAGAGAGGAGAGAGATATGGCTACACTGGGTACTGTGGACCAACCTGGAGGGATAAGAGCCTATGCCAAGGTGATGGCCTGATTCCATCCAGGAGGGAACTATAGTCCTCAGTGGATGGTTTAAATGGTAATTCAATGTATATTTTAAGTAGTTGAGGGGGTAACAGAAGAAACAGGGAAGGTAGAAAGTGGCCCACCACAGGCTGAGATAGAGAGTAGGGAGATCTCCAGTGGAGAGAGTCCCACCAGGATGCAAGTTATTCAAGAAAGCAGTGGATTAGCAAAGGAGAAAGGGTGGAGAAAGGAGCAGTCGAAGGAGAAATGTGAGGAAGGGCAAAACAACTGCCAAAAAGGAGAAAGCAACAAGAAAAAAGCTAAATGGGTATGGAAGGCAATGTGTGCCAGTGCTAGAGTCTGAGAAATGAGATCACAGACCTAGAGGCTGTCATGGTGGAGGCAGACCTGGATATTGCAGCCATTACTGAATAACGGTGTACTAACAACTATGTCTGGGACATGGTCATACCAGGCTATATAATGTTCAGAAGAGACAGGGTAGGGAAGAAAGGAGGCAGCGTGGTGCTTTATGTGAAGGAAAACACAAAAACGATGGAGGTACAGGGAATTCAGGGGGTTGAGGTGATGTGTGTCACTCTGTAGTAGAGAAACAGAGCCATTGTTTAAACAGGAGTGATTTGCAGGCCTCTGACACAAAAGAGGACTTAGATAAAGAAATGTGAGAAGCAATTGGCAAAATGGCTGAAAAGGAGTAGTATTGCTGGTGGAGGACTTCAATCTGCCAGATGTAGTTTGGAGCCTTTCAGCTGCAGTGTCAGCTATGAGCACGGATATCCTGGTATCCAGTGATGTAGGCTTCTGAGGAAGGGCTAATGTAGAAAGAGCTCATGGATGATGAAGAATGCAATAATGTATCTGGCAGCATAGGGGTGATTGTTACAATTGCGACTGGGACTGACAGTGAATACATAAATAGCGAGCAGGATAGAAGGCGACAGGCAAGTGGGTGACCATCAAAAAGGGCAACTCTGAAAATAGCAAACACTGAAATTGTGTGCACGCTGGCACACACACTCACATACAAACCCACATAAACCCAAGGCTAGTGGCAGCACACAGCAACTCAACCCCCCCAGCCCAGTGCAACACACCCCTCCACCCACTGCCACAGACCCTCCTGCCCTCTGCAATGGACCTGCCAACCCACTGCTACTGACACATCTACCCAGAGCAACAACCCACCCGCCCACTGCCACAGACACACACCTGCCCAGTGCAACACACCTGCCCACCCACCAGTACAGTACGAACCACTCCTGTGCAGGAGCAGTATCCCAGGAGGGCCCAAGGTGGTTGGACATCCAAGGACCAGCATGCTGCCATCATGGCATGCATCAGTGGACATCAGCAACAAACACAGCAAGGGGGTTGGGGCTCTGTGTGTTGTGAGATCGAATCCCACACGCTGCCGCAAGCTGACCCCCCAGGTCTGGAACACAGCGCCGCATGAACAGTCAGAGCACAGGATGGGGAGTGTCATACATAGGGTAGGCAGAGCAAATGTGCATAAAAAATACTCACAGCTATTGCCTTACACAGCCTCTATGGTCACAAAGCACACATGCTGATCCCTTTACATGGTTGGTGATCACAGGCTGAGGTTTCTTATCCCATGAATCATACCCTGCTCCAATATGGGACCCGGTTCAGTTAGCAAATACCTTATATTTGCCTCTGCCACCGGGGGGGGCAGCCCTCTGGCATGCACATCACACAGGTGCCGGGCCATTTCACCACCCAGGCACTTTAACGGGACATCATGCGGACTTAACCACGTCCCAGAATATAGGCAACAGAAGAAGATGGAAAAGGTCCACTTCCTGCAGAGCCAAAAGGGGAGACCACTCCTTGCCCACCACAGTTTTGTTTACCGCAAGGACAAGGAGGTAAAATCCAAAGTGTATTGGAGATGTGTGCAGGACCATAAATATATGTGTCCTGCGTGGGTACACACGGAGGCAGACCATGTAGTGTACACCGGTCACCCGCACAATCATGTCCCCGATGTGGACAAGGTTGGTGTGAGGGGAGTGCTTGCACAAGTTTGGGAATGGGGATGCACCAGTATGGAGAGCACCTCCTAAGTGCTTGTATAGTGCACTATCAGTGTGCCTGACACGGTGGCCGGCAGGCTGCCAGCACTGCCATTCCTTAAGCATACTGTGCCGAATGTGTGTCAGGCAAAGAGGTGGTTCTCTGCCACACCAACCACCCTTGCAGAGCTGCATATACAACCCAAGTACACTGTCACTGGGGAGAGGGACACCTTCATGCAGTTTGACAGTGGGCCAGCTGGGGATCGTATTCTGCCACCCAATGATCCCTGCTGTACCTTGCGGGTTGCAAGGACTGATTCCTTGATGGGACCTTTTGCTGCTCACTGCCACTCTTCAGGCAGTTCTATACGGTGCATGGGATGTGATCCAGGGTCATTGTGCTGGCCATATACATCCTGATGTCATCCCACACAGACAAGGCCTACATGCAGGTGTTCACAGAGGTGTGCCGACTGGTGGGGAGGGGAGCTCTGCCGAAGACAGTGTTCCTTGTCTTTGAGAGGGCTGCCTGGCATGCATTCATGTCCGTTTTGAGGGTGCTGCTCTCAGGGGCTGTTTATTCCACTTCTGCCTGGCCTTCTGGTGCAAGGTCCAGCACACACCAGAGGTCTACACCCAGTACTGCAGGGACGAGGAGTTTGCACTGCATCTCTGCATGTTCCTCACCCTGGCATTCATGCCTGTGTGCTCCATCAAGGCTGTGTATGGTGAGCTACTCGACCAGCCCTTCAACAGGGTCTATGAGGAACTTCTTCATCCCAACCTTGAATATGTGGAGGAGACATGGGTTGGGTGCCTCATCGGCAGGTCAGCTCGGAGATGGCCACTGTTCCAGGTGTCATTGTGAAACATGTGTGAGCCCACTCTTGCTGGCCTGGTGAGGACAAACAATGCTGTGGATGGCTGGCACTGAGGATTCAGCACCAGACTCGGTGTCAGCCACCACAGCATCTGGAGGTTCCTTGACTGAGTGCAGGAGGAGCAGTGGCTCAGCGACCTCTGTATGGAGGGGCTGCTGTCTGTGTCAGGTGTTGTCTCAAAGAAGTTTTACTGGGACCTGACCCAGTGCATAGAGGCCATTGTGGCTGAATATGGTCAATGCAGCACAATCGACTACCTGCATAGGCTGGCACACAATTTCCAGCTGCAGGTGTAGTTGGGTGTGCCACCAGCTGTGTTGTCAGTCCTGTTCTGCTGTGCGGTGTCAGTCCCTGTCCTGTACTGCCATTGGTGCTGTGACCCCCCTCTGCCATATCGCATTTGGTACTCACCCCCCCACCCCCAGCATGCCTTAGTACTTCCCTACACCTCTGTCCATGGTGCACACTGCTATGGCTCTCCCACTCTGCCCCATGCCCCATCCTGTCTGGCTGACCATGTGACTTGGACACTGCAAGGTCACACACAACACCCTGTGCCTCTTTGGCCAAGCTTCCCATACTGACAGGGGTGGTAGTTGGTCCAATACGGTCACATATCACTGTGGTTGCTTGTCCCCTTCCTCCTCATGTGGTGCTGTCCTTTGTTGTGTGTCGTGCATTCGGTGTCCTCCGTTATGTAGTGGTGGTGGCAGCATTTTATTTTTTTTAAACCTGGTCCATTCATGATTTTGACATTCATGCCAGTGCCAGGGTGGCCCTTCATTCCTTCTATGTTGCGCCTGTGCCCTTCTAACAGGTGATATTCCATCATTACTCTAATCACATAGAACCTGATATCCCAGAATCCTTGCAAGGGGCATTCTTCAGGTAGGTAGTCAGTGAACCCGCTCCTGATGGGGCAATACTGGACCAGGTTCTTACCAACAGGGACAATATTCCAGATAATCAAGGTTGGAAGCCATCTGGGGACCAGTGATCACCATACGGTGTAGTTCCACATAAGAACAGGAGCAGACTCCAACCACACAAGGGGGATGGTCCTGGTCTTCAGAAGGGCTGAGGATACAAAGATTGTTGAATCCCTCAGGAATGACCTGGCTGGGGGAGATGACTTCGGCAGGGGGAGTGTAGGAAAAGTGAGTAAAAGTAAAAGAGGGTATAGTGAAGGCAACAATCCTCAGTGTCAAGCAAGTAAGCAAAAGCAAAAGGAAGATGAGTTCTATGGTTCTTGAAAGAGGTGGCAGAAAAGGTAAAAGCTGAAAGAGTGCACTTCTGAAGGTATAAGGAGATGCAGATGGGGAAGATAAGGGAGCATATAAGGGAAAACAGAGCAGGGAAAGCAGTAAGGAGTGCAAAGGCACAAAGTGAGGAAAGAACAGCTCAAGCAGTTTCAAAAGGGGACATGATATTTTGGGGGTATATTAGTGAGAAAAGGAAGACAAAGGGAGGGACTGTATGGTTAAGGGGGGGCATGGATGGAGGGGACCATGAAATGGCAGACATCTCAAACAAATACTTCTGCCCAGTATTCAGAGTGATCTCGCCAGCCGGTCAGTTGTGGAGACCAAGGAACACCTGACCAGGCTGGGTGAAAAACTATCATCCATTTCATCTGACATCTCCTTCTCTGAGATCCTGCCAGTCTGGGGGGGGCAGATGGACGGAAGGTCAGAGAAGGGGAGATAGGGGAGCTAAACATGTGGCTCAAGGGCTGGTGCCAGGAAAAAGGACACAGATTTGTAGGAAAGTGGCAACAGTTCTGGGAGCAAAATTTCTTTAAATTTGATGGACTGCATCTGACTAAAGAGGGAGTCAGTTCATTGGGGCAGAAGTTTGACATCTTTGCAGAATAATTAAACTAGCAAATGGGGAGAGGGGTGCAGCACCCCATACATCGAATGGGAAGAACACCCCTCCTCCCCTCAGCTAGTGGTCAAACAGGGATTCTGCATGTTTGGCAGTTCATTTGCATCACCAGGTAAGTAAAGGTCCATCTCCACATGATGCACAGGGAAATGCCAAACTCACCCAACAACTAACCACCGTAAATCTCGCCAATGGAAAATCGTGGTACACAATGCTCACAGCCTGGGAAATAAGATCCCAGACCTGCAGGCAATAATGTCAGAGGCTAAACTGGACATAGTAGCAATTAGTGAGACATGGTTTACCAGTAACCACACTTGGGAGACTTCAGTACCTGGCTATGTACTGTTCAGAAGAGACTGAGGTACAAAAAGGGGGGGAAGTGGCCCTGTATGTCAATGAAAATATCAAAGCTACAGAAATTCAGAATACACATAAGGAGCCAGAAGAACTGTTGGTTACCCTGAAAACAGGAAATCGGACAGCCATAAGAACTGGGATTATCTAAAGGCCCCCAGACCAGGGGGAGGACATAGACACATTACTGTTAGAAGATATACAAAACATGACAGCTAAAGGGGAGGTTCTGATAATGGGAGACTTCAACATGCCGGATACAGATTGGTCAATACCAGCAGGAACATCTGCCAGAACTAGACACATGGTGGATTCCCTGCAGGTGGAGGGCCTCAAACAACTGGTACAAGAACCCACAAGAGACAGGGCTATCCTAGATCTACTACTGACTAACAGGGAAGGGATCACAGATCTCCAGGTAGAAGGTTACCTGGGGGCCAGTGACCATCACATGGTATGGTTCAATTTGGCCACTACATCTAAATCATCCCATTCCAAGACAAAAATATGGGACTTCAGAGCAGCTGACTTTGATAAGATGGCCAACAGAGTTAAGCTAGCCCTGGCAAAAAGAAACACAGTTGAGGTGGTACAGGCAAAGTGGGCAAGCATTAATGATGCAATACTTGAAGCAACATCCCATTGTGTTAGACAGAAAAGGAGGTGCAAAAGAAGAAGGAAACCACTTTGGTTCTCAAATACAGTAGCAGAAAAGGTCAGAGCCAAAAGGCTGGCCTTCAGGAAATTAAGGGAACACAGCGGGATGAAGATAGGGAGACATACCAAACTGCCCTAAGGGAAGCAAGGAAGGCAGTAAAGCAGGCAAAGTCCCAAACTGAGGAAACACTAGCAAGAACAGTAAAGAAGGTGACAAGACTTTCTATAGATACATTAGTGAAAGGAGAAAGTCCAGAGGGTATTGCTAAACTCAAAGAGGGCATGAGAAGAGGAGGACCCTGAAAAGCATCTATCCTAAATAGATACTTTTTGCTCAGTATTTACTGAAGAGAAGGTAGGGCAGGGCCCACAGCTCAGCACCATGGACACAGGGGGGAGGGAGGTGAGCACTACTCCCTTCACAAAAGAAAGGGTCCTACAAGAGCTCACTAAGCTCAGGGTGGACATGGCAGTGGGACCTGATGGCATACATCCCAGGGTACTTAAGGAACTAAGGGTGGAACTAGCAGAGCCATTAGCAGAACTGTTTAGTGAGTCTCTGAGCAGAGGAGAGGTCCCAGAAGACTGGAGAAGGGCTCATGTGATCCCGCTCCACAAGAGTGGTAGCAGGGCGGAGGCAGGGAACTACAGACCAGTCAGTCTTACCTAAGTAGTGGGCAAGATTATGGAGGCACTCCTTAAGGAAAGGATAGTGCAACACCTGGAATCCATAGGGGCACAGGATCAAAGACAGCATGGGTTTACAAAAGGAAGGTCCTGTCAAACTAATCTCATAGATTTCTTTGACTGGGTAACCAGAGTGGTGGACCAAGGGGGAGCAGTTGATGTCACCTACCTTGACTTCAGCAAAGCTTTCGACACTGTTCCAAATAGAAGATTGATAAGCTGGGTAGGCTCGGGGTGGGTCAGAAGTTGATCAAATGGATGGCAAACTGGTTGACGGGCAGAAAACAGAGAGTGGTGGTAAATGGTATGCAGTCAGAAGAGATGCAAGTCACAAGTGGGGTACCTCAGGGATCAGTCCTGGGGCCAGTCCTCTTCAATATCTTCATTAGTGACATTGCAGATGGACTAGAGGGTAAGGCTTGTCTGTTTGCAGATGACACCAAGATCTGCAACACAGCAGATGATCCAGATGGGGTGGGCAGAATGAGAAGAGATCTGGATAAACTAGCAAAATGGTCAGAAGAGTGGCAACTGGGATTTAATGCAAAGAAGTGCAAGATCATGCACATAGGGAAGAGAAACCCTGAAGCCACCTATAGGCATGGAGGGGAGTTTCTGGCAGTCACAAAGGAAGAAAGAGACTTGGGCATCATCATCATCGATGACCTGAAATCATCCAAGCAGACCTCTAAAGCAGTAGGTAAGGCTAGGGGGATGTTAGGGTGTATTAGTAGGGGCATCCCAAGTAGTAAGAGGGAGGTAATAGTCCCTCTTTACAAGACACTGGTTAGGCCCCATCTGGAGTACTGTGTGCAGTACTGGAGGCCACATCTTCACAAGGACATTAACCAAATTGAGGCAGTCCAGAGAAGGGCAACCAAAATGGTGCAGGGACAGCATCAGAAAACATATGAGGACAGATTAACAGAGCTCAATATGTATACCCTTGAGCAAAGGAGGGAGAGAGGTGATATGATCGAAACATTCAAACACCTTATGGGCATTAACAAGGTGAAAGAGTCTAAAATGTTTAAATATAAGAAAAATTGCAGGACAAGAGGACACAGCATGAGATTAGAGGGAGGCCAATTAAGGGGGAATGTGAGGAAATTCTTTTTCACAGAAAGAGTGGTGGATGCATGAAACAGCCTACCTCAGGAAGTGGTGGCTATGAATACAGTGCAGGGCTTCAAACAGGCATGGAATAGGCATAAGGGAGCAATACAGATGAGTATGAATAGATAGGCCACTGACAGAGCAAAGGCTGATGGCACATTTATAAGGTAGAAAAAGAAAGGGGCAGACTGGATGGGCCTTGCGGTCCTTATCTGCCGTCAACCTCTATGTTTCTATGTTTCTATGAAGGTGAAGGAAAGGGAACACAGAAATGCACAAAGGGCTTTGAGGGGAGGGGAATGGACAGTAGTCCCTTTTCTGAGGAAACAGTTCAGAAAGAGCTCTGTAATCTCAATGTGGACAAAGCTATGGGGCTGGGGGGAGCATCCAATGGTGCTGAGGGAGCTCAGGGAGGTACTAGCAACACCTCTGACAGACTTATTCAACAGACATGGGAAAGGTCATGCCAAACACATCTGATAGGTTTCTTTGACTGGGTAATCAAACAGCTGGTTTGTAATGCACAAAAAGTGCAAAGTAATGCATTTGGTCCACAGAAACCCCAGGGTAGAGTACAAAATGGGGGGAGCAATACTGACAGTTACCAAGCAAGAAAGAGATTTTGGGGGTAATGATATCAGATGACCTAAGGGTGGCCAGGCAATGTGACAAGGCAGTCAAGAGGGCTAGTGGGATGCAGGGGTGCATAGATAGGGATATCACCAGCTAGAGGAGGGAGGTTGTGTTACCCCTGTATAGGTCAATGCATAGCACCCCACCTGGAGAACTGTGTCCAGTTCGGGAGACCAGATTTCTGGAAAGAGATAGGCAGAGTGGAGGTGGTCCAGAGGACAACTGTCAAAATAGTGCATGGTCTGCATCAGAAGCCCTATGAGTAGAGACTAAAAGAGTTCAATATGTACACCCTGGAGGACAGTAGGGAGAGTGGGGATATGATAAAGACCTTTAAATTCCTCACAAAGGTTAATAAGGTACAGGAGGGAGATATGTTTCTGGAAAAAAGTTGCTCCAGAATGGTATCCCATCAAGTGAGCGCTACTAGAATAGAGCCGCACTGTTTGGTGCTAGTCTGGTGAGCGCTCACACAGACAGCAACTGGGGATTTACAGCACTTGCTGTATGCACTCCCCTGGTCACTGTCCTGGTGCTGATGCATCACAAGGGCACCAGAATCCAGAAGGCTGGCCGAGCTGCTCCCATGGTGTGAAGGGCTAGGGTATTGAGCAGCTTGGCCAGCACTAGTGGAGACCAGGGTTCTAATCCTGGTCTCCAAGCTTAGCAATTGCTCGGACTTAGACTTATTTTTACATGGGGCCATAATGACCCTGAAATTTAATCTTCTCAGGATCTGCCCCCTGGAATGAGAATCCTAATGCCGGGGTGCAGAGGGCAGAACCCACTGCATGGGGGGATGGGGTAGAGCCACCCACAAAAGAAAAAGCTGCATCGTTTTTTCTCTGCGCAACTTGCCGATGCTATTCTGGTCATCGCTCTTTAGACCCAGTGCCCTCTAGAACAAGGAGTCATGATATAAAGCTGGAGAAGGTAGATTCAGGAGAGATGTGAGGCAGTACTTCTTCTTAGACAGGGTGGTGGAGTCCTGGAACAGCCTTCCATCAGTGCAGTGGGGGCAAAAGAAGTGGTAGGTTTAAAAAATGCCTGGAACAGGCACAAGGGAATCCTATGAAGAAGGAAGGAGATGGAAGAGACAGTGCTGTTGATCAAGTAGGGTCTGCAGCAAAAGTGATCATAATTAAAAATGAGCAGAGTAGATGTGCCCAGTGGTCATTATGGTAGATAGGAAGGTAAAAACTTTTATTTTTATACAGGTTAGCAATGTCATTAGGGATAATTTCCTGTTTACAAGACAAGCCCTATAGGTGTTACGATAGCAAAAATTCCTTGGTTTTACAAATACAGCTAATATTACTAAAATTGTTTAGACACACCAACAAATGCCTCACACTATACAAAGTGCATAACTACATACAATCAAATACAATAAACAACCAATGAAAAACAAATGTAAACAGACCCAGGTGCATTAAATCACATAAATTTCAATAAAAACAAATGACAAAATAAAAATAAACTAAAATGAAATATACTGCATCGAGTAATCCAAGGTGACTATTAAATATAACAATGGAACAGAATTTTATCAGTTACACACTACCCGAAACATTTGTTTCAAACCTATTCTAAATTTATTTGCTGATTATCTGCCATCAGTTTCTATGTTTGTATGTATGACATATTATGTGATTCAAATGTATACAGTGTAAAATTATTAACATGTGCAATGTCCATGCTGTAAACTTAGTGACACACATAATTCTCTTTAAAATTTGTTTCAAGTTTCGGAAGACACCTTTGAGGATAGCTCATTTGCAAAGGTGCCACATCTGAATAACATTAGACAGAATAACATTAAGAAAATAATATGAAAATAGTAATACAAAAATAAATAGCAACAACTTTGAGGTAAACATAACAGCACACACGGCATTGTCACAGAATGCATATGATGGTGCACAGTGAAAGGTGGTGTGTAGGATACAGGAGAGTAGCCAGGGAGCATTTGGGAGGAGAGGCACAGTTGGAGGTAGTGGAAAGGTGAGAGGCAGGGGAAGGGCCACTAGACCTAGTGGTAATTGGGGAAGGTGAGTAGTAGGTAGGGGTGGTGGTGGGAGTGGAAAGGTAAATAGTGGGGGTGGGTGGCTGTAGGAGGGAGATGGGAGGTGAAGGAGTGAAATGTTGACAGAAGAGGGGAGGTGGGGGAGTGGAGGGGTTGTGGGGAGTGATGAGGTGGGAAGGAGAGGAGGAGAGGGGTGGAAGAAAGCACAGAGAGTGATAGAAGGGGTGATCTATTGTATGCATGGACAAGGGTGGGGGTGAGATACTGTCTTAGTTCCAGTTTAAACTGCCTGATTTTGGGTAGCTTTACTAGTGATAGAGGAGGCTCGTTCAGCCAGTGAGGTGCAGGTCGGCAGAAGGATCTTATAGCTTGGCTGGTCCTACAAAATGAAACATGGAGGGCATTTCAACTCACATTTCTTGTCAGGTGTGTTTTGGCAGATTTTCAGAAGAGATACTGCAGTGCTGGGGGAGTGAAGCCCAGGAGGGCTTTCTTTCCAATGAGGCAAGACTGGAATTTGATTCTTTAAGGGTAGCCAGTTAGCACTGGAGTAAAGACGGTAGGTATGGGTATACCTATCAGCATCTAGGGCAAGGTGGCAGGCCTTGTTGAGCAGTACCTTGATTCTATTCAGGACCATATCTGATGCTCCATAGACCATAATCTATGACCAGAAGGATGGATGAAGAAACTGCCAATGTTCCTAGCATTAGGAGTCATATATGTTTTATGCCTATATAGGGTTCTTAGTTTTCTGTTGACCACTTTTACGACTTGGTAAATTTGGTGGGAGAAGGCTAGTGTATCATACAGGTGGATCCCAAGGTATTTGAAGGTATCAACCTGATCAAGGACTGTACTTCCCTTGCTCTGGATTTTGAGAGGGGTAGCTTCTTTTTCTGGGGACAGGTGATAAGCATTGATTTGGTCTTTTTATAATTTAGGATGCGACAATTATGGAGGAACCACAATACAAGAAAGGCAAAGACTTGTAGATAATAGGCAAGATCAGAATGGTTCTTGTTGCTAAAGTAGATAACTGCATCCTCTGTGTACAGTAAGATCTGGGATCCTGTGCAGGACATAGGTTGGTCATTAATAAATAGGCTGAACAGTAGTGGACCCAGTATGGATCCCTGTGGGACCCCAACTGTCACTGGCCTTAAGTCAGATAGAGTGTCATAGATTTTTACTCTCTTTGAACACCCTGAGAAGTAGCTGTCAAACCATTTGGAAGTCTCCTGTGAGAGACCTAGTTAGGAGAGTTTGTCGAGTAATAGCTGGTGGTCAACAAGGTTGAATGCTTTCATTAGGTCAATAAAAATGTATCCAACCAAGTGGCCACTATCAAGTTTGCTGTGTAATGTGTTAGTGTATGATAGGAGAGTGGTTATAGTAATATGGTTTCTTCAAAAACCATGCTATTTAGGGCTTTGCAGGTTGTATTGTTCTAGGAAGTCAACCAATTGGTCTGAGACAATTCGCTCAAGTGCCTAGGAGAGGGGGGCATAGTATTGAGATGGTCAGTAGTTAGTAAGAGAGTTTTTGTCCCCACCTTCATATACCGAGGTGACAGTTGCTATTTTCCACTGGGTAGGGAACTAAAGGGACCTTAGGGAGTGGTTGAAAAGGGTGGTGAGGGGTTGGGCCAGGATACCAAAGGCAGAGGCAAATAATCACATGTCGATGGAGTCACCTCCCATTCTAGTTTTGCCCAGAACCAGTTTAAGGTATTTGAGGGATTCAGAAACTATTACACACTTAAAGTAAAACTTGGGAGTCTGGGGGTGAGGCCAAGAATATGTCATCATGGGCAGTGTGCAAGTTAGAAGGGTGAGCAAGGGAGTCCAGTGAGAAGAGTAAGTGGCTTAGGTCAGTGAAGGATGCATTGAATGCATTCACTATTTGGGTAGGGTCAGTGAGCATTGAGTTATTATGAGTTATCATGATAGGTGTGGTATTGTCCTCCTTGGCAAGGAAACTCTTGATGGAGTTACAAAATTTTCTTCTATCACCCTATAGGTTGGCCAGCTCATCTTCATAGAAATTAGCTTTAGCCTGTCTTATTTCAAGCATACAATTGTTTTGGGCAGCTTTGTAATTTTGGATGTCCTGTTGTGTCCCAGTTGCCCTGGCCCTACTCCATAGGATGCCTCTCTTCCACATTTGTTGACTTAAGGAAAGGGGTTAGCTACCTGGCAGAGTCCCATCTTACCATCCGTTTTTTGAGTGGGGCATGTTTGTTAGCGGCAAGGTTAAATTCCTGAAGGAAGAAGTTGAGCACCAGGTCAATATTCAGAAATGAGTGCAAGTAACTCCAGTCAATGGAAGCCAGATGTAGCCTAAATTCATGTTGTACTGTACTATGCTACACATACAGAATAATCAGATGAGCAATAATATATGCACTGAGCAAGGGAGAAAAAAAAAACAAGGGGAACACATGTGAAGCAATGTAATACTCATAGAGTGGTGACACCATGATTCACTTTGATTCACTTTGAATTGTAAAGACAGTAGAAGGCATGGCACCCATATGAGCTGTTTCTTTTTTAGTTATAATAATCCTCTAAGCCGTTCTCTGCCGAGAATTTGTCCCATCTATTCCTATGTTTAGAGAAATTCCTGCTACTTACCACTTCAGAAGGTAGAGTATTCCAAATGTCTACTATCATTTGTGTAAAATAAATCTTACGCTTGCTTGTTTTATAACTGATTGACCTCATTTGTTTTTTATGTCCCCTTAATTTTTGTTCCATTCTTACATTTAAATTTAATCCTTCCATAAGATCCTCCATGTTAATGATTTTGTACTTCAACTAAAATTCCCTCAGTAAACCTGTTGGGCAGAGTATTTAGTCTGAGGAGTTTCAAACATTCCTCATATGTCATGTTCCAAATCCTTGATTGTTCTTGTTGCCTTCCTCTGAATAAATGCAATTTTCTTCCTATCAGTAATATTTAAAGGTCCCCGAAACAGTGAGCAGTAATCTATGATAGTTACATAGTGTATGAAGTTGCTGCATTAAGATGATATGCAACTGTATACCAATGTTGAGTTATCTACATTATGGGATTTTATTAATTTTTGTGCTTGTTTTTTTGGGGATTTTTTTGTAATAATCCAGACATTGTCTACACACGAATGACACAGCCAAGTATTCACCTTACAATTTGTGACCTTTTTTTTTACCACTGTATTAATTTTTAGGAAATCACTTGCAACCTGGCATGTGCTCTGTTTTGTCAGGTTAACAATGGATTAACCTTATCAACTGCAAAATGCTGACTGTCCCCTCCTCCCTCCCTCCCTCTCTCTCTCTCTCTCTCTCTCCACTCAGTCCTGCTCCATAAGACAGGAATCGCCCCTTACCGCCAACTCCACACAAGAAACCATTCAACTTTAAGTCACAAGCAAAGTAAGGGAACTGGAAAAAAAAATCTCACTGAACTAATTGTTTTATTAGGTATTTGACTGTAAACCCTTCTGCTTTGTGCCTCATTGACTTCAGTGATCAACTTGGGAATGTCAGTGGGGGGGGGGCTTTCACTGACCAGTAGCATTGAACAGCAAACACAGAATTTGTAGCACTGGAAAGTCTTAAACACAAGGTCCTCACTGTAGCAGCTTGCTGTGAATAATCAGCTGAGCTCTATGTAGGAATGAAAGCTGTAAATTGTTGCTTTTAATGCTGTTAATGTTCACACTTTGGCAGGCTAGACTGGCAAGCTGCAGAAAACAGAAAAGGTGTGTGTGTGTGTGTGTGTGTGTGTGTGTGTGTGTGTGTGTGTGTGTGAGCACAGTTGGTCAAAGGCATTTGTTTAAGCTAAAATGGTGCCTGCAACACTGCTCAGCTGAATAATCACACCATTGTAGTGATTGCCAAAACCTTAAATTTTATCTAGTCCATTTGGAATCTTGAGAGCTCCCTTTCTCTACTGTCATCGTAAAACATCTGTAGAGCTACGCTCACTGCAGCCATAAAAACATGTTTTCTTCGGTAGTGTTTTGCAGAACAGAATGAGCGAGTACCAACACTTTCAAACACCTGCTTAAGCAGAAATGAAATGTACCCACTCTAGCAGAAATTATATGTGCTGAAACAACCAGATTACAAAGTTATGAATTCCTGAACAGCCAGGCACTTCGAGTAACTAAATAC
Organism: Neoceratodus forsteri; assembly: GCA_016271365.2. Classification (NCBI taxonomy): domain Eukaryota; kingdom Metazoa; phylum Chordata; order Ceratodontiformes; family Ceratodontidae; genus Neoceratodus; species Neoceratodus forsteri. The sequence goes on from CM057456.1 coordinate 195,463,638, forward strand.
AATCTGAACCATTGCTAATTGAGTTCAGTTCTGTTTATTTGATCAACCATGATGGCATGAACATCAAAGTTATTTCAATAAAATCAACAGTTTAAAAGGTCAGAAAAATGTATAAAAAACAAACAATAAAGTTTAAAAACATGCAGAGGTTCACACACGAGTTCATATGTACAGCGGAAGTATAAATTCCAATTGTGTCTGATATCAAGGCCTCTATAAGTGCCATGTTTCACTAAGCTTTCAAATTTTGATTATTTGTTATCCTGAATCTTTTCCTTTTGATTCTGATAACAGATGCAAGAAATTTAGAAATTGTTTCTGCATCTTCTTTAAATTGAGGATGAAGCAAAATGAAAACCAAGTCATAATTTTAATTTTCATACATTTTTTAATGTTCCAATAAGAATTGATCTCTTAACTTTGTATATAGGAGACAGATCATGATTATTTGTTTCAAAGATTCAGAAAAGCCCCTATTACGGGGTCAAAGATTGTTTACAGAATATGCTTTATCACTGCCAAAATTTAATCTTTTATTGTAATATGTATATTTTGAATTAATGAGTTCAAATCTTGTCCATGTTAATACGTTCCTGTGTTCTGGCCAGGGAGGAAAAGTTAAATAGTTCTCCAGTGAATGGTCAATTTTATTTTCCTTAAATTTCAAAGCACATTGTTGGTTTCTGATTATTTTCATGTCAGTGGTTTTTGCATATTGAATCATTTTTTTTAATCCTATTTCTGTATTGTAAGGAGATCAGAATAGTTTTCTTATAATCATTCCATAAATGTCCCATCTTTATTTTATTTAACTGTTTCCTCAAAGAGGCAAGCCATAAGGAACTAAGCCCTTCTTCAAACCATTTTACCTTTTCTAATAGACACTTCTTTGGAATGTCATTTTTATTATTGCTTATTATTTTGAGCCAGTAAGATATTAATGCAAGGTCTCTGAAAGATTTGAGATTCTTTCTAATTCCACCCAGGTCATTGCAGTAGACGTAGAGTTGGGAACTTTCTGCAATGCTTTATAAAAATAAGGTAATGTTTTTTCCTAAGTTCTCATTATTTGCATAACCCCATACATCAGCTGCATATAAGAGTAGGGGGGTGTAATTTTGCTTCTCCTGCTTTCAGAGCTCAAATGATTGAGCTCCCTCCATACTGGTGATTAAACTTCAAAACGGCTTTAGTTTCTAATCTTGCTTTCATGGTTTGCTCCCCAATATGTCTAGACCAGTCAGTAGACAAAGTAACTTTTACTCCTAAGTAACAATATTCCCCTACAACCTTGATTTTTTTCAGACCCAATGGTAAATTTAAGTTTATTGTAATTTTTGAGATTGTTTTGAGGTAATCACACTTCTGGTAAAATGCATTTTTTTTTTATATAATCCAGCTTTTGTAAATGCAAACATGACAAGATCGTTAGCATATGCCATTGAGTGTGTTGGTAGTTTATCAATTTTTGGGGAATCCAACATATAGTTATCAATATATTCTAATAAATTATTAATATAAATGTTGAATAAAGTGGGGGAAAAAAGGCACCCCGTTTGACCCCCCTATTTGTACAAAAAAATTGAGTTAAAGTACCTGTGTTATCAAATCTGATAGCTGTGGTTGTTCCTGTGTACAGCATCCTAATAAATGTTAGTCAAGAATGCTCCATACCCTTAGCAGATAATATACTCCATAATTTTTCTCTATTGATGGAGTCAAAGGCTGAGGAAAAATCTATATATAATGGAAATAACTGTCTTTCTAAGGTGGACATATTTTTCAATCAGATGGGCAAGGCAAAATATATTATCTATGTCTGAAAAGCCCTCCCTAAAACCTGATTGAAAAAAGGAAATCTGTTTAGTAGAGTCAGACCACTGAATTAGTCTGTTTAACAAAAATCTGGCAAACATTTTTAAACTTATATCTAGAAGGCTTATGGGTCAAAGATTATTAGTGTCATACACTGACCCATTTTTATGTACTGGGACAATTATATTTTGAGTCCATGAGACAGGAATATAATTTTGCACGGAACACAGGTTAAAAAAGATATTCAAAGTGGGAATCCAAAAGTCTTTACATTCTTTATAGACCTCTGGGGGAATGAAACCAGGTCCAGGAGCTTTATTATTTTTTTTAACTTTTGATATGGCTAACTCCTCCTCTTCTAGTAGAAAGACAATGGGGGGGCCCTTGTTTCCTGTTAGTGCCTGCTAGCTTATTAAATTCTATTTCGATGGGTGGCATTTTGGAAAAAAATATCTTTAAAGTGTTTAACCCAAGATTTCTTTGGGACATAAACAGCCCAAGATGATTGATATTGTTTAGTTCTGTTGGCTACCATTTTCCAGAAAGATTTAATATCTTTCCCTATAATGATTTGGTACATTTTGTCTCATCATTTTTGTTGAAATATTATTTTATTTTACTTGAAGAAATTTATTGTATTGTTTTCTGGCTTTATTTAGCTCATTATAATTTATCCTTAAGGGATGTTTCATGGTCCATCTTATCAACTTCTTAAGATTCTTTTTTATGTTGGTTGCTTGCGCAGCCAACATCTTGGGGCAGAGCAGCTTTGGAGGTGCGGTCACTATTGGGCGAATGCAGGGCATGCATCAGTAGGTGCGTCCCTCATTCCCCAATCAGCCTGCATGCCGGCGCCACACCATGCATACATAATGTGGTGAGCACATCTAAGAAAAGGTCCATTGCAATCTGAGCAAAGCTCGTCAGATGCAGTGGGCCTTTTCTTACCGTGCTCATCACCATTATGCACATGGCAGTACACTGGCCTCTGAACTCCTGAATTCAGGGGTGCCCAATCCCCCTGTCAGTTACCCATGCCCTTCCCACTGTACTGCCGATGGGGGGCCCCTCCCCCATCGGCATAAATAACCCCAAATTTGTTATATGCTGAAGGGTGGCCATCCCCTCGGCTCTAACCCCTTTATTTGTGTGCTGGATGGGGGAGCCCACTCCCATCAGCATAAAAACCCCTCCCCATTGTGAAAGGCCAAGGGTGTGCCCAATCCCCCTCGGCTCGGCGCCCCCCTGCTTTCTTTGTGTGCAAAAGGGGGTGCCAAATCCCCATTGGCATAAATCCCAACCTCCCCTTTGTGTGCCGACAAGGGTGCCCAATCCCCTGTCAGCTGCAGACCCCCCAAAAAAAAAACAGTTAGGTGGCATGCTGGGAGCCCACCCCAGTGTGCCAATCCCCCTGAAATACAAAAAACTCTCCCACAATGTTTTTTTTGTTTTTTTTTACCTGTAAACAGAAAATGGTCCCTCGTAGTCTCCCTACCCACCACCCGCACCCACCCACTGCGCACCCTGCCTCCCCAGACCTCCTCACCCCATACTTACCTCTGGAGTGCGGCGCAATAATCTTTGGTGGACCAGGAACACGTCTACACTCTTCAAAGCCGACCGCGAACTGAGGAAATGCCGGTAAGCTGTATAATGGGATAGGTAGGGTTTTTTTCAACTTTGGTGCATATCTCAAGCATTTTTTGGTCTTTTTGGACCACATTTTCAACATGGGGTTTTTGGAACCCCTCCTCATGAATTCTGTCACTATTATAATGTTAATCAGTCCCGAAAGGTGATTTCACAGTCACTGCACGGAATTACCTTTCGGGATTGATTAATGCAAGGACAGTGACAGTATTTATGAGGTGGGCTCTCAAAAAGCCTATGTTGCAAATTTGGTGAAAAAACTCAAAAAAATGGCTGTTTTACGAGCGTGCCTTGTGCAGTTGCTACACATGCTTGTAACTTTGCAAATTTGCAATATTTTCACATCAGATTTTCAACATTGTCATTTTTCTACACCTCCTTGTGAACAGTACAGCTGTCATTTTTCACATCCTGGCTGAAATGTGTTTCTGCACTTCCGATTATACAATATACGAGTCGCTGTGGGAAATCAGTATTTGAGGCAGATTACAAAAATGACAGTGACACTGTTCATGAGCAGAGATCCTAAAATGCCTATGTTGAACATTTGGTGATGATACTCCATAAAATGACTGTTACGAGTGTGCATTGTGCAGTTGCTATGCATGCTCATAACTTTGCGAATTCATAATATTTTCATGCCAGATTTTCAACATTCTCATTTTTCTTTACCTCCTTGTGAACAGTACAGCCGTCATTTGTCACATCCTGGCCAAAATGTGTTTCTGCACTTCCGGCGCACAATAGCATGGTCACTGTGGGAAACCACTGTTTGGGGCAGATTACAAAAATGCAAGTGACACTGTTCATGAGCAGAGGTCCTAAAATGCCTATGTTGAAAATTTGTGACATTACTCCATAAAATGACTGTGTTACGAGCTTGCATTGCACAGTTTGCATGCACACTTGTAAGTTCACAAACTTATAATATTTTCACTCCAGATTTACAACAGTGCCATTGTTCTGCACCTCCTAATGAACAGTACAGCTGTCATTTTTTACATCCTGACCAAAATCTGTTTTCACAGTTCTGGTGCAGAATAGCATGGTCACTGTGGAAAGTCCATGTTCGAGACACATTATGAAAATGACAGTGATACTGTTCATTAGCAGATGTCCTAAAATGCCTATGTTGAAAATTTGGGAACTAAAGTCAATAACGTGAGTGTTTTATGAGCATGCGTTGCACAGTTTGCATGCATGCTTGTGACTTTGTGAATTTTTAATTATTTCACTCCAGCTGTTCATCACTGGCATTTTTCCATACCTCCTTATGAACAGTGCAGCTGGCTGAAATGTGTTTTCACATGTCCGGTGCAGAATTGCATGGTCACTGTGCAAAATCAGTTTTCAGGACAGTTCCAGGAAATGGTGGTGACACTATCTATGAGCAGAGATCCTAAAATGCCTCTGTTGAAAATTTGGTGCCGGAAGTCCCTAAAATGATTGCGATGCAAGTGTGCATTACGCAATTTCCATGCACTCTTATAACTTCGTCAATCTGCAATATTTTCATGCCACATTTTCACCACTGGCATTTGTGCACACCTCCTTATCAACAGTCCAACTGACATTTTTCACAGCCTGCCCAAAATATCTTTCCACAGTTGTGGCACACAATGGCATGCTCACTGTGCAAAATCACCTTTTGGGACACATTAACAAAATCACAGCACTATGCATCTCTAGCTCCACCAATCCCACTGCCAATGCCAGCACGACAACATTCGGCATTAACAAATGCTTGTTTTTCTGTACTCTAAATCAAACCAAGCTTTAATTTCAGTGTGAGGATTTCCACTGCTAGCATAATAAATTACATTTTTTATTTCTTGGTTAAGTTGCTCTAATTTTAATTCAAATGTCTGGGCACTTTCAGAGCAAGTCTCCTCACTCAGAAGAAGGTTGCTCTGACAATTATACAGTGTATCTATTATCTCTCTACCCTTGATTTGTCCATACTTTAGATGCTGTTTTCCTTCAGTGCTGAATTGTGCAAGTGGATTTCTGTAGTCTTCAGTAAAAACTTTGATGTCTTTATCTATTTTTATGTGAAAGTTCAGGGATACATGGTCACTCTCAGTCCTCAATTGTATTTTAAGAAAATCAAACATCCAATAACTCTCTGGACGTATAAGAATATAATCTATTATACTCTGCCCATTTGATGAACAAAAAGTAATTTCCCCAGCTTGATCCCACCTTATTTTACCATTTAAAATCAATACAGCACGTTTTTCAATTAATTTCTTAAGTGCTTTTCCTTGATCATTCTCCTGTCTATCAATACTCCATCTAGTTTTACAATCTTTAAAAATCATTTGTGTTTCAAGTAAGGAAAACTTGTCATACAGAGATATTCGAGCATTGAAATCTCCTGCTACCAGGATGGTACTTTGTGGATATTTTTTAAAGGAGAGGTTGATTTTAGCAGGAAGGGTTTCACAAATTGTGTTTAGATTTTGAATATGATTTTTCAGAGGGATATAAACAACAAATATAAAAAGGTGATGATCCCAAGATATCACCAATATAATATAATTTTGTGTATTTTTTAATACTTCTATAACAGTAATAGCAGACCCAGTGCTGATATATATTGCCAATATGCCAATTGGTGTGTCAAATTTTTTCTTCTTAACTGCAGGAAACAACATCACCTGATACCCATTTATATTTATTTCTGCTAAGGCCCAGGGTTCTTGAAAAAAAAATCACATCATGACTGGTTATAAATGAGAAATATTCCTGGTCTGCCATCTTGCATGTTAATCCTGCAATGTTCCATGATAGAAAATTAGGAACAGGTTCATTAGCCTTAATAATTTCAGTATCCCTAGTATTCTCCAGTAATTCATCATTTCCCAATATCAGTCATTGCTAGCATCTATTTCTTCTGTTTCTCTTACAGACAGGTCATACATATCAACCATTAAAATGTCTTCTTTGTCAAATTCACAACCATTAATTTTCAAATGAGAATAAATATTAGCAGAGGTACAGGAACATTAATCTGACGTCCCTGTCCCACACTAAAAGCTCTTTCTGCACAAACAATGTGCTGCCCTCTTGGATTCAAGTTCAATCTAGAAGCAGTTAATCAATTAATATATGCAGTTAAAATGTCATCATTTTCCTGTAACAATCTATCGATCCTGAACAATGAGAGTATATAAGGTTTCAGTTCCTCTCTTATCCCAGATGTTTTCAACTTCCATTTTAATACCGAAAGTGTGCTTGCAAAAATACTTTGGTCTAGGTGCAAACATGAGTTTTCCCCTCGTGTCACATGTGCAGTAATTGTTTTCCACATGATCGGTGACCATAAGTCAAGCCCTAGATGATTTAACCTGGAGGATTTAGCCCAGATTTCTTTAGCAAGGTTTGTGTCAGTGACTAGGACATACAGATGTTTAGATTCACATTTAGTATCCCTGAATGTCATAATAATATTGCTTTTTTCTGCGGGATGCCTAGCTCTGCTGATATTAGATATTCAATTAAGACCTTAAGAGACTCCTCCATTTCATAATCTTTCACCAAAATTCCATCAATTCTTAAGCTTACTTCATTTTCTGTAAGTGCCCATGTCCTCTTGCCTTTAGCCTGTTCTATGTCAGGTCCGTTGAGATTAATTTCTGTCTGAGATGTTTTTATTTTTCCTTTCTGCTCATCACTGTCTCTGTTTTACTATGCCTCTCAGATTGTTTTGACTTATCTGTAATTATTCTACTGCACTGATGCTCCTTTGGGGTGGCTCTAGGGACTTCCCCATTACTTGAACCTCTATATGGGACTAGACTTTTCAAGTCTGTTGATTGACATTGTATTCCCTTTTTCTTTCTCTTTCCTCTCTTTTTTTTCTTTTGATTTGATAGCACTTTCTTTTTTCCAGTACTTACTTTCGAGGATTCTGGTATGTGGATTTTTGAAGAAGAAGATTTTTTTCCGCTTTCATTTGTTTTATAATATTCTCCATTTTATTATCCAATTTCTGTACATGGGTATAAATGGAATTAATAAAACCTTCCGTGTTATTTCTTAATTCCTTAAGGGCTTCTAGCAAGACAACATTGGCCATCACAGGATGTGCCAGTGCCTTCATTGTATATTTGGAAAATGTATCAGGGCATTGGGCCAGAAAATCGTTCTCAAGTTCAATTTGATCTGCATCTTTGCCCAGTCTTGGAAACACCATACTATGGGATCCAGCCAGGATAAACAAGTAGTTTCTTTCCTGGTCCTGCTCCTTATTTATTAACTCAGAGAGGCATGATGATATTTCAAGTGGGCTAAAAAACTCAACTTGGTTTCCTGTAAATCCTGAGAGATTTTTAAATTACCATCAGTCTTCTAATTTAATGAAGGCATCATGTGACATCTCAAGTTCTCCAGTTTGCTGATCTTAGGTGATCTGGAAGGAACAAACTCAGTTATGTTTTTCTGAGAGGTCTTTTGAGCCTCACTGTCTAATCCCTTGTTCTTACACCTAACCCCTTTCTTTCTTCCTCTTTTTTTAGGCACTGCTCCCTGAGAATCTTTACTGACTTCTTCCCCTCCTTCCTGTTTATCTAGTGCCTCTAGAGTTTTGGGGCTATGGTTTCTAAGTTTCTCATCAGAGGCTTCATTATTAATATCCATTTTTACTGCCTCAGCATATGAAAATGTTTTCTTATTCACTTTAGTTTCAATGGGGGTGAGGTCATAATGTGTAATGATTCATTAAAAACACTCCCATTTGGCATATTCCCTTTTACAACCACTGTTTTCCCACTTCTAGTATGCATTTATCTTAATAGCAAATGAGTGCAAAAATAGAAAGCTTTAAGGGTAACCTTAAGATGATCTTTGTTATACCAAGTCAAATCAAGTCCTTAAAGTGTCCTTAAAGGTCCTCAGGGACATCTTCATAGAAGAATCACATTTTCTTGCAAAGTCTATATGCACACAAAGTCCTGGGAATATGATGAAGGATCAAGAAGGAAGTTCACAGTAAAAACCTTATGCACGTTAAATGTAGAAATCTGGAGTCAATGAGATAAAATTCTTCACCCTCCTTTCCACAATGAGGTCAAGTAATAAAAACATTGTCTTTAGCTCAAGATGCCTTACTCCTTTATCAATCGAAAGGGGGAAATAAAAAAAAGTCTGTAGTTTATTTCTCAGGATGAGTCAGAGTTCTGCACTTGTTTTGCACTTGATGACTAGCAAATGCTTTGCATGCCTCAAGTTTATTCAAAAAAATCCCTTTTTCCAGCTCCTTTTAATGTATCAGAGGTATTCTGTTTGAGACCGTTTCAATACTGTTGAAATCAGATGGGTGCTCCCGATTATTGTTGGCAGCAGTGAGTGGGCTAAAGGCAAAATGGTGTTCTCCTAATCGAGTTGTGCAGGTTTGCCTGTCTCCGACTAAGTGATCCTTCCTTTCTCAGTGTTCACTTCCAGCCAGTTTCAGGTATATGGTTGGGCCCATGACCACCCCCTCTGAGAATCTCCCTGTGTACACTTAAGTGTTACAAAGGCCCTGGCTGTAGGTTTATGGATTACCAATCCTAGACGAACCACGGGCAACACATTCAGAAAGAAATGGCTGCAAAGCACACATTCTGCTGTTGTGTCTTACTTGCTTGGTTTACTTGGTTATTTTGAGAAAAAAGAAGGCCGAAGCCCATCTAGATTTTCTCCCCACGTACAGTGGGAACATCTGAAATTATAATCTCATTGCTAACCAATTATCTACAGCCTTTTTAAATGATACAATGTTAACTAAGTCCACTATTTCTTGTGGTAACCTGTTCCATAATTTCGGTGCCCTTAATGAAAAAAAGTTTAATCTTAAATTAGTCTTGGCTTTAAGTACCATTAGTTGTTTAGTATGGCATCTAGGGAAAATACGTCGGGTATCATGAGCTAGTCCACATTTATTCATCAAATCCGGGTTTTTTAGTAGTTTATATATTAATAATAAATCCTCCCAGCCCTTCTTTTCTGTAGAGAATGCAAACCAGTCAATGATAGTCTTGATTTGTAAGGTAATTTAGCTAATCTAGGAATCATTCTAGTTGCTCGTCTCTGAACTCTTTCTAAACAGTCAATATCTGCTTTTAGATGTGGGTTCCAAAAGGGAGACCCATAATCGAGAAGAGGTCGAATAGTTGATCTGTAAAGGGTCATAATACATTGCTCAGATTTATTCACAAAGGAAAGATGGATTTGTCTTAATAAGCCATTTGCAGTATTTGCTATCTTTGTGCAATGATTTTTTGTGGACAGCTTAGTGTTAATTAAAACTCCCAAATCCCTTTCCACATATGATGACTTCAATAATGAATTATAAATATAATATTTATTTTGTGGATTGTGGAGTCCAAAATGCAGAACAACACACTTGTCCACATTAAACTCCATTTGGTTGTCAACAACCCATTTTTCAATTGATTTTAAATCAGAGTTTAGTAAATTAAATTCTGGCAAACTGTTTACAGGACCCCCAAGCTTCGAGTCATCAGCAAATTTGGACAACCAGTTGTTATTAGTTACCTGCATATCGCTTATGTAAATAAGAAACAAAACCGGACCCAACACCGAGCCCTGAGGCACACCACTAGTAACTGCTCCTAATTGAGATTGATGGTTATTTAATACCACTCTCTGGGTTCTATTTGTCAACCAGGCAGAAACCCAATTGATTAATTGATCTGAAAAACCTAATGAATACATTTTATTGATCAAAATATTATGAGATACTTTATCAAAAGCCTTGCTGTAATCTAAGAGTATAACATCCATTTGATTTTTATTATCTAGGCCCTTGCTAATATTGTTGTAGAATGAAATCAGATTTGTTGTACAAGAGTGGTTTGACTTAAATCCATGTTGGGTATGATTAGTAATTTTTAATTCAATCATTTCTTTTTCCAGAAATGATTTTATCAATTTCTCCATTATTTTACAGATTACAGAGGTAAGACTTATTGGACGATAATTTTGGACTACAGATCTACTACCTTTTTTATAAATTGGCGTAACAAAAGCTGTTAACCAATCTAGAGGAATCTCTGCATTGTGAAGAGATTTGTTAGATATTAATTTTAAAGGAAGTGTTAAAGCCTTAGCAGTTTGGATTAGGAATCTGGCATTAATTTGGTCCGGACCTGGGCTTGTAGTTTTCTTTAATTTTGTTATGAATGGCAATATATCTGATACCTTAATATTATATGTATGAGATCGTTTAGTATTGACACTTGTAGATTTTAGGGGAAAATAATCTTTTTTTAAAAAGACTGAACAAAAGTAAGTATTAAAGAGATTAGCTATATCTACATCTGATTGTATAGTACTACCATCATGAGTTATTGGCCCTATCTTATGCAAATTGCCTTTTTTATTGTTTAAATATGAAAACAAAGACTTGTATCCATCCTTAGTATGTGCCAACTTAAATTCTAACTTAGATTTAGCTTGTTTAATCATGTGTTTAAGCTTTTGTAAAGTTTTTTATACTGATGAAATATTTCTTTATTATTAATACTAAAGGTGTTTTTTGATTTTTTGAACAATTTTCTTTTTTTTTATTTGTAACCTAATAGAATTATTAAACCACCTAGAATTCTGCCCTTACTATTGTATTTGTTTTTATTGGAACATACTTCTTCCAAGAAATAAATTGAATCTTTTAATATAAACCAGGCCTCGTTTGAAGAAAGAGCCTGAAAAATCTTATCCCACTGTATTTTTTTGATTTCCTTATTAATACTGATGAAGTCTGCACTGTCATAATTTTTATATGTTGACTTGTTGTTCTGATTATTTTTTGCTCCCATTAAATTGAACAGTATAGAGGAATGATCACTATTTCCCAGGGGATCCAAAATTTGAATATTAGATATTTTGTGACTAATGTTAGTAATAAGGAGATCTAAAATATTAGTACCTTTAGTATCGGACGAAACTAGTTGAACTAGTCCATTATCTGTTAATACCGATAAAAATTCATTGTCATGATTGTTATGTCCTAAATTAGTGGTCCAATTGATTTGAGGCATATTAATCCTAATATTATTGCATCCTTTAAATATGTAAAATGGATTAGGTCATTCATTAGGGCTTTCCATAAATTTGGATCACTTGATGGGGTTATAGCAATTTCCAATTGTTATTTGTTGGAGTCCCTGAGGTTGTATTACCACCCAGATACTTTCTGAGTCATTTGGGGCTGGTATTTCATAGGAGCGGATATCATCTCTAATATATAGACACACACCCCCTCCCTTCTTTAGGAATCTGTTTTTATAATACAGTTGATAACCCATTAAATGTTGACTCCACTGAGAATGAGAGTCCCACCAAGTTTCAGTCACTGCAATTATTGCTAAATTTAATAATTTACTTTTTGCCTCTAACTCTGAAAGTTTGGATATATTCAGAGAACAGGCATTTAATGACAGAATTTTAAAAGTTTTTGGTGACTCATTCTTGGATTTGTTTAGAGATGTGGGTAGATTCCCATTCTCCCCCTTTTTTATTAGTTTAAATAATTGTTTATAGTATTCAGAAATGTTTTACCCAACATAGTACTGCCCCTTCTATTCAAATGTAGGCCATCCCAACAATACAAGGGGGAATTGTCCACAAAGTTTTCCCAATGGGTTAAACATGGAATATTCTGTTCAATACACCATTTTCTAAGCCAGTTGTTAATAGATTTAATTTTATCAGTCAAGTCCTGGGTTGCTCTGGGAACTGGTAAAATTTCTGAAAAACAAACTGTACAACCCCTGTCTACAAGCAAATTATTTAATGCCACAAAATCCTGTTTAAGTTTTTTAAAAGTGGAGTTGTTCTGAATATTATTTACACCTGCATGTATTATAACCAAGGGATTTGGGCCTGCATCTTTTAGGATGATAGGGATCCTGGTAGTAATGTCATTTAACTTTGCCCCCTTAAAACTAGAGCAGGTTTGATTTAATTTATCTGGGCTGCAAATAGCCCTATCTAGATGTTTAACAAGGGAATCACCAAGGACAAATATCCGCTTTGGAACATCTTCAAGATTTGAAGTCCCAACAGATTTAGGCATTACAGGAGAAGTTTTAGAGACTGTTAAATAAGAAGGTGAAGTAGCCAAGGTAGAAGTAACAGCTGGTACGAGCTCATTTTGTCTTGTCTGAATTTTATTTTTTGTCGTGGTGGTTTCCAAAGGTATAGGTCTCAAGAGATTATTTGTTTTTAATTTTAGATAATTTGCCAGAGTGTTTGGAAGAATAGTTATTTCCTGAGGTGTACTATCATTTAGTACTGAAAAACTATTTTGTAACAGAATTTGAAAAGATTTATATATTTGCCCCCCTCTACGTTTAGTTTTAGATTTAGGAATCATTGCCCACTCTTCCCCATCTAGCTGATTTTGAGGGATTTTATTTTCTAACCTTATGGGTTCAGGCACAGGAACAGCCGCTTGGGAGTTACCAGGGATAAAAAGCTCAACTGCCTGGTCAATAAAAGATTCTAAACTTGTTATGTCACTATTGACTGTTTTTTGACTAAGAAGAACAGTAATTTGATCTTGAAGGGTAGATATCAACACACAGTTTTTACAAATTGGTTCAGTCTCTGAGATATCTAAACCAAACATCCTACAACGGACACATTGCTTATACGAAACATCCATTTTTAATAAAACAAGTTCTAATCTACTTGGTAGATGGGAATGAAAGAAACTTACTCCACTATGAACACGGTTTCAGTTTGTGGAGTTACACAAATACTTCCTCTATACCGCTAAACCGCATAAAACACTCAGCGAGGGGCGTGTGTCTTTAGCGATGTCTTCTTGGCGATCTTCACGCTTGTCAAGCGCCACCCCTCTTACTGGCCCGCCGCTATAACACAGTACATATAACTCCCAACCTGGAAGTGGGAGTGAAGGCTCCCCGAGCCTGATTTAGCCCCGTACAAGCTAAATAATTTAAAAGTACAGTCCCCATGCCTATTATAGAGTGGAGACACAGGATTAAAAAGTATATTAAATTTCTTTGGACAGGTAGTCCCTCTTCCCAAATTATCACAGGGCTCAGTTGCTAAATAATACAGCAGCGCACAATAAGGTATATCTCAGAGAGCACAGCAGAGCAGTATTTACTCTGCCTTTTTCTAACTGGTTGCAGTGACAGACAACATTCTTTAAATAGCTCCCCAACCCGGAAGTGCGAGTGAAGGCTCCCCGAGCCTGCTTTAGCCCCGTACAAGCTAAATAATTTAAAAGTACAGCCCCCACGCCTATTATAGAGTGGAGACACAGGATTAAAAAGTATATTAAATTTCTTTGGACAGGTAGTCCCTCTGCTCGTATTACCATGGGGCTCAGTTGCTAAATAATACAGCAGCACACAATAAGGCATATCTCAGAGAGCACAGCAGAGCAGTATTTACTCTGCCTTTTTCTGTCTTACCTCCCGATTGTAGCAGTAAGTTATGATGACTTGACTTGCCTCTCCCAAACCAACCTGCTTGTTTTCTTTCCTTTATAATTCAGGCATGCTTTGAGTTTACATGCTGCTGACTGAAATAACAAAGTAGAAAAGCTACTGCTTAGTCCCAGGGTACAGGGATACACAGGATGGATATCCATTATGTTCTCCATTGGAATAATATATTGGGTATAATTTTATATGCCTGGGCTCCCCCTTATCTCTTGAGATGAGGATCTGAGAACTAGTGAAAAACAGCCTTGAAATGAGGATCTGAGAACTAGTGAAAAAAGCAGCCCCATACAGAAAAACACTGAGGCATGAATCCATGATTGCCCAGTTATCAACTACCCTTTTCCTTGATTTGGCCAATGCGGATATGTACCTCAGTGTCCACAGAGTGCCACAATCAAGGCCATGGAGCATGTTCAGGTGAGGGTGCATGAAGGATGTGCGGGTGTGTGGGAAGATGGGTTGTGAGTTGGGGATATGGATGGTATGGGTGGAGCTGTGTAGTCAGATCAGTGAGGCACCATTTTCTTTCTTACCGGTAAAAAAACCAAAACCAGTGATGGATGGTTTTCTTTGTTGCATGGACTTTCATATTCAGATACTGGGGATTGGGCACCCCAGTATCAGGCTATTGTTCATGAAGGAGGGGTGGCCTGGAGGGGAGGTGGGGTCAAGAGAAGTGGCACTGGGGGTGGACACCCCAGTCTGCTTATATTTAAATTAAAAATAAGCAAACATTGGGAAGAGTGGATGGGCAACCTAGAGTGGAGGAGGAGAAAGTAGCGGTACCGGGTGTGGGCACCTTATTCCACTTATTTTTTTTATTTTATTTTATTTTATTCTATGGGTAACTGGGTAAAGCACAAGGGCCTGTTTTCAGGAGCTACCTGGCAGCATTAGGATGGTTAAGTGACTTGCTCAGAGTCACAGAGAATACAAATAGAGGTTGTGGGAATCAAACCCACATCTGCTGGATGTACCAAGTTCATTCACAACTCATTACTCTAACCGCTAGGCTAACAAATATTTAGATAGACAGACAGACAGACAGATAGACAGACAGAGAGGTAGATAGATAGATAGATAGATAGATAGATAGATAGATAGATAGATAGATAGATAGATAGACCAA
This sequence comes from Neoceratodus forsteri, assembly GCA_016271365.2. Lineage (NCBI taxonomy): Eukaryota > Metazoa > Chordata > Ceratodontiformes > Ceratodontidae > Neoceratodus > Neoceratodus forsteri. Next base: position 195,478,719 of record CM057456.1, read on the forward strand.
CAGACAGACAGACAAACAGAGAGCACAGGGGATTGCTGGCACACTGCTTCAACTCCAGCTAAAGCTTTAGAATTCAAGAAAGTTCCACTGATCTCATACAGAGATTACAGGTGAAAGGCTTCTCTTGATAAGCTGGGCACCCCAGATTTTTGGGGTGCCCAGAAAAGACATTTCTGACCATATTTTTAAAAACCAAACAGTACAATCTAGCTAAATGGGTGCCGTTTCGATAGGTACAGGTGTTTGTTTTTTAAAAATGTACCTCTTTAGCCAGCCTATTGGCGCTGAGAGTTGAAGTGTGGATGCCACACCTTATACCATGCCAGCAACCAGGGTTTGGGAACAAGCCCAGGTTGTTGGGAGTTGACAGGGGGGAAGGTGTGGAGCAGGATTGAGCTGCTGTGAGGTGGCTCTCCTCTCCTGGGGAGGGATGAGGGTTTTCCCAGCCTTTGGCTGCCACCCAGTGGAGGACGGATGGCAGTTAGGGCTACAAGTGGCCCAGCGATAGCCAGGGGTGGGGTGGAAGGGGCCGAGCTGGTACCCAGAGTATGTGTGCACCTCCACATGCATGCACTGCTGTGTCTGCTGAGGTCCCAGGACTCTCAGGGAAAAATAGGGGTAAAAGCATAAAATACATATAGAAAAAAATACACCTTTTTATGTTATTTCCATGTTGTTTAGTTCAGGGAGAAAAAAACAAGATGGTGGCTAGCATGACACACACACAAAAAAATTTTCTTGTGAAATGCAAGTGGTGACAAAAAGAAAAGACTGATGACATGGAATTTTTCATGTCATGTCAGAACCTTATCCAGAAAACCCTACTTAGCATGCTTAGATCAGCAAAAAAAAAAATAAGAATAAAGTTTAAATCCTTATAACTCTGGAAATGTTTAATATTTTTTCACAAAACCTTCTGTAGGTACTACCTTGGCACAGCATGCTTCCACCTTGAAAGTTTCAGAAAAAAAATGCCATGCCTTATAGGTTGTATGTGAAAGCAAAACCAAAAACGTGTTAAGTATGGGAAATTAAAATTAGACATCTACTGGGAAAGGACATATGCAGATCTCAGAAACTGCACAAGCTGCCATCAGAAAACTTTCCACATATTTATGCCTTGCCTACTAGGGATGGGGGAAGTGAGCAAAATTTGCTCCATGGAGTAATCCATGAAATCACACCCATTTTGCAGAGCGAAATGTGGAATTTCAGCTGGCTGAGTGGTGAAATTGCACCCAGCGAAACAGTGGAATTTTACCTTCCACTGTGAAGTTTTGTCTTCCACGGTGAAATTCCGCCTTTAGTGGTAGAATTTCACCCACGGGAGGTGGAATTTCACCCTAAGAAGGTGAAATTTTGTTGCGGAAGGTGTAATTTCATGGTAGAAGGCATAATGTCACCCACAGAAGGCAAAATTCAGCCCTAGGCAGCAATATTTCATGAATTGCTCCACCAGGAGAATTTGGCCACTTAGCCGACCCTTCACCAGCATAATTTAAATTCCGCTGCATCTCTATTGCCTACTAGACAATGCATGGAAAATTTCAGCTAGTTTGTCAAATGCTGCCAAAACTATTAAGGTACAAAGTTAACAGTTTAACATAGAATCTGTCACTCAACCCTAACTATACTGGTCCGTGCTCATATAATATATGTTCTGCTAAAATGTTTGCAGATGAACTAAGGATGTTTTTTGAATCTCAATTTGATTGTAAATGTTTTTTATGATTATCTTCTTTATAACAAAGACATCTTATGTCTGCTATATTTGTATTGTATATGTATGTCTTTTGTATTGAATATATGTAATTTTATGTGGGTCGTACCTGTAAAAAAAACTAGTTTTCCAGTGTGCTTACCCATTAAGCGAATAAACAAACAAACAAACAAACATAACTAGAGAGAAAGATAAATGTTGCCTATGGAGAAATAGACCATGAAGGGTAACTCAGGTGCCACACTATAACTCCTAAGCCCAAAGGCTATCTACAGATTGGGCAGGAAGAAGGGAGAATACCAGCATAATCGGAGCCAGAGCCAGAGACCAATATAGATTCCTATAAGCTAACTAGTTCTTCTGTCCCTCTCTGTTTTGAATTGTTTTACCAGATTGACCAACACCATGTGTTAACATGTAGATTATTTTGATCAGTACACATGTTAGGCTATGATTTTGTTAATTGTATTTACTTTAACTTACTGAAAATATTTTGCAATCTAGCTTTGGGATACCATCAACAGTTCTGGGCAGCTGCCATCAGTTTATTTAAAGGATACCTAAACAAGCAGCTTTTTAAAACTGCAAACTCCAAAAGCTGGCTTCATAGCGAGGTAAAGTAAAGGCTACTATTTGCATTTATGCTAAAACTGCATTTATGTAAATAACATAAATGCAGTTTCATAGCTTTTGAAAAATGTAAACATTGGCCTTTCACTTACAAAAAACAGCCTTGCCTTCTCCCTAAGATGTCTGCCAACTGTGTTAAGTGATGAGTCATGATGACATAATCAGAGCCAGAGCCAGAGACCAATATAGATTCCTATAGGCTAACTAGTTCTTCTGTTCCTCTCTGTTTTGAATTGTTTTACCAGATTGATCAACACGATGTGTTAACATGTAGATTATTTTGATCAGTACACATGTTAGGCTATGATTTTGTTACTTTTATTTACTTTAACTTGCTGAAAATATTTTGCAATCTAGCTGACTTTCACTGATGATCTAGTGGTTATGTGATGCCCTGCATTTTTTTTTGTTAACCAGGAGAGACACACTATGCTGAAAAAACCTTGTTTCTTGAATGAGCTATACACAGCTTCCTCAATACTGTCCTAACAAATGTCACCCCCCCCACCTGAGGGTAATCTCCCTACACTGAATTCAAGTAACACTTTAAGTGCAGCCCTGCCATTGTGTATTTGTCATCGCTGGCTGCTCTCATTCACAGTCAGGTAGTGATCATGATGCTGGCAGCCCTACATTTCAGATTTCACAATGATCTGCTAAACATCCTCCTTCCTGTCTTCCCCTAAACTGAATATAGCTGTACCCTGCTTGAATTGCCTCTTCAGTCCCTCTCTGGCTTTCTGCTTCCACACCAAAACTGGTGAGCTCACTACCCTTCTACATCTTGAATGTGGTTAGTACAGTCGCCCGTGCCATTTTTACATATTAGTAATAAACATGATCTTCTGGTACGCCAGGCTGAAAGCAGCAGGTCACAAGGGGAAGCATAAGCATTTCTTACCCATATAAGATCGAATCCACCTATGATTAGGCACTATTAATTGACATGTATAATGATGTGCACATCCATCATTTAATAGTGCCTAATCAAAGGTAGCCTAGATCTTTTAAGGCTAGAAAAGCCTTTAATTCCCCATGTTCCCAGCTGCTATCAGCCTGACTTACTGAAAAGATTTGTTTATTTTTGATATGTCAAAATACCTGGGGACTGTACTACCTACATTCATGATACACAAGGGTGATGAGCTCACCAGGTTTTGGTGTGGGGAGAAGTAGTGAGAATGAATACCAGAGGGGGATGAGAAGGCCACTCCTGCAAGGTACTGCTATATTCAGGGAAGGGGAAGACAGAAGGGAAGAAATATGAGCAGATCACTGTGAGAAATAAGAAGTGGGGCTGCCAGCACCATGATCACTACCTGACCCTATTGTCCTGGCCAGCATTCCTCTTCCCATAAAACCAGTTCATGCAATTGTCAAAGGCTGTGTGTGGGTATTAATGTGTGAATTGGCTGCCACTACACATTCAGTCACTTCATGAAAGCACAATATAAATACTGATTCTTCTTCTTATTATTTCCCATGGATAAAGAAGAGAAGACAAGATAAACATATTTTTGATTGCCAAGAAAGTATGAACTCTGGCATTGGACTACAGAAGAACTTAGCTACAAACAAGTGGTGGATCTATGGGGTGGTGTAGGGTGCGGCTGTAACCCCCCCTTGTAAAATACTTGCTTGCTGCTGCTGCGTTTCACTTTGTTGAAGAAGTCTAATTTCTTGATTCTACAAATGTTTATATTCAAAAATATGGATTACATTTGTAGTTTCAGTCAAAAACATACATAGATACATAGATACATAGACATTGTCAGCAGATAAGGGCCTACGGCCCACCCAGTCTGCCCATTTGAGCTTATAAGTTCAGTTTATGTTTTCCAAGAAGTCTGTTGCCCTTTACCTCTGACCTCCAGAATTCCTTTATGTCTATCCCATGCATTCTTAAATCCCGCGATTGTTTCAGCCCCCACCACTTCCTCTGGCAGGGTGTTCCACTTGTCCACCACCCGTTCTGTGAAGAAATTCTTCCTCACGTTTCCTCTGAATTGTCCTCCCTCCAACTTCATCCCATGCCCTCTAGTCCTGGAACATCTTTTTCGCTTAAAAATAGTGTATTCCTGCACCCTGTTCCTCCCTGTAAGATACTTGTATGTCCCTATCATATCCCCTCTCTCCCTCCTCTCCTCCAGGGAGTACATGTTCAGTTCCTTCAACCTGTCCTCATAGGACTTGTGATGCAATCCATGCACCATTTTTGTTGCCCTCCTCTGAACCTTCTCTACCCTGTCTATGTCCTTACATAGGTAGTATGCCAGCACCATGATCACTACCTAACCTATTGTCCTGGCCAACATTCCTCTTCCCATAAAACCAGTTCATGCAATTGTCACATTACTACATACATACATACATCACACAATACTAGATGACCATAATAGCAGAAAATATAAAGGCTTCATAAAAATGTTAAAAAGTGCACATCAAGTATGCACACACTACCAGCACCCCTCCCCCTCCCTGTTGTAGCATCCTGGATCCGCCATAACCACTAGACCACCAGGTTATTCAAGATTTGTACTGCACTGTGGTTTGCCAAGGAGAAAGTTGGTTGGATTAAAACACAATTTCAGCATGTTAAAGTAAACAAAATGAACAGAACCATAGCCTAAAGTGCATATTGATCTAAATAATGCACATGGTTTTGACAATTTTGGTGAAACAATTATATACAAAGGGAAAAGAGAACTAATTAGCATTATAAAGAGCCATATAGCTCTCTGACTTTGGATTCGATGATGTCATCACTTAACACATTTGGTGGCCATTTTAAGAAGCAGGTAAGCCAGTTTTTTTGAAATTGGAAGACTGATTTTACATTTTTCAAATGCTTTGGAACCACTTTAGGTAACATATATAAATGAAGCTTTAGCATTAACAAAGTCAGCAGCTTTTCCTTTAGTCCTGTCTGAAGTCAGATTTTTGAATAGTTTGTCGTCAAAATGTTGTTTAGGTATCCTTTAAAGATCGGACAGGCAGGACTGGTGAATTGATACTAGCAGCATTTTTCATTTTCCTTTAGCCTGCAAAGTTTTCTTCTTCTGTGACACATTTTTGTGATCACTAAGGCTCACAAAAATGGCACACAGAGACAGATTCTGAATCATAGAAACAGAAGCTACTGTTGTTATGAAAAATGCCTAACAAACAGAATGTTGAAAAATATTTCATGCATTTGCAAAAACACATCTATAAGGCATATCCTTGAGTCAAACTGTAATTAACCTGAACATTTTAAGTTTCCACTGTCAGCCATCTCTGAGCTATAAGTCAGCAAAAAGTCTTAAAAATATTTTTATGTAATTCCAACCTTCCTGAACTTTTATATTGATGAATCAATCATTACCACATTTTTAAAATCCTGATATCCTGGCACCACAAACTTACATATTTCCGTATGGGAACACAGTGTTGCCCACCACCTGCAACAAAAAGAAACCCTAGGGAGTGATCTGCTCCAGACAAAGTAGATCTAAATCTATATTGTTTCTGGAGAAATTGACTTACTCACCACATACAGTATATGTATGTCAATGTTTCAAAGGAAAAAACCCTCTTCCTCTGGCCAACAGTTACTGGCCTAATGGTTTTCTGAGCAAAGCAAACAGTTTTTTTTTTTTTTATAAAATCATCCTAAGCCCTGTTCTCAGCCTTGTGGGGATACCCAAAGAGATCTTGGCTCCTCATGTGCTCTTTCCCAGCCTCAGCAGGGTGAACAAGCTATCACCCTGTCTGATAAAGCATTTAGTCAGTAACTATTGCCCTGAGGAAGAGGTATTTTTCCTTCAAAACATTGGCAGGAAACATTAACAGTACTGTGACAAATGGTTATTAAATAAATATTATAAAACGTGAAGAATGTACATGGTGAGTGAGTCCATTTTTCCAGAAATGGCAGAGACCAAGAACTAACATTTCAAGTTTCAGGCTGTTCAATCCAAAGACATTTGTGTTATTAAAATGAAAAAAAAAAAGTGGTTTAACATAAAACAGCTTTTGTAACTCTAATAATAGGGGCCCTACCATGTCCCTACAATGTATATTAATTGCAAAAGCTACTTTACTGCATTGATAGGGTTATAAAGCCACAAGAGGAGATAAATGTGACATATGCATTTTCAACCTTAATACCCAATTTCCTCAATCCACACCTTTGTGACACAAGACCAAGCTACAGGCATGGGGCCATGCTCTTCAGGTCTGCTGCTTCAAGCTACAGGTCCAGTGCTGTGCCTAAAAAGCTGCTGCTCCACATAGGGCCTGCAGGATTAGTCATAACTTTCTTTGCACAGGGACCTGCATGAAGCAAGAGATAAGCCACAACATTCTTCATGCAGGGCCCTATGGGTCCTAGTCAGAGCATAAGATGAGCCATAACATTCTTTAAACAGGGCTCACAACCTGTAGCTTGAAGCAACAGAGCTATGGAGCATGACCCTAGACCTGTAGCAAGCTTGTCCTTGCATCCTGAAGATAGGGCTTAGGAGAGGTATGGATGTTAGGGTTGAAAAATGCACTAAACTCACATTTGCTTCCTTTTCTGGCTTTTGTAACCCTAAGCAGTGTCAGTGGCTCAGTAGGTAGTACACTCAGCTCTGAGGCCGGGAGATCAGAGGGCTGTGGGTTCAGTTCCCACATCTGGCACTTGGGTTCATATCCCAGTACTGACACTGTAGTGCAGCATGAGAGGGGTGCTGCACTTCTGAGGTGCCGTCTTTCGGATGAGATGCTAAACTGAGGTCCCATCTGCCTGGATTGGTGGTAGTTCAGGTGGTTGTTAAAGATACCATGGAACTTATCGAAAAGAGTAGGGGAATTTCCCCGGTGTCCTGGCCAAATTTCCCTCATTCACTAAAATTACCACCAACAGCTTAATATGGTTCAAGGTCAGTTGGTATTCATCTGTTTCCCCCCTCCCCCGGGTCATGCATGAAAATAGGCAGGATTTGTCTTGTGCACTTATCCAGTCAACAAAAACTAAAAAAAAAAAAAATATGCATTATCATATTTTTCTCCAATGGATTTACTTACATTTTGAGAAAGTAGAGTCCTACCCTTTGAGCTCTGCATGAGTCAGGAGGTGAGCCCTAAGTTTCTTTTCTGTGCACAGGGCCTTTTGATTGGCTTGGAATGAAATTCATTTTACTTATGTTATAATAAGGTTTTAAAATTAAAAATGGAATGTATGCACAGTGTACTGAAAAAAAATAGCTGATACAATGCCACCCTGATTTCCCAGTTTAATGTAGGTGGGGGGCAATGACTGCAAACTGCAGAAACTAAACAAAATCCTTTAAAGGTTGACAGTTCTATGGTTCATTGGTAGACAATGCAATGAGATGCCTAAGCTGATGTTTAAAAAAATAATTACACTACCTATGTTAAAGAAAAAAAAAATTTTGTGACTTCAGTTGAAAATCAGCTTGATTTCCAACAAAAAACAATGATTTTGCTTTCAGTTTCTGTAGGAAATCATGATAATTGTCTGACAGAATCTATGAAAACTGGATCCTCTCATGTGTGTGCTGCCAGCAGGTGCCCAGTCCTGCGGTTGGCATACCAGAACCCCCTATCCAAATGTTTACAGAAGGTGGGCGCCCAATCCCATGATTTGTATGCTGGTATTTACCCTTTCATTTGTTCCCAACAGTTGGTGCCCAATCCTGCCATCTGCATGTCTCTATCCCCTCTATGCCTGCTTTGATAGTGGGTGCCCAATCCCTCAGTTGGTGTGATGATATGCCCTCCATGCCAGTTCCGATGGTGGGCATCCATTGCAGCTGTCAGTATGCCATTATCCCGCTGCATACATCTTCTGATAGTGGCTGTCAAATCCTGCTGCCAGTATATTGGTACCTCCCCACTTGCCTGTTCCAATGGCAGGTGCCCAGTTTTACTGTCTGTTCTATATATTAAGAAAGGTTTTACCCCAATGGTGGACAACTGGCACAACCCTCTCTCCACCATGGCCAGTCGCCAGTCACTACCTATAATAAGTATCCCCACCCTCAGCCTTTGAAATATATGCCAGTTTAATGTCTAATGGTGGGTGACCAGTACACTCTTCCCTCCTCCATGGCCAGTCACTAACCATGTCACTCACTGATCATGAACCCACCCATAAAGGAACATTGTCTACCCCCGTCCTCAGCCCCCTCTGGCTCCCAGGCCATCCTTCTACCCCCCCCCCAACTGTCGCTATAATGGGAAAAAAAATAGGTGATCCCACAGAAGGCAAATGCTGAAGTCCCCCTACCACCATTGATGGTCACCATCTAGCTGTGAAAGAAACCTGCTACCCTCACCCAACAACTGGCACCCATACCACCCTCCTTCCGAACCCAGCATGATTTGTATTATTGAATGACCCTTAGCATGTGAATGCTTAGGGTCCCTCAGTGTAATCCTTTGTCACCAACTGAACCAAGTTGCCACAGTGAAAATTCAGATTCACACTCTGCTATATGTGCAGAAGCATGCACAATACATGTACTCTTGGACTTACAAAAAAATATTTTTTTTTGTTGTTTCCAACTTTTAGTCATATCTTGGCCATATTTAGGAATTTTGGGGCAACATGTTCAGGGTAGATTTTCAACCCCTCCTCATGATCACATAAATGGTGTTTTTTAAATCCAACCCAAGATACACATTTGGGGGTTAACGCCTAAACACATTTTGGGTCTGATTTATGAGGTCCCACTTATGTGATCATCAGGAAGGGTGGTGACTAGTCCACTCTAAAAATGTGGGCACACAAACTCCAAATAAATGGCTATGATATGAGGAAAAGTAAATTACATACAGCATCTGAAAGTCTCTGCATGTCCTTGAACTTTGCACATACAGGACCTGAATGACCCTGCATATCCTGCTTTGCACAAAGTAAGCTCTGACTCAATTCCTTATTCATGCAGAACCAACCAAGTTAGGACTCTACACCTGTTTCACTCCAAACCCATCAGGCTCTATATGAAGTAGCAGGGCTCTGCTCCTGTTCCCTGTGCAACCCTTTGGGCCCTGTGCAAAGCATGAGAGGACTCCACTCCTGTTTTGCATAGGATCTGGAGGGACCTTTGTAAAGAAGTTATGACTCTACTTTCTAGAAATGTAAGGCAGTTTGTTGCTGAAAACCCCATTAATGCACTCTTATTGCTTCAAAGTCACAGAAGAAGGGAAATGTGGCATTAGTGTCCTTTTGACCCTACCACTTATTCCCCTTCCCAGCCCCGAGCCTTGTGATCTAAAGTTAAGTTACAGGTCCAGTCATGCCTCTTGGGTCTGCTGCTTCAACTGACAGGTCTGAGAACTTGCCCCACAGATCTAATGCTTCATGCTACTGGTCTGGGGCCCTCTGTAATGAAAGCTGTGAGTTATTTCCTTCTTCATGCAGAGGCTTGTGGAAAAAAGTTCCAACTGAGTTCCAGCTTCTTGTAAGGCTCTATGTGAAGAAAGTTATGACTGATGTGATGTGTTATGTAGGACCCACATGAAGAAACTCATGATTGATATTTTGTTTCAAACAGGACCCATAGGCATCTGTACAGAAAAGTTCTAACTGATTTTCTGCTTTGTGCAGGACCTGCCCTCTATAAAGAAAAATAGGACTGATTCTGTGGGCCCTATATTGGGCAGCATATTTGTGGGCCACAGACCCAGACCTGTACCTTAAAACAGCAGAACCATGAAGCAGGGCCCCAGTCATTTAGCTTGAAGTATTAGGCTCATAGGGCTAGGCCCCAGACCTGTGACTAGAAGAAACAAATCCTTGGTACATGGCTCCAGGCCTGTAGAAACATACATATAATTTGACAGCAGATAAGAACCACTTGGCCCACCCATTCTGCCCATTTCCCTACCTAATGGATAAGCTGCAGATCCTAGTTAACCAGCAGCCTACTTCTTTCTACCCCCACCCCTTAGAATTGCCTTATGACTGTCCCATGCTTGCTTGAATTCAACCACTGTTTTTGACTCCACAACCTCCTCCGGAAGGCCATTCCATGCATCCACAACCCTCTCTGTGAAAAAATACTTCCTTACATTACCTCTGAGCCACCCCTCCATCTTCAAATTGTGCCTCTTGTTCTTGCACCTCTTTTTGAAAGATCCTACCCTCTTGGACTTTGTTGATTCCCTTGAGGTACTTGAAAGTTTCTATCATGTCCCCATCTCCCTCCTTTCCTCGAGGCTATACATATTAAGCTCCTTTAGTCTCTCTTCATATGTCTTCGGTGCAGACTCCTGCATCATTTTAGTTGCCATCCTCTGGACAGCTTCCATCCTGTCTATGTCCTTGCATGGAGACTGGGTCTCCAGAACTGCACACAGTACTCCAGATAGGTCTCACCAACTGTCTGTACAGAGGGATAACAACTTCCTGTTTTCTACTGGTGATGCCTTCCCTATGCATCCCAGTATACCCCAGCTCTCCTTACTGCCCTCTCACATTGCTTGCTCACCTTAAGTCATCTGATATGACTACCCCGGTCCCTTTCCATTTTTGTTGTTGTTAGCATCTCACCTCCCATTGTGTACTCTTCTCCTGGGTTTTTGTTTCCCAGGTGCATTACCTTGCACTTCTTAGCATTGAATCTAAGCTGCCATACATTTGACCATTCCTCTAACCTTGCCAAGTCCCTTTTCATCCTTTCCACCCCACCTTGTGCATCAACTCTGTTACAGATCTTTGTGTCCTCTGCAAAGAGACATACTTTTCCTTCCAGTCCCTCTGCAATGTCGCTTATAAAGACATTGAAGAGGCATTGCAGACATTGTAGCTAGAAGCCGCAGACCCAAGGTGCAGGGTCCCACCTGTAACATGAAGAAGCAGACCTGTGGTACATGGCCTCAGACCTGTAGCTTGAATTAGCAGACCCATAGGGCAGGCTCTCACCTGTAACTTGAAGAAGCAGACCTGTGGTGCAGGATCCCAGACCCATAGTGTGAAGTAGCAGACCCCTGGGGCATGGCTCCAGATGTATTGCTTGAAACAGCAGACCCGCATTTCTATGGCATGACCTGGACCTGTTACTTGGCCTTGGGTCATGAATCTAGGGGCTGGGGAAGTGGAATGAGCATTATGGCTGAGAAAATCCAAATGCCACATTTCCCTCGTTTTGTGTCTAAGATCCGTAATGACACATATACTGTGTACAGTACCTAATATGGGTGTAGTAGTGCCCCTATATTAGGGCCGAGTGGTCAGTTTAATGTTAAATCCTAAATGTTGTACCTTAATAATGCTGACATCCCTGGACAGAATTGTCTGAACTTTGGCATGTGAACAGTCAGTATCAGGATTTCTAGATCTTGTACAATTGGTAATTGTTGATTCAGTAGTTAAGAAGGTCTAGATGGGCAAATAAATAAATAAAATGTGGAAATTAGGCCTTTTTGAGAACCAAAATGTCTGGGAGTTTTAAACAGAAACATTTCAGGATTGTCAGAGTTTGGTGCAAGGATGATTTTTTAATTGATGGCATTACTGAAAATGTATAGTTTTTTAAATCATTAAGGAATTAGTGTGCCCTTTTTGGACATGTACAAAATATCTTGCAATGTTCTAAGAAGAATGGGACATTTGCAAAACTGATTAACACAAGTTTTGTGAAGGGATTTCCCTTTTTATTTTACTCCAAACTGTGTTTTTCCTGCACTTTTGTGTCAAGAAAATGGCTCCCTATTTCATTTTGATTGCCAGCAGTTCAGAGCCCATCACCACCACTGGTGCCCCAAATATTTGGTGGTGGTTGGGAGGTCAAACCCACTACTAGTACCCCCTCCCACTTGCCTAAGTTGTTACAGAACTGGTAGTGGATGCCCAACTCTGTTGCCAGTATCATCTCCCATCCAAACTTTAACAGTACCGGCAGCAGGTGCCAACACAAGCAGTACCTCCTTCTGCCCACCTAAAATGTAACAAAACCAGCAGTTGGTGCCCAATCCCACCACCAGCACCCCCTTCCTGGCAACACATCCATTCAAACTGTAACAGAACCAGCACTGGTGGCCAACCCCATTAGCGATACTCCACACCAACCAACCCCAACTGTATGTTAACTGTTACACCCTCCTGGTCCACTGAGCCCTGCACAAAGCAAGGTACAGTACAGGTCTGGCTCAGTGAGCATCATTATGCACCTGCTTAGTGAGTGGCAGGACCACTGGTGAAACAAGCTACAGGTCTGGTGCAGTGATCTTTACTATGAAGCTGCTTTTAGATGTCTTCTTCCATAAAGTAAGGAACAGAATTGCAAAAAGAAACAAAGTTAATGCATCTCAATATGCATTCCCTACAGCGACAATCTTACCACCAACACCACTACAGCGACAGGTCACTGTAGTGTCAGCGCGGTACCCAGCAATGCTTTCTGGGGGTCTTGCACCCCCCCCCTCGCGACTCAACTCTGGCTTGGAGTTGATTAGTTCAGTTATGGGGGTTGTGGGGGCACAGCCCCCCCCCCCACATGGGGGGTTCGGGGGTGAAGACATCCGAAGAAAAAAGTCAGAAATGACTGCCTTTATGCCAACCGCAAAACTGGTCAATATAAAGGTGTCGCTGTGCAGTCAGTCGACAACAAATTTGTTGACCAACTGTTGTGGATCCATGCATATCTTACAGCTGAAATGCAAAGAATATAAAATAGGGAAATAAAAAGCAAAGTTCAAACTGTCTGGAACCTGGGAAAATAGGTGTTGTTGTTTTCCCTCAGTGTTTAAATAACCCTAATATCAGCATTGTCTTGTCTCACTAAGGATCTGATACAGAAATGTTTGCACTGAGAGTGCTTATGTTAGAGTAACCACAAATCAGCATCACATGATAATTAAAACCTGAGAAAAAACACACTGCACACCAATTTGCCAAGGTTCCAGAGATTTTGAACTTTAATTTGCAGTTCCTTACTTTGCATGTTTTGTGCTTGGACCCTAATAGATCGATCTGTCTGTCTGTCTGTCTGCCTGTCTATCTATCTGTAGCCGTGTTTACATGGCAGCAGTGACTCTCCAACTCTGACCATAACAGCGTGTTTCTGACCACCTGTGACTTGATCGTCTGCCCGTCTACATGGCCCCACTCTGAATCACTCCAATCTGAGCTGGTGAGGGGCCGTGCGTCAGGGGGCCGGATGGCAGCTCAAGGAATCATGAGCCATGGAACAGGTTACAGTGACACACACAGTCCACATGGCAGTGGAAGCCACTGTAAGCTACTAGCCACACTTCATGTTCCCTGCTTGCTAGGGAATCCGGGAGTGTGTTAGCGAGTGGCTTACCATGATCGAGTGTCTGTCTACATGGCCACACTTGTACTGGAGCTACATGAGTGCTCGTGTTACTCCAGTGCAAATGTGACCATGTAAACACGGCTTATAAAATAGGGGTGCAGTAGCGTTCCTATAGTTAGTGTTGAGTAGGCTGTTTAATGACAAAAACCCAATGTTTTCACCTTAATAACATTGGCAGCATTCAACAAAATAACCCACAATTTGGCAAGCATGGTCAGGCTAGCAGTCTCAAGATGTGAAAAGTTTCATGATGGAATCTGGTTCAGTTTTCAAGATGCAGAATAGCAAAAAAATGCAAAAAACAATGTTTGGTTTTCCTATACTTAACATGGGGAGTTTTTTCCCTCTTGCAAACAACCTAGATGGTGCAGAATTTTTCATGAAACTTTTAGGGTAGAAGCAGCCTGTATTGCGGAAGTGCCTTTTGAAGGATTCATGAAAAAATACTGTAAAATTGATTATTTTCAGGTTAGTTATATTTAGTGCATGGAACTAATTGGTCAGATTTGCTCAAATTTAATTTTGCTCTAAACAATTGGTGCCTAATTCACTTCTACTGAAAATGTGCAATTTTGGTAGATTAGTGCCATTTTATTTTAGCTCAAGCATCACATTCAGCAAATACAGCCAAAATATTTTTAACAGCAAAATTACCTAGTTTTACAATATTCCACAGTTCCAGAGTTATGAGACTTTTGTGGATACCCATCAAGCTCAACTGGTGAAAAAAAATGATCATGTGTGTTTTTTTTCATGATTTACTTGTTGTGGGGGAAAAAGATTGTGGCAGTTGCTATCTTTTTTTTTATCAAAACCTTGCAAATACATAAACATAGAAACACAGAATTTGATGACAGATAAGGACCGCTTGGCCCACCTAGTCTGCCCATTTTCCCTACATACTGTAATACCGCAGACCCTACTTGATCTCTGGCTTTACCCTCCCTTTCCTATGTTCTAAGGTTCCACTATGCCTGTCCCATGCATTCTTGTATCCTGTTACAGTTTTTGCCCCCACCACCTATACTGGGAGGCTCTTCCATGCACCCACCACTTTTTCTGTCAAGAAGTACTTTCTCATGTTTCCCCAGAGTCTAACCCCCTCCAGCTTCATAGCATGACTCTTCTTTCTTGAATGTCTTTTTGTCTGAAAAATGCTTCCCTCTTGTATCTAATTTATACCTGTGAAGTATTTGAAAGTCTCTATCATAGCCCCCCTCTCCTTCCTTTCTTCAAGGATGTACATATTGAGGTCCTTTAGCCTCTCCTCATAGAGTTTGTGATACAGACCCTGCACCATTTTAGTTTCCCTCCTCTGGACCACCTCTATTCCGTCTATGTCCTTCCCGAGATGTGGTCTCCAGAACTGGTCACAGTACTCTAGATGAAGTCTCACCAATGATGTATACAGCGGTATCACCACCTCCTTCTTTCTGATGGTGATAGCCCTCCCTATGCACCCTAGCATCCCATTGCCTCTCCCCACTGCCTTGTCACACTGTTTGGCTTCCTTTAGGTCATCAGTGCCACTCCCCCATCCTGTACTCTGCCCCTGAGTTTCTATGCCCCGGGTGCATGATTTTACACTTCTTTGCATTGAAACTAAGTTGCAGCACTCTGGACCTCTCCACAACCTTTCTCTCTTTCTTTCTTTCTTTCTTTCTTTCTTTCTTGGAAAGGCACACTGAGCCAAGGCTCATTTCCAGGTGCAATCTGGGGACACAAACAGAGTGAAATAATTGTGAACAAGGTAGGTGCAAATACAGAACAGTACAAATAAAGCATTAATGTGCAAACACAGTGCAGATAAGAAATAAAGTACACTCAGTAGAAGAACAGGGTAACAAGACAATATGGATTACACAGTTCTGAGGCATATTTAGTGCAATGGGAAATCACACAGTTATGAACCATATTTGGTCAATAGAAAATCAAGCTGTGAGGTCAGAGACACCTTGAGGGATAACATCCTAATAGAATGAAATGGTGGCTGGCTAGGAAGGGTGAAGGAGAGGGATGGAGAAAGGGGCATGGCATGAGCAATTAGTGCTAGGGAGAGGTCTGAGTAGGGATTTGAGGGCAGTGATTGTAATGGATGGGTGGGTATCCCAGAGAAGGTGATTCCAGAGGTGAGGAAGACGATAAGAAAACACTTCTTGACCTATCCTCTTGCGCAGATGGGGGGGAGAGAAAATGTTTGAGAGTCCCTGTTGCTGTTTACTACTGTTTTCTGATAATTGGTTCCATTGATTTTTATACATTTATAATGTTCTGTGGATCCACAAAAAACATGGCAGCCCCCATACAATTTCCTGCTTCTCACCCTTTGCTTAAATTGCTTGTCCTATAAACACTCAGCAGGTAAAGGAAGGGGTGGGTCATTCCAGTTACATCAGACAAAATAACCAATGTTAGAATGGCAGCACCCCATTTCCCTCAGAATCCAATATGGTGTGCCTGGCAAGGGTCTTTGCTAACTGGTCAGAAAAAATAAAGAATATAAAGAAAACAAAGAAAAAACACAGAAGCAAAGGATTCAAGTTTTGTCAGTTGTGAGGCTTGTTTGACATAACTATTGTAAAAAATACAGTTTTATTAACTAGTACTGCTGCTTTAATGTCATCCAATAAAGTGCATAACTTTTTAAAAATGCTTTTACAGCTTTTTGTGCCTTGAATAAATACATCTGACTCATAAAACCTAAACAAAATGATCACATGTATCCCTTTCAGCCTCTGCTAATGAAAACAGTGGAAATCCTATTTAGTGAATGGCCCACTTAAGTAAATATGTTCTTGTGGAAAACTGATTGTTCACTATAGAAAACAAACACCAGAACCTAGGTAAATGGGAACTGTTTTTAATTTTTGAAAATTGCTCTTGAAATAATGTTTCTGGGCACTCAAAAATTCTGGATACCCAGCTTACTAAGAGGAGCAATTCACCCACATTCACATTCTCAGCATGAGAACAGCAGGACTTTCCTGAACTGTGAAGCAGCAGCTGGAGTTCTACTGCTGGCTTCAGTTGAAGTAGTAAGACAGCAATTCCCTGCTCTCCTGTCTTTGTCTCTATCTCTGTCTCTGTCTGTCTGTCTGTCTCTTTGTCTGTCTATCTCTCTATCTATCAATCTATCTCTCTATCCATCTATCACAGTCTCTCTACAGTCACTTAGTAGCAGAAGTGGGTGCCCATTGCCAGCACCACTTCTTTCTCCCCCCATTCAGATTACTTGCCTCCCCCATTCCCATGTTTTATTTACTATTAAATAAGTAGACTGGGTTGTCCACCCCTGGTGCCATTTCTCTTCACCCCTCTCCTCTCCTCCTCTCCTCCTCTCCTCCTCTCCTCTCCTCTCCTCTCCAGGCCATCTGCCCCCTTTCCTATCACTGTATATACATTGCAGCACTGTGGTGCCCATGCCCAGTGCCACTGAACACTAGCTCAACACTGGGAAGCCCAATTCCAAGTGTTGGAAGGTTGCCTGAAATAAATAAAAACATCCCTTGTTGATTTCTATACACCCATAAAAAGGAAAACAGTCCCTCATCGATCTGACCCCCCACACCCTCCACCCTAACCTAACTGCCCACTCAGCACCCACCACCCCACACCTCCTGCAAACACTCTCACTTATCTGAACTTGTCCCTCGACGTGTTCACCCATATTCTCAGTATAAGAAAAAACAGGACATTCTTGAAATGTGAAGTTGCAGCAGGAGTCATGCTGTCGGCTTCAGTTGAAGAAGTGATCCGGTGCTCCATTGCTCTCTCTGTCTCTCTCTTTGCTTCTCATGTATCTATCTATCTATCTATCTATCTATCTATCTATCTATCTATCTATCTGTCTGTCTGTCTGTATGTCTATCTCTCTGTCTGTCTGTCTATCTGTCTATCTATCTATCTATCTATCTATCTATCTATCTATCTATCTATCACTGCTTCTATTATTTTTTTATATTATGTAAGTGGATCAGGGTACCCAACCCTGGTACCGCTTCTCTTGATCACCCTCCCCTCCAAGTTGCCCACCCCATTACAATTATGTATGTGGAAGCAACAGGGTGCCCACCCCTGGAGCTGCTGAACAGTAGCCTGACATTGGGGTACTAATCCACTCATCTATCTATCTATCTATCTATCTATCTATCTATCTATCTATCTATCTGTAGCTCACTCATTCCCCGATGTCTAGGGGCATGCTGGTGGTAACTGTCCATGGGGAGTGGGTGGCCACAGTAGACACTGCACCATACTGCTTACATTTACCAGGTCTTCACAGCCACTGGGGTGCCAGTTTTTTTGGGTGCTGGGCTGAAAGGAACCCATGTGAGTCACAACAAACATTTGGTGAAGCAACTTGCAACAACACACTTTGTAGAAATAATGGTAAGGATCCCATTTAATAAAGTAATGCATCTTAATAAATTTGAGTAATTTTCACTAGAAGAAAGGCCCAAAGGTGGCCTAGTCAGAGAGAGAGACAGACAAAGAAGAGAGAAAGAAGTAAAGTTAGAAAAGCAGTGTTAGGCATAGAGATTCCATATGAACCAAAATAATAAATGACAAGTCAGCACACAATGTCAAGGGGTGTCTGAACCAGACTCCTGTCCTACAGAAGAGGAGGAGTGAGGTCTGTTAATATTGGTGTAGTCAGTGCTCTATGTATAGTGTCCCATTTCTTGTTGAATTTCAGGGATTGGTCTCTTGAGGTACTTGCTAACTTTTCAGTTTTAAGAATATCTAATAGGCTGTTTCTTCATTCAGCTGTTGTTTGTGACATTAATCTCTTATGATATCAATGCATTTAGCAGCTAGATTATTGCTGATGCTTCTTTTAAGTGTACATTCAATACATTTGGATGGTAGGAACTACAGGTACATGT
This sequence comes from Neoceratodus forsteri, assembly GCA_016271365.2. Taxonomy (NCBI): domain Eukaryota; kingdom Metazoa; phylum Chordata; order Ceratodontiformes; family Ceratodontidae; genus Neoceratodus; species Neoceratodus forsteri. The sequence continues at coordinate 195,497,264 of CM057456.1, forward strand.
ATGATACAACTGGGGGTTCTTTTTGCCTCCATTTTCCCTTGGTTAGTCTCTAATAACTCTGTCTTTACAGAATTTGTATAAAAAAGTTTACTGAAAATTGTTTTATGTATGTAGTCTGCCATAGTGATTTGTTTGACATAGGTTATTTACAATGCATTTCCAACAATGTTGTATATTTATTGTTTGATTATAACTTATTTAAAATTTGAAAAACCAAAAACATATATTGACAAAAAAAAATAAAGTAATGAATGCAACTCCATTGGGCAAGAAACAATGGATATAGTTCAATGAGGTAACATTTCACATTCAACAGAAATGGTTGCACAGTCCAAAAGCACAGTTCAAATTCTTGGTGAATGCTTTAGCCTTCAGGGCATGGTGCAAATGTCCCCAGGAACTTAGTCAGCTTTGTATTCCCAATCCATTCTTATTCCCCTTGCTTCCATACCATCTCCCAACAGAACAAGCAGGCCTCTCAAGTCTCACCTTGGGGCCACTAGCTCCATCTCAACTCTCATCTCAACTTTGTATAGGCTTCCTTGAAGAATGGTCCCCACTATTTATGGGCCATCCATCCCCAAGCCATATCCTACAGAGACTCATCTCTTCAAGATTTCTTTTACTCTTCAGGGCTGGGAACACGTAGCTCCCGAGACACCACTCTCAGCTCCTTCTCTTTAGCTTTACCTTGAGCCCCACTCTTCAGCTGCAGTCCCACCAGGTCATGTTGCTCTAGTCCCACTGGGGTAGCATGAATATATCCCACATGAGGCTCAAAACCACCACATCCTTCCCTCTGCTCTCTATCTTCACACTGCAGGACCTAGAAATCCTCCAGCTACCAGAGCAGGCAATCACCCTTCTGTGGTCCTCACCTCCTCTCTCTGTGAAACTCCCCCCTGGCTCTCTCTCTTGAGCTTAAATCCAGCCCACCCATGGTGACTTTCTGCCAGCAGGAAGCCACCCCTCACAGGGCAATCCGGAGTTAATCCTTTCCTGACCAGGGCTCTTCTAGTCCAGATTATTCCAACTGGTGCACAACATGTATGCTGTCTTAAGTTCTATTTCCCGGGGGAGGGTTACAACCCTTCCTCCTTTAAGTGCTCACCATCCCCGGCAGGCACTTAAGGCATAATACATCCACCCCATTGACTGCCCCAGCCAAGGGTATGAGCACTTCCCCTCCACCAAGACTCAATGAGCTACAGGTTGCTTCACCACAGAGGTGGGATTCCTAACCAACATTGGGACCCCAGACCCAGTTTGGCTCTCTATCCTGCCCAAACTGCTTTCATCCTCCTGGACACCCACCCCACTGGACCCTTCGAGTGGATTGCCTATGACTCCCAAGGGTGGCATCCCAGACTTAACACTGCCTAAACACTAAATTGCTGCCTAAACACTGCTGCCTGCAAAGTATGGACTCTCAAAAACCAGCCCCCCTCCCAGATAAATTATCCAACACAGTATCTCTTACAATGAAAGGATAGAGCAAAGAGGCAAAACACGTAATGGCTCTAAATAGCTTAAGCAATTATCATGCATACAATGAGTTCAGTAAAAACAATTTAACAATGATAATACTGAGCATCATAAGCAATAACATTGACATGATGACATAATTAAAAGACAATGCTCTAACAGGCTGTTAGCAACAGTCCTTAGTCTTTGGATTAAATCCTAACAAAGTCACAAAATGCTTAATCTCACCCATCATGATGGTTTTCCAGGGACAAGTATCTGAAATCACAGCTCTGTAAGGAACTGGCCATACTTACCTCTCCTGTCTTCCACAGTAGTAGTGAGGATGTGGTTTGGTGCAAGGTTGACCATACGAGTTGGTGGCCCCCACACAATATTTAGTGTGCTCACTATTCAGATCTTGCAGCAGGACATAGTGTTTGCCCAGCATAAGTCCCTCATATGCAGACATAGAACAAATGGTTGTGGTGATCTGCTGGGCCTCTTAGAGTGAAACAGTGAGGCTGAAGGCATTCAGGTTGTGCTTTCAGTAAATCTTGCTCAAGATGCCATGAAAAACCCAGTCTCCACACTTCTCCTCAATGACATCACACACTCAGGGATAATCATACTGGGATTACTTCTGTCAGATATTCCTCCTCCTCCCAATCCTCTCTGTCTGGGACCACTCAGGCAAACTTTGAATGGTCATGCTCAGGGCCTTTCCCTTCGGGAGCCACACACCATCCTGTTACTCCCACTCCTGTCATTCAAACTCCTCAGCCTGGCTTCCATGACCTCTGGGCCAGGGGGGGACTATTCCTAAGGAGGAGGAATCCTTTCGGGGCAACATGACCACCACAGCATAAAGGAATGCAGGATCCTTCTTTGACTCTTCCTGTCACTCATTGACCCCTTCACTTCTCCCATTGCCTTCCTCTGACCTCTGGATCACTGGGGCAGGCCATTTCAGGTGGTTTGCTGGTGGGCTCTGCTGGTGGCTCAAGCTGGAGGGCTGATCCCATGGCAAAAATTCAGCTGATGTGCCAGTGGGCTCAGGCCATGGGGATGTATCAGTCTTAAGAGTCTCTGGGCTGGATACCTTGTGTTGCACTCCAGCTGCCCCAAAATCAGCCGGAGTCAATAACTTCATCAGGGGCTCCTTCAGTGGAACTGCACACCTAAGAGCAGGTCTTCTGCTAACCATTCTAGTTGACCCTTGACCCTCCTGGGGAGTGGAATCTTCTTACTTTTGTAACTCCATGGCTTCAGCTCCACTCCCAGGGTCCACATGCACTTCAAAGTCCTCCCAGGCACTCATACTCATACTCATATTCTTTGAGGTCAATGATGCTGTTGACTGGCTAGGACCAAAACAGGGCCATTGGGGCAGCAGGTGTCCTTTGGTTAGATGGCTGGCACCTTGACAAGCAACACACACAGGGAGGAGCTGTACTCCAGGGCCCATGTGCTAGCAAAAGGCACACTTTCTTGATGTGCTAGATGTGCCAACTATCTCCCGCATCCATTTGAACATTTCACAGGGTGCTCTAACATTCAAGGCTGAGAGGACTTGTCCCTTGTTGTCCACTGAAATGGCAATGGTTTAGACAAAAGTCCAGTAAACAAACTAGCACTTGCTCTTGTTGTTCTGCCAAATTCACAGATAATCACCAAACCCTGAGATCACCAGTCCTGCCCAACCATGTCCGTGCAGTCCAATCCAAGGGAGTGCCCTGGTTCATGGACCATACATATAGCTCTTTCCACAGTCACTCAGGCACCACACCAAGTCAAAGGTGCACATTTTCTCTCCCTCAAGTGCTATATTGGTTAGGTTATAGTTCATCAGCAAATAAATTAGCAACTGGTAACAATCTCCAGCACCAACGGCACCCCAAAATCACATCCTGAACTAGCCTTCATATGTAGCCCACCACCTCCCTGATGTCTAGGGGCATGCTGCTGGTAAGTGTCCAGTGGGAGGGGTGGCCAATGCAGACACAGCACCATGCTACTTACATTTACCAGGTCTTCACAATGACCAGTGTGCCAGGCTTTATGGGTGCTAGGCTGAAGGGGAACCCATGTTAGTCACAACAAACATTTGGTGAAATAACTTGCAACAACATACTTTGTAGAAACAACAGTAGGGATCCCATTTAATAAAGTAATGAATGCAACTCCATGGAGCCAGAAACAATGAATATACTGTATGTCAAAGAAGTAGCATTTCACATTCTACGGAGATGGCCACACAGTCCAAACTCTTGGTGAAGGATTTACTCTTCAGGGAATGGTACTGGCATCCCCATAAACTTAGGCAGATTTTTATTCCCATTCCATTCTTACTCCCCTTGCTTCTGTAACTTCTAACAACAGAACAAGCAGGCCTCTTACCTCTGAGCCACTAACTTCATGTTGACTCCCATCTTGGCTTCTTATAACCTTCCTGGAATGATGGTCCCCAAGAATTCCCGGCTACCCTTTCCCAAACCATATCCTACAGAGACTCATCTCTTCAAGCTCTCTATTACTCTCTGGGGCTGGGAAACTGGAAGCTCCCTAGACATGACTCCCGTCCGCCCCGCTCTTTAGCTCTACCTCCAGCTCCACTCTTCAACTGCAGTCCCACTGGGGAATGTTGCTTTAGTCCCACTGGGGTGGTATGAACAGAGCCCTGCATGGGGCTCAAAACTCCAGCCTCTGCCACATCCTTCCCCAGGCTTTCTTTCTTCACACCGTAGTGCCTGAAAACCCTCTGGCTACCAAGAGGAAGCAATCACCCCATTCTGGTACTTTTCTTCCCTCTATCTCTCTGGAACTCTTCCCTCAGCACTCTTTCCCAAGCTTAAATACAGCCCACCCCCAGTGACTTCTTGTCAGCAGCAATTCCCCCCCCCAGGTGACCCGAAGTTCACCCTTTCCTGACCAAGACTGTTTTAGTCCAGATTATTCCCACTGGTTCATGAAATGTACACTGCCTTAAACTCTTTTCCTGGGGGGGGGGGTTACATATCTGTCTAACTATCTTTTAGTCTGCCTGATTTCTTTTTTGAATTAAAGCCGATTTCTTCACATTTCAATGGTGCCTGTCTCCTTTTACAAAAAGTGACAGATTTCTCCCTTCTGTCTCACAGACTTAGTGATGTAAATTTTCTAATCAGTTAAACCTCATCACAAAAGGATGATATATTTACCAGTGCACAAGTGATGGCAATGACTGGACCCCATCTGATGATTTCCAATAAAGAACATCAGACTGTAAATATAAAAGACAGAAATAAATCAAATAAAAGTTGAATTCAATTTCATAATTGAAGTTTTGTCCCTTGCCTTTATTTTCAATCAGCTATGATTTTTGATGAGCCTTGGGGTGGGCGATCTTTTATTTTCTCATTAGTTTCTCATTACTAGTCTTAAGTGATCTAAAAGTATGTGGTACAGACATCAGTTCCCATTTATGGCAAGAACAGTCCACTCATCATTTAAAGTCCCCCACCCATTATACCCTATCAGACAATACCAAGTAAAAGTATAAAAATTCTCCAGTGCTGACTTTGAAAAATAATCTGAATGATGTGTGTGCCACACCAAAAAAAAAAAAGATAAGAAAGATCAAACACAGATGCGAAGTATGTGCATAACAGCACCCACCTAATTGTTCAGCCTCTTGGGCTTGATTTTCAAAGAGCCCTTACAGCGACACAAGTTGCATCACTCTAGGGCTATGAAGAACTCCAGGTGCATCAGGGACCCTGAACCCAATTTTATAAAATGGGAGTCCTTGATCCAAAAACCCAGGAGTTGCTGCAGCCACAGGCTAGCACCAAACATGTTATGTATCTATGGGAGAATTGTCACAGGACTCAGACCCTCCTCTCCGTGCAACACTAGAGGGTCTGGGATGGTTGAGGGGGTAAATATGCTTGCTAGTAGGGGTCCAGGAGAAGAAAGGGCACAGGGGTGCTATAGAGGGCATTGGAGAGACAGCAGAGATGAGAGGGAGTGATTTGGCAGCTGGTGGAGGTGTCGTTTACATAGCTATACAGTAAATGGGATGGGACTGCATCAGGGGGTTTCCAGTAACAGACAGTGGCATGGCCCAAGGTGAGCACAGTCCTAGCAGCTGCCCCATAGGTGGCCACCTTACATAACCCTGTAAGTGGGAAGCAGCCAATCAAAACGGGGGAAGGTGGGTATGAGGGGACTGTCGAGATGCCCGAAGAACATTACCCCCACCACTGGCATCCCTCATCTTGCAGCTCCAGCTTACAGCCTACAGTGTTATGTGAGATAACCACCATTGGAGAAGCTGCCAGGGCTGTGCCACCTGGGGTCATGTCACTGTCTGCTTTGTAAACCCCCTGATGTGGTCCCATCCCACTGGCTGTATGGCTAAGCAAATGGCAACCCTGACAGGTGACACATCATTCCTTCTCATGCCTGCTGTCTCTCTGATGCCCCCTATGGCATCCCCTATGCCCCTTTTGCCCCAGGCATCCCACTTTCAGACCCCACCCTCCCTTTGCCACAGTGTGTCTGGTACTGGTGCAAGTCCCTTAAACCACTGCTTTGCTGGTCTTGTTGTGTCCATGGTGGTGCTTGCATAATTACAAAAAAAGGGGATGGTGCAGCCCCTATGTGGCACAGGCACCCGTCAGACCTGGTACACCCCAATTTCTGTCACAAGGCTGATGCCGTACCAGTTTGGCACAATGGCTCCCCTTTTCAATGTAGACCACATTCCAAAATTGTAATCGATGCATCTTTTGATGTAAGGTGCTACTTGCATCAATTATGTTTGACGTATGCACCTTGCATCATACTTGGGGCTTTACAAATTGAGCCCCTTAACTTTTTTTTAACATTCTTATTCTAAAAATGATTACTCTTCTCAAGAATTACATGTGCTGGCCAAATGCATAAGAAATAGACTTTAAATTTTAACTGTCAGTACACTGTCCTAAATACATTGTAAAGTGTTGCCATTGTTGTTACGGGGAGTTTCAGACATTTTATTATCAGTCAAAATCCATGTAGGAAAGCAGCATGGTTTATCCTGGTCAATAGTTTTCATTCAGCCCTAAATGATGAGTTACTCTGCAAACTGAAGAGCAAACTTTCTGGTATGAGAGATTGGAGGAGCGAGGGCAAAGCACTATGAGATATATCACAGTTCATATCTGTGCAGGTTCCACTTTACGTCCAATAACTCAGTCTCTCAAGGAGCATGGAGGTAATGTCTAGGAGCTTGTCTTCAGCATGCAAGTCTGCCTGCAGGTGGGGCCATTCAATCTGTGGTGAGATGGGGATAGCAAGACCCCACACTGGGACTGGCCCACCAATCAAATACTAGTAGATTTGTATCACCCATAAAAGTTTCTTTAAAATAACCTTGCCACCTTGTACTAGATGAAGTAGCATTTCAAACAATGCACCAGTTAGGCCACTGAAATATGTGCAGGCCCACTACCTGGCTAGTTGCTGTTAAACTTAATTCTGACTCCTTGGGAAAAAGTGAAAACAGCTTTGTTAGGGAGTTGTGTTACTCTTCAACAGCTGGCAACATTTATTTCATATTTTATTACAATGTTTTTTATTCCATCAGACTGGTCAGAACCTCTCAAGATGATCAAGTATGGAGCATAGGACTGCATGCACAAAAGTGGACAGTGGCTAATAACAGTACATCCAACAACAGCCATTTACATACGTCAGGAATGTTGAAATGGATGAGAGTAAGACTGTAGTCCCATACAAGTTTACAGCAGTACCAGCACACTGCAGAAGGCTAGAAAAGGCAGTAATTAACCACTCATAACACCTTGGGGTAAACATTTTTCATTCATATTCCTCGACTGCCAGTTGTAACAATCTCTGGCTAGATCCAATAGGGCTGCAGCTGAGAAATTTGGGGTAAAACTATTGTAAATTATTTTCTTAATATTTTTGCATCAAATTTCAACATAGCCTTGTTATGAGCTTGCCTCATGAAGACTGGCAGAGAAAATGTTCAACTCTTGACTTAAAAGTAATCTTGCACAGGGACTGCAAAATCAACTTTTGGGATGCTAAAACACATTTTGGCCAGGAGTTGAAATATGACATCTGCCACATTTATGATGAGCTGGAAAGATATGGCTACATTGTAAATTTGGGGTAAAAATATTGAAAATTACTATAGTTACGAGGCAAAATAATGTTGTAGGTGCCGTATTGGTCCTTTTAAGACAAGTTCCAGAAACAAATTATTTAATACCTTTTATTGGACCAACATTGATGTTACACAAAAGAACAAAGTGCTCTAGCTTTCCCAACCAGGTCCTTCTTCAGAAGCTTTATGGCAGTTATTTTGAAAATCCCATACCATTAACACCAGATAATGTTGAAAAAACAGAAATAATTCTCATTGGTTTAACATATACATTTAAAACATTACAGAAGATTACGTCAGAGAAGCTAATTAACACCAGTATGCTTTTAACTGAGAAGTCTCAGAAGGGCAGAAAGGCAAAGGTTATCAAGAATTATCAACAACCAGAGAGTTCTTCTCACATACATTTTAAAATGTCTCAGTATGCTTAAGAAAGCATTCTAGTGATAAAAAACCTTGGGATAGCATTCTCTCTAATTTGTGTAAGATGAGCTTACAACTTACATTACAAGTGTCCTTGTCCTTGTAAAGAACAGACAATGAGAGACAAAATCTTGAAATTAGGTATAACTGCAAGTTGAAAACAAGCCCCAAATTGAACATACACATATATACATGATGCATGATAGTATCATTTGTCAGTATAAGTGTCAAATAAAAATACCTGTCAAGGACCCCTAAGAAAATGGAACCATGAGCCTAATAAGTGCAGATTTCAACACAGAGTCAGTGTATAACAAAAATGCATAAAATTAGTCTAAGGAATCAAAATGAAAATTTCCAAGGATGAAATCCTCCAGGTCCCCTCCTTTTTCTTTCTTCCCCCCCTCTCTCTCTCTCCATGGGAAAGATACTGAAACTAGTAGGAATGAGATATACTGTATGTACAAGAGTCATAATACAGCATCATTCACACCAATATTAATATTTACCAAAAGGAATTGCACCTTTTATGAACCCCCAAGTAAATGAGATATGCATCTTAATATGAGCAGGTTTAAAAATGTGACAGTGTGTAATCCAACCACTGACAACTAGTAGAAGGAAGTAAATGTACACTATATGTGAAAACTAAGTGTCCTAGCCACATAACAGTTGCCTCATGCCACACTCCCCCCACACATATGTGTACATACACTACTCCACACACACACACACACACACACACACTGCACACAACCACAACACACAACAGATATAACAAGAACAACCCACACACACCACACCACACCATGCACACACAAACAAAACACACACATCATACCCACAAAACACAAAAACACAACACATGCAAAACATATACACACACATACATACATCAGTACACACACACACACACACACTCACACACTCACACACACATGCACACACACACACACACACTCACCACAGTGTTAAGATGAGAAGTCAACATGTAGATAACCATAAACTTACAAAATCAAAGGCCCACTGAATAACTAAAGTATTTATGTCCATCTTTTAAAATAAAGGTCTGTGTAAGTTTAAGTGGAATAATGTGTCATATAACCAACATCAATGTTCATTCCATCTGCCACCATATTGAGAAGTAAAATAAGTATAATTTCAGAAGCCCGTCTCTGTTGTGTACTGTTGAAATGTCCTAAAGTTACAAAGCTGCACTTGCAAAATTCAACCTAGGTTTAAAACTTTGTTGTTTTTTAATATTTTTACACCAGATTTTTAACATAGCCTTCTTTTGACCCCACCTCATGAACACGGGCAGAGAAAACTGTTAACTCCTGTCTGAAAAGTGATTTTGCTCAGTGATCAGAAAATCACCTTTCGGGATGTAAAAAAAAAACCATTTTGGCCACAATTTGAAAAATGACAGCTGTCACATACATGAGGTGCTGCAAAGATATGGCTATGTTGTAAATTTGGGGTAAAAATAATGACAATTATCAAAGTTACGAGGCTGCATTCACAAAATTCAACCTGGGTTCATAACTTTTTTTTTTTTTAATATTTTGGCACCAAATTTTCAACATACCCTTCTTATGACCCCCTCCTCATGAGCAGGGGCAGAGAAAATGTGCAGCTCCTGATCAAAAGATGATTTTGCACAGTGACCATGAAATCATCTTTTGGGACAGATTTTCCTAATGACAGTGACATTGTTCATGAGGTGGGGTCCCAAAGAAGGCATGTTGAAAATTTGGCCAAAAATATACAAAAATACCCAAGTTATGCCTCTAAGTTCAAAGTCCCATTGAAATACAGTACTGTACATCAAACGGAATGCCTGTTTCTTTGTGGTCTGGCTTTGAAGAGTGAAGATGTGTCTGCAGTCCAGAAAGGATTACTGCAATGGACCCCCGATAAGTAAGCATGGACTTGGAGAGTGCCGGGGGGGTGGTTGCTGAGTTGGAGGGTTGGTGTCCCATGACTTTGGTGATTGCCACTGGACACCTACCGAAAGGTTGACTCAATTGCAGTGACTGTCATCGGGGTGACTGGGGAAGGTGGGTAACCGGATGGGGGGTGCATGGTATAGTGACATCCTGTTGTTACATGCCTACTCATGTGGGGGAGAGCGAGCACTCCAAGCATGGGGTGGGAGGGAACAGAGGGATTGTAGGGGATGGCACCATGGTGAGCTGCCCAGCTGCTTCTATGGTGTGGTGGGTGGGTACAGGGCTACAGTAGGAATGTTGCTAGGTTTGGGTCCAGGCACAGATACTTTTTGTTGTGCCCTGCCTGAATTTTTATTTGTTCCACATTTACACCACACCGACATCCACCCCCCCCGGACTTGAGAATCTTTAAGTATGGGGGTGCATGGGGGTCACAGCCCCGAAAAAATCCAACTCCTCTATGCTGTTTTGTTGTGTGCCTGGGAGTACATCGCCAAAATATTTTTTGGGTTAGCTACACTAACTTTGTTTTTTTCTCTTTTAGATATTTCCTTAAGTAGACCTAAGATTAAAACGTAGATTTTTAAATCTATTTTCTATTTTCAACATGCATTTACTATAACCATTTTGTTTTGCTTTTAGACCACATGCTGATGCAGCACCTTGTTTTTGTTTTATTTTATATATATATATATATATATATATATATATATATATATATTTATTAGAGGCAAAAACTCCATTTAATGCAACAGTTAGGGTTGTTCACAGTGACAAAGTAGAAAATTCGGTGCTAGGGTTAAGCCCCCTTGGACCACCAGCCCACCCCCAACCGGCATCAGGGTGCATGTTGGGGTCATTAGCTAACTCTTACCCCATCACATGTATAAAGAAACAGAGGTATAGGAGAATGGGGTGAGAGTTAGGACCGACAACCCCAATGCACGCCCTGATGCCAGTCGGGGTGGGCTTGGTGGGTCCAAGGGTTCTTAAACCCTAGCACTGAATTTCTTGCTTTTGTTGCTGTGGAACAACCCTAACTGATGCATTAAACAGAGTTTTTTCCCTCTAATTTCCCTTCTTTTTGAGAATGAGGATGATAAATAGTGAATGGAATGCTGTGGCGGGAGCGCGGGGCCCACCACATGATGTCTTGTTACATAGTGACAGGAACTGCAAAGCAAATGCAAGCGGAAATGGTTCCACACATGGTAAAGCAAATGTAAATGGTAAAGCAAGCTTTAATAGAAACGCAAGTGTAAAGTGACGCCGAAGTTAACAGTGATGCAAACAGACATGCAATTGCATATGAAAACGCAACTGGTAACGCGCACAGTGATGGCACTGGTATTTTAACACAAATGTTAAGTGTTACAGCAACAAGAAAGCAAAAGGTAACAGAAACGAAAACGTGAACAGAAGCGAGCACGTAAATGCGAACCGTAATGCGCATGGGCATCGTACCGCAATTGTAAATCCAAATGGTAAAGTTAACAAGAAAAATAATGCCAAAGGAAACAGAAACATAAACATGAACACAAACGTATATGTAAACGCAAACCGTAACACGCACAGTCACATTACTGCAATTGTAAACGCAAATGGTAATGGTAACAGCAACAATAATGCCAAAGGAAACAGAAAAGGAAAAGGAAATGTAAGCACATATGGAAACACTAACCATAATGGGCACAGGCACAGTAACGCAATAGGAAATGCAAATGGTAACAGTTACAGCAATGAAGATGCAAAACGAAAGACAAATGCAAACACAAACGAAAGGGCTTCCATAAATGCAAATGGCAATACACACGGTGACTCAGACTGAAACACAAACACAAATGGTAGTGGAAACGCGCAAACGGTAACAGTAAGGCAAATGCAATTGCAAACAAGAACACAAAGGGTAACGCACACAGTGGTGTAGATGGTAACAGTAATGCAAACAGGTACGTAAATGCAAGTGGAAACAGTAACTGTAACATTAACAGAAGTGCATACCCTGTTTTTCCCCAACAGCTGCATAGAGAAGCACAGTGTGTACAAAGAATGTATGCATAATAATGGGCCTCGGAGCCGAAAATGAGGTGTTGGAATACTAAATTGCTTATATCTCAGTAACCGTATGATGTAGAAAAAAAAATAAATTGCATGATTCATGATTTTCCTGGCTACATTTTTGCTGAATGTGTAGCCATAGGCTATGCATTGTCATGAAGAAAATTCAGTATCTTGCACCATTTCTGAGATACAAACCCCGAAATGCGAGGCAGATGCCACCTCTTTCAAATACCTAGGGGTCACACTTGATCCCTCCCTCGATTTTTCAACTCATGTCAACACGGTTTGTCGTGCTGTTAATGCAAAAAATTAGCAGAGCCTACCAAGTTCGCCACTCCCTCACACCATCTGCCAGACTATCTGTAGCGAGAGGAGTGCTTCTCAATCAGCTCCAATATGCCCTCCCAGTTCTTTACTCTGCCAATACCAGTGTGCTCAGCAAATGGGACACTTCTTACAATAATATCTGCAAATCCGCCTTAACAGCCCCTCGCCGTACTCATCATTGCCTCCTTTACTCTGGCTTAAACTGGCTGTCTCCCAAAGATCTCAGGGCCTACTCCCTTGGGTGCCTTATCGACTCCCTAACTAGATCACCTCACCCGGACTCCCTAGCCAACTTGCTTGTTCCAGTTTGCCAATCCCGCACCCTCAGGTCCTCCTCAGTTCCAATGCTCTCTAATAGACCTTGTGCCACAAAAATGGGTGAACAGGCATTCTCCAACTTTGCTCCTAATTTCTGGAATGTGCTCCCCCTCCATGTTAAAAATTCTGCCTCCCACCGGGTCTTTAAAAGCTCGCTGTTCTCCTACCTCTACACCCATGGTCACTGCAAATGCTCCTAAACCTAACTCCACTAGGCCTCCTGGTTGTGGTTGGACCTATTGATATTTTTGTTACTTTACTGCTTTTTCAATGTGTTCTTGTTGTGTACTTACAAGCTGGACTTGTATTACTAGTTTGTTGATCTTTCCTAGCATGTATTCTAAATAATATCAGTTGAACTCTTAATGTTGTTTTGCACTACTGTGATTATCTGTACTTTTGTATTGTACTCTCCCGGGTTGTGCCTGAAAATAGGCAGGATTGTTGCCTAGTGCACTTACCCAGTTACCAAAAGCTAATAAATAAATAAATAAATGTTAGTCTATGGGAAAAATGCCAACTTCAGAGTACCGTAACTTGGTAGCCATGCAATATTTTTTCACCGAATCACCAAAAGGCACAGCTAGGAGATGTTGGTTGCCTTCCCTCCAAATTTCAGCCCAAAAGACCAAACCGTTCTTTTGCAGCAGGGTGGCAAAGAACTCCTGTCATTTTGTCTATAGTCTGTAAAAGTAGTGTCGCAATTTGCAACACTTTTCATAAAAATTTGCGAAAGTGTCACAGGTGCGACACTGCTTTGCAACACTACTGTTTCCAGAAATTTGAAAAACATATTTCTGGGGTGTTTTACCCCAAAATAAAGACATGGCTAACATCCTCAGTGTCCAACTAAGTGAACACAGAAAGAATTGTGACCCTAGAGGGTCCCAATTTTAAATGGCAAGCATTTTTCTGATCACTAACTGAAAACAAAATGGCAGATTTGCGACACTACTAGGGCCATTTGCGACACTAAAAAGTGCATTTGCGACACTTTCAAACTTTTTGTTAACTTTTCCCATTGACTTATAATGGGAACTTGTTTTTTGAATAACTTTAGAACCATTCGATATTTTTTCACAAAATCTTCAAAAGACACACTGGGGACACCAGCTGCATGGTTTTGGAAGTTTTTGGACCAGTCGAGCAAACCGTGCGACCTGTAGGCAAGAGCAAAGAATTCGCAAAAAACGTAATTGTGCTTTTGGTTGTCGCTTAATAACTCCGCAGCCATATATATGACCAGTATGAAGGTTGGCAGATCCCAAGACCCACGAGGCCCAATTGTGCATACCAAATTTCAGGCACATCCGTTGAATGGTGGCAAAGTTATTAAGGTGCAAAATTTCACCCTTTATTCTTAAAAGTGCTACTTGACCCTAATTATGGTAGCACTATTGTGCTACCATAATTTTATATTTATATATCTATATATATATATATATATATATATATATATATATATATATATATTTTCACACACACATATTTTTATATATATATATATATATATATATATATTTATTTATTTTAGTCTTTGGTAACTGGGTAAGGCCCATTAGGCACAAGTGCCTGTTTTCTGGGTCTACCTGGGAGCCCTGAGGATGTTTAAGTGACTTGTTCAGAGTCACACAGTATGCAAGTGGAGGTTGCTGGAATCAAACCCAGGTCTGCTGGATGTAACAAGCTCATTCACAGCTTGTTACTTTAACCTCTAGTCTATACTGCCAGCCCCTATATAAGAAATGACTGCACATGCACATTACTGGAGGATAACCACACATGCACAGTACTGGGGGGTAGGTGGGATGAGTATTCATCATAAACAGATCCTGTGCTTTTTGTGGAAGATCTGTACTTTCCTCCAAGTTCTCAGTAACATGTCTTGCTTTACTGAATAGTTGATAAACCACTTGATGATGGAACAGGGCTGGGCATCAGCAGAGGCTGGGTGACGAAAGAGCAGAAATAGTCATGATAAGGTGAAAAAAAAATGTGAGTGAGCACGGAGTATTCCAGAGACATGACCGTGGAGGTGACTTTTGTCACCTCATCATGTTGTTCATTTGCAAGTCCTTTTTCTACTGAGAGCAAAAGGTCTCCAGGGCTCTGCCCACCTGCAGCCCTAAAAATGGCTAAAAAGCAGGTCCCCACTGAAACTGACATGTTGGATCTCAGCTGTAATATTCTGGGTAAATGAATTACTAAATTAAAAATGTTGTGTCCAACTATCTAATTCCCCTCTCCTACTCTCACCATACTATCCTCCTTTCCCTTCCATTTTACCCTTCTTGAACTATCCCCACACTCCTGTCTCCTTCATTTCCCTTTACCTCTACCCCTTTATACAACTCCTTACCCCAATAATGCCCCCATGTGATGTGTTTGTTGCCTTGCAATAGTTGTTTCTGTTTTTACTTATATCAACTGTTTGCTTATTAAGTACCATCACTAGCTCATCATATTAACATATTTATGTAATAAATTGCACTTTTGCTGTTTTAGGTATTAGACTCCTGTTCCCCTAGAACACACCTGGAATCAAGCTGATGTTCAGTTCAGTGCACCCACTTGACCAAATATTTTTTTTAAAAGAAAGAAGAGGAAGAAAGAAAGAAAGAAAGAAAGAAAGAAAGAAAGAAAGAAAGAAAGAAAGCAAGCTAGTTTATCGGCTATTGAATTTAGTAATGGGGGGGTGTCGAGCCCCTGTGTTGTGCACATCTATATTCCAGTTTCACTGTTTGCATGATTCTTTTTATTTCACCTACCATTGTTTGCCTAGTCCACATTTCAGTCATAATGGTGCCGCCCCTCAGGCCTCCCTGGAGGGCTTTTCTCTCAGATCCAGACTCACATATGTTCCCTTCCCACTGAAATCTCCCCCCAAATTACCTCCCATCCATGGACGCTCCACAGTTTCAATGAAACTGGAGGAGACCAGATCCAGTTTGAGGGGACAGGTGGAACTCTGAAGATTAAATGTCTCAACCAGTCCCTATGAAAGGCTGGGACAGACTAACAGGGACATAGGGTTGGACTGGGCTACAGAGGGCCCACCTAGAAAGTCAGCACAAGGGCCCACCTGGAAAATCAATAAGGAGGGCCCAGGGTGTCACACTCATATAAGTATTCCACTTCAATATGATACACCAGATCTGTGTTTGCATTATGAATTTATTTACAGGGCCTATTTAATTAAAAAATAGAAGATAAAACCAAAGATTCTCAGAGCTTAGAAAGTGGCTAGGAATCCAAGAGAGAGGGCCCACCTGGAAATTTCCAGGTATCCAGGTGGGCCAGTCCGACCCTGTAAACCTTCTACAGCCCTGCCCATTTTGTCCTTTTCTCAATCCCAGCCACCCTTCTCAAGGGTGTTGTTTTATTGTGGCAGCCTCTCTGGAAAGTCTGAAACTGTAGCTTTAAGTCACAACACGGTACCATCCACACTTAGACATCCCAGAGCAGACAATGGAGCCTACTATTTGGCAACAATCTTTGGGTGGCTTGGCACTGGGGGCACAAATTCATAGAGCAAGAGCAATGAAAACCAGTTTCAGCGTGACAGTTGGATCCATGTTTCTTCTCTTAACCAGGTTACACAACACATCTACACACAACTAATATTCTGAAAATGTCCATTTTTTTCTCAACTTTCAGAATGTTTGTTTCGATGACATGTTGGCACGATGCTGGATTAGATGGAGTCATTTCTGGATTCCATCTTTGCATGCAGGTTTTTGTAATTCTATTTCCAGCTTACACTTCCCAGTTATCTTATTAGATTTATATAAATTCCATATTCATGAATTCTATATTCTAAATCTCATCCACATTTGCATCTAAAGGACCCATGAAATGACAAATGATTAACTCTCCTTATCTGTATGGAACTATGAGTATACTGTTTGTCCATTCTTACTGGGACCTCCAGGAAAGTTTAGTTTAGTTTAGTTACAACTTTATTTTTTAACAGGATAAAAATTTTAGGCCCAATAGACCTATTTGAAAAGTTGTCCTATACAAAACAATCATACTTACAATCCTTTCCAATATACATTTATTAAGTACCAAACACCTAAAGCATAATATGTAATCACTAAGGACAAAATTACCACATTGCAAACAATCTCATACATATCGTCCTAGACATAAATATTATACATATAGTAGGTCACATTAACATTAGACAATCACCCATTAAACATTTTACATGTAAATTATTCACAAAGTACAATTGCTACTAAGAACCTAAAAGTTTTAAATGCAGGTACATACTTTCAAGTAGTTTTTATTAATGGCTGTTTTAAAAGATTCTGTCTTGGCCAAGTTCCTCAATTGAGGGGGGGGGTATTGTTCCATAATCTAGCTGCATTGTACTGAAGAGTCATATGATCATATTTTGTTCTTACTTTTGGAATAGGAAGTCCCTCATGTCTTACATCCCTTAGATTATATCTGTGATAATCTGTTTCAAATTCTAGAAATAAATTGCCCCTAATCAGACCATTTCTTATTTTATACACTAACAGCACATATTGCTTCTTCAGTTGGAGAGACAAACTGTCCCACCCCAAATGATGAAACATAAAACAATGATGGGTTTTGAATGGACAGTTCAATACACATCTTGCAAGTCTATTGTATGAATACAAATAAGATGCAGAATCTCATAAACTAAGCAGATGAGCAAAATTTTAAATATATGAATGTATGTAATTTATAATCGGAACAATGATTCTGAATCTACAGTACTCAGAATATGGCTTGAATCGTTCCCAGCATGGAAATGGACTGATTGTTATGTTGTTACTTCTCTACCCCCACCCTCACCCCCACTCCATTTCTAAGGGACTGATCTCTGTACACTGAAGTCCACTGTTTATCAACATGACACTTGCTGTACAGGTCAATCATCCTCAGTACAGACCAGGAGGGACCACAACTCCAGGGTGGCATGGTAATCACCCTTAACTAGGTGTACATTTGGTGTTCTGTCAGGAAATCTTGGACAACAAAAACTGAGCTGAGATTTGCCACACTCATTTCATTTGTGATCATAGCAGAAATTCAAACTCTGACCTCAAGTGGTGAAAGGCCAGCACCTTAGCCACAGCCTCCACCCCCCCTATAAAAAAACCATACTGTATGTAGACTTATTCAAATATGGGAGTGAGTGACAGGATGAGGAAAGGACGACTCGGCACACTGATACCCCCCTTCCCCACAAAATCCAAAGGCTTAAAACTGCTATGCTGCTAACATCTTGAGCAGTAGTAAAAACAACTTTGATAGGGAGTTGCTTTGATCTTTAACAGCTGACAACACATTTCATATTTTATTACATTTTTCTTTTTTATTCCATCTGAGTCATCAAACCTGGCAAGATGACCAGGTATGGAGCATAGAACTGCATCCAGATTGGCATAAGTGGGTAGTTGGTAATGCCAGTACATCCACCAACAACAAGCTACATATGTCACAAATGTTGGAATGGATAGGAGCAAGACTGCAGTTCCATCTGAGTTTGCAGTAGTATCTGCACACCACAGAAGTCTCTTACAGCTGTTCGAGCTGTGTGCTTCAAACTGTGATAGTTGTTTGTTTTTTTTAACTGTTGCCAGTACATTTGCCAATTCATTCATATTTATCTTTAATTAAATAAACTTCATTGAATTTTAAACAAATATACAGAGTACCATAGTCACACAATGTACATTGCTGGAAGAGACATAATAGTCCCAATTCCCCCACCTGCAAAGGGAATACAGAATAATAAAAAAAAAAAAAAAGATTAACCGTCAATAAACCCTGCGGGCTCGTCCCACCCAGCCCCCTTCCTATAATCTAAAAAATAAAAATCTAGAAATACAAGGGAAGGGTGTAAATAAATAATCAATGACCAATGTTTATAAAACCAAAATCCAGTCCCTGTATAAAGATAACTATCACTAAAGGGAGTGAAAGTGTTGCTGGTTCCAGCACAACACTGCCCCTCACCTCCCTGCTGAAAATCATATGAGGGGCTCCCAGATCACTCGAAATATAACAACATTGTTATTTTGTATCGCAATGGCCCTCTCTGTGTTCAATGCAGAAAACATTTCTTGAAGCCATTCCTGGTGCATTGGGTAACAGTCACCAACCCAATGCCTAAAAATAAGAAGTTTAACTAGAGCAGAGACAAGAGCCATATAGGACCTATGGTGCAATAACTTGATTGCTGAGAAATGGCCTCTTATACATACCTCTATAGAAAACAACAGTGTCAGTGGCTCAGCAGGTAGGACACTCACCTCAAAGGCTGGGAGTTCAGAAGGCTGTGGGTTCTATCCCTACACCAGGCACTTGGGTTAAATCCCAATACTGTAGTGTAGCATAAAGGGGATGCTGCACTCCTGAGGTGTTGTATTTCAAGTGAGAGGTTAAAATGAGGTCCCATCTGCCTGTTCAGGTGGATGTTAAATAGGATTACCACCTTTGGATGAGGTAAAAATGGGATCCCAAACTCCGCCTCTGACTCCACCCCTTTTTTATGACTGGCGAGTATATCACTCCTCCTCCAAAGCCATTTGTAATGTTGGAATAGACATTACTAGTGATAGGAAATTATTTTTATACTGTTATTTATTTGATTTATTTATTCAGTTATTTATTTTTATTCTTTGCAACCAGGTTACCTCCCATAGGCCACATAGCCCATTTTACAGGAGTGACCCAGGAGCACAGGAAGGTTAAGTGACTTGCTCAGGGTCACACAGTATTTAAGTGGAGGTTGTGGGAATCAAACTCAGGTCTGCTAGATGTGCCAAGCTCAGCCACAGCTTATTGCTCAGCCCTCTGTTAAACACTCTCCCATTTTCCTTTCCATGTCAGCCATGTATTCTGATTCTTTGACCAATTTTTGATAACTTAATTATCAGTGTTTGTGGTACCCTTAATACTGCACTGTGTTCCCCTTTACCTCAGCAGCTACTGCCGTTTCTTTTCATATTTCTAAGACATTCCACAATTTCAGATACACCATACCATGCTGTTTATCTGAATGACCTGTCAAAGTGTAGCTAATATCATGGAATGTTCAGGTAATACAAAAAATTAGAGCAAATGTAGTGATAAAAGTAATAAAAGTTAGATTATTAATTTAACAAAAATGAGTCTAAAACTTACCATAATCTAGAACAAACAAAAAGAAACACATGAGAGCACATAAACGTGTAAAAACTGTTTTCTGTCATAGCAGTAAAAGACCATACTTCAAATTCAGAGTGGAAAAGAATAGGTTAATTTACTGCTAATGATCTTAATGGCCATACTTTACACCTCTCAGACAGTCTGGTTTTACAAACAAAGGCAGGTCTGAATGACTGTGACAGCAGAACTTCTTTGTAACCTGGACATGTAATGCAGCCAAAACAGTGAATGATTTGATACATCAGTTTTAAGAGTATATGAGCACTCAAAATGGCCCAAAAACTGGACTGCATGTAACCAAAACCGGATGACCGGATAAGGACCCTGTAAACCGCATTATCCGGTCAAAAACTGGATAGGTGACAACCCTAATGTTAAAGATCCCATGGCACTTCTTGAAAAGAGTAGGGGTAAGTTTTATTAAACACAAAAATGTTAATATATACAAAAAGAAACATAACAGGCAAAGGAAAACAAAAAGAGAACCAAACCAGTTATACAGTCCAGCAGGATATACCTCAATGAACCAAATACAAAAGCAAAACTTAACCTCCCTATTTTGTCATTATTTTAGCATCAAACCCAGGCCTTGTGCAGCTGACCTTTATTAAAGGGGTCATGTAATTGCAGTATCTAACTCAGTGACCCAAGGCAAACCTTTCCACAGTTCTGAAATCTCATTATATGAAAGAGGAGCACATTCAGCAATATAAACATTATGTAATTCCTTGACAATTTTCCTGCTTAATTCGATATAAGTACAGTCTTTCTACTGTAACCTGAACAAACATCTAGCCAGCCAAATGTTCCATTTGACTATGGTGAAAATAAGGTGTAGTGTTCTTAGATTCCATTTACCCCAAGCTGCAGTAATGTACTCATACATAATATTCTCATATAATATTTTCCTAAACAGAGGTTCCTTCCATAGTTTAGGATTATAGTCCCAAAAGTCTTTAACAAAGGAGCACTGGAAGAGCAAGTGATCAATTGTCTCTAAAGTATTAATGCATTGTAGTCTGCTGCGTATTCTATCCTGAATTTGCTTGTGTTTATGGTTGTTTTTTATATTAATCTTTTTGTGGCATGACAGACAATGAAAGTTCCAAAAGTGGGCCAGAATTCTTGTGTTCCTTAAAAGAGTTTGTAGTGAGGTTTTATATTGAGCAGGACAACCATCAAAAGGTAGTGACCCTCCACACAAGGAAGTCACTAGATGTTTGTAAAGGTCTTTATGAAAGGAGGTTGAAATAATCTGTTGAGTGGATACCTTCCACTGCTTTAAACTAAGAAAGGCTTCTCTAAGGAACTGCAAGGAATCTGGGCCCTTTATAGTTCTTAGTGCATTCTGATCCCATTGAAGGAACCAAGGTTTGCAGTTTTCATACAGTCAGGATTCCCACCCCTTCTCTGTGTTGATTAATAATGGCTTTAAATTGGCTACCAAAAAAATACTATTGAAAAATAAAAATGGGGTTAATCATATCCAAACCCATTTCTTTGATGGGCATATATAAAATGTTTCTTTTAATGGGGTTCATACAGCTTCCCCAAATAGCCTGAAAAAAAAATGCACAAAAGGGAGGTTTCTAACTTTTCAGGGATCGGAAAAACATAGCTAAGATATAAAAAAAAACTGGGACTAAAAAGGTTTTAATTAAAAAAAAAACTTTTTTTCCCCCTATTTTACCCCGATTCCACAATGTGACTTTATTTCTACCAATGGTTAGTTTTTATGCCCAGTTTAGGACCTCTATCCCGGGGGGCCATTTTGATCCCTAAAATAGACAGAGGGTCCCTGGTAAACTGGATGGGCCTAATGTTTACTACTGGCTCAGTGTTGTCCCCTATTGCTCTCCCACAACATTAATACAACATTAATCCAAATTCAGAGATGCTCCTGAAACTAAACCAAAATTAGAGCTTAAAACAATAGCTGCAGAAACAGAGGCCTCGTCTGCTACCAGGAGGTATAAATCATCAGCATAGGCTATCACTTTAGCTGGTGCATGTACACTTGGCCCAACTATTGTTTTAATGGTTTGTCTCCCATTGATTTTTCATAATAGAGGGTCTATAAAAAAGGTATATAGCAAGGGGCTCATGGGGCACCTTGTCTGACCCCTCGTTTGATTGGTATCATGGAACCTATTCTCCCATTCACTACTGGGACTGTAGAGGTGATTTTATACAAGGATTTAATCCAGCTGATTACACTCGATGGGGCTTTATAGTGGTATAATGTCTTCCATAAAAAAGTATGGCATATGGAATCAAATGCTTTTTTTCTGATCAAGCAAGATCACATAGCCAGGACAAGTATTTACATATCCATGTGTGAACATTTCTCTTATTAGAATTAGGTGGTCCTGAATTGACCGCTGAGGGATTGCACAGGCCTGCTCAGGAGAGATGACTATTTCTGCAATAACAAGCAATCTTTTGGTAAGAATTTTGGCTAACAGTTTACAATCTGCATTCAACATACTGTACATATAGGCCTCCAGTTATTCAGATCCCCTCTATCACTTCTTTTTATGTTAAAAGATCAAGCTTCCTTTGTTGAAGTTCAGTGGGATATTACCAGATTCTAGCATGGCATTAAATACAGATGTAAGCTCATCACTAAGATACTCTCCAATGGTTTTATATAATTCATTGGGTATCCCATCAGGCCCAAGTAAGATGTTGTTTCTCAGTTGCTTAATACAGCCTGCTGCCTCTTCATGTGTGATTGGTTGCTTCACTTTATTTACAACCTGAAGGGGGACTGCAGGGACTTGGACATCTTTCAGGTAATCCCTTACTTTTCTTAAGTCTGATGGGATATCTGCAAACAGTTTCAAGGAGTAGTCTGTGACTATCTCCAACATTTTATCCCCTGATGTCTGTAAATAGCCAGCTGAGTCTAATAGACTAAACATAATTTTTTTTCTCTACCTGCTGGCCATTATGATCAAAGGGACTGATTTCCTGTGCTGACCCTTGTGTACCATATTTGTGTTGGTTATATAGTTGGGTAGTTTTTTGTTTCAGGAAACTCATCATATCTTTTTGGACAAAATGGATCTGGGAACTTAAATCCTGACCCGTAGAAAATTATATGGACAATAAATGTTGTAGATAATGCCGCTGCTGTAAATATGTGAGATATGCAGAATTACACTTGTTCTTGCTGTATTGTTTTAGAAAAAGAGTCAAATCCATTTTTGTCTCATTCCACCAGGTTATGGGATCCTCATAAAAAATCAGGAGAGATTTCCTGTCTGTCAAGAGCTGACCTAGAGTGCCCAGAAACCTCCCATCCTCCAGCAGGGAGGTGTTGAATTTCCACATCCTAGGCCCTTTGGAGAGAGGAGGGTTACACCCTATGGTTATTGAGACTCTCTGGTGGTCTGAAAATTCTAGTGGACTGGCTATAGCTGCTGAAATGGTCAGTGTTGGGGACAAAAAAATATAATCTATCCTAGTCGCTAATACCCCTTTTTAAAAAGTCAGAATATGTTTTTTTGTATGTGTTAAAAAAGCATCTTGCAGGTGAGCAGTGCGTATGATAGTATTTAAGAAACGGGAGTCACAATATGTTTTTGTGTTGTGGCATGGGAGCTTTTATCTTGAGGGCTTAATCCACAATTAAAATCTCCTGCAAACACTACCTGTTTGGAGGTCTGTAAATATGGTTGAATCAGATATATTAAGTCTTTCCTTCCTGTTTTAGTTTGGGGGCATATATATTAACCAAACGGTAAGGGAGCTGTTGCATTACCACATCAAGTATAAGTACCCAGCCTGGGACTTAGTCATATAGTTTAAGAAGTTTAAAATCAGTAGAGTTTATCACTATGCCCAGCCATGAACATGTCTTCTGACCAATGGACCAAAAGGAGGGCCCACAAAGCCAGAGCCTTTGTGCTTGTTTAATTTCACTAGATGTACGAAAACGCACATCTTGTAAAAAAATCAGATTTATTTGTAAAGAAGCCAGATAAGTAAACACAGTATTCCTTTTATCTATCCTTTTAATACTATTAATATTAATAGTATGACACTCTAAAGAAACCTGAGTCATAAGGTTATTGGTAAGGAAGAAAGTGGACCTTTTCCAATAAAAGGACTAGAATTTACTTTTTCCTTCTAACTCCAGCTGCCCCTTTAGCTTTTGTCTTGCTTTACATTTTTGAGCCCCTCTACCCTTAGAACTTATTTCCATGTCCATTGTTCCTTCTGGCAATGAGGAGGGAACTAAGGAAGAATCTGATTCTTCTCCAGATTCCTCTGATGTCTCCTATAAAATCTCATAGGGATTCAATACTGGGATAGATGATATTCTGATAGCTTTGGGGGCTGCTTTCAGTTTTGATCTAGTGGAATGTCTACAACCTATTTGCAAAGGCTCTGGGAGGGAATTTCCAAGATAGCCTGGGCCTGGTCAGTAGTTAACACTGATTTCTTCTGTTGCTGGGGGGGTGGGACTCCACTGTAACCACAGTCTGAACCTGCTCTACCAAGGGGACCAGAGGGGGTCAATGGAAGGCTCTGCTTGGCATGAATACAGTAACAAGGGGCTTGCTCTGTTCCTAATCTTAGTTTTTTGGGCTTGGGTAATAATAAACTGCTGGTCTGCTCCATCATCATGGTTGTGGGCCGCCCAGGTACAATTGTGAAATGTGTGGCCTATTTCATCACATAGATTGCACTTGCATTCATTTAGGCAGGCAAAACTTACATTGCCTAGATCCCCAAATAGATTACATTTTACCCTATTGCATGCACTACTCTGATGGGAGGGGTCCCCACACCCATAACAGGCCTTAGGTTGCCCTGGATAGAAAAGAACCCCCCTATCCCAGCCAAGCCAAAAGGAGATGGTGAGATGGACAACCCCTGTATCATCAGTTTTCAATAACACTTTTAACCTCCACCCTCTAGTCCAAATATTCTCAGTGTCCAGGATGGCCTCTGGATCGCCTATTACTGTGCAACGCATCTTTAACCAGAATAAAACATCAGATAAGTCCACACCCTTGTTCCTAAATAAAATTTATATGGTCTTATATGTAGGTTTAGTCAGTGGAATGGCTAAGAATGGAGTCCACATGGAGTGATATTTAGCCCAAAACCTCTCTAACGCTCGGGAGGTTTTAAAACTAACATCAAACATTGTCTCCCCAGATATATGTATTAGTGCATTGAGCTCATGAGAAAAAAACTTTGTAAAGTCTTTCAACAATTGTCTAGCCACATATACACAGTCAGGGGATTCGGGTAGGCCTCCTACATATGTGAGCCTGACAGCATTGTGGCATTTGGCTGGCAAAACAGGCAGATGGAATAGTGAGGAAAACATTTTTTTTCTGTCTGTCAGGGACTTTATTTAATGGAGCTTCTGTCTGGAGCTGTATATTCTCAGTGTTTCCAGATGATTTCTCATTATGGGGAAAAATTAACACAGGGTTCTGAGTAAGGTGTAGATCATCTGGGAGAATCAGAAGATCATTATTTGAATCCAGGCCGGCCCACAGTCTCTTCTACTCATTCTTTAGTTCTAGTCTGTACATTGGGAACCGCAAAGTCAGTAGCTGTCGGCATCTTGACTGGAGAAGAGCCCAATTTCCAATGCTCTGAATTGGGCTGTTTCTCCCACCTTGCACCACACTGGGCATCATCTACTGACTAGGGTCAAGTCTCGGGAACTGCATCTCCTTGCATTACATGTGCAACAGCCTGAACACCATTAGCCATTGTAAGAGTTGTAGAGGTACTCACAGAGGGCTGAAGTTGTGCTTTAGAACCAGAAACACTGGCAGACAAAACTCGCTGTTGTTCCTTGCAGATGGTGGGTCCTTTAAAGGAAAACTACACCCTCAAATCTTCTAAATGTTATTTGTTTTCATGTCAGTAGACAACTTGTTTCAAGTAGCTGTTAAGGATGTATGCAAGTGTTTTAGTCCATTTTTACAGTTCACACTAGGCCATGTGACTGCCCTGTGAGTCTCCATTTCATGGTTGCTGAAATCTCATTGTCCCTGAGAGCTGTATTAGCATATGAGAACATGATGCGTAATCACCCTTTAAACTCCCCAGTATGTCTGCCTGCTTAATTAGTCTTAAAAGAAACAAGCAGCAAAAAGGGGTGGAATATCACATTAACCTTCAGTGAGCTTTGCAAACTATCTGAGTTATAATGCAGTTTTTTTTCCTTTTAAACTTCACTCAGTTTATGAGTTTCCAGAATTTTTGCAGGGTATTTGTTCTTTCAGCATATAGATACATGGTATAAATGGGTGATCTGATGTCATGTTCTCATATGCTAATGCAGCTCTCAGGTACAATGCGATTTCAACAACTGTAAAATGGAGACTGCCAGGGCAGTCACAGGGCCTAGTAAGAACTATAAAAACAGACTAAAACATTTACATACATCCTTAACAGCTACATGAAAAGAGTTATCTATTGACATGGAAACAAATAACATTTAGAAGATATGAGGGTGTAGTTTTCCTTTAAGTGAATTTCACTTTCTCCCAGCTGTGTTTTCTTGACAGCGTCAGGCTGTCAGCTCTCGACCGACGGATCTTCTGCATTAAGGACTTTTTTTTTGTGAGTAACTTTTGCTCTTCTGTCTCCAGAATTTGCCACAATTCCAGTGTTTCTGCTGACTCAAAACTACTTTCACCTTCAGAGTCATTTTCATCTGATGTGTCCAAGTCATTTTCCCAGTCCATTCTTTCTTCATTCTTCTTAGTAGCCCCAGAGGACTATTTTTGTACATCTTTATTTTGATTTACCTCAGTCACCTCTGTCACTATTTTACTGGCATTATTCATAAATAAATCTTCAGTCTCAGGCATAGAAGAGGTGTGAGAGGAGACTGTCTCTCCCACCTCTATAGTCACCATTCTCTCTTCTGTGCTCTCGGCCACCATCTTGGACGTCCAGAATCTCCCCTACTGGTGAGTAGGGGGATTTCCCTGGTGCCCTGGCCAAATGTCACACTATTCACTAAAATTACCACCAACAGCTTAATCTGGTTCAAGGTCAGTTGACATTCATTTGTATCCCCCTCCCATGGGTAGTGCCTGAAAATAGGCAGAATTTGTCTAGTGCACTTACCCGGTCAACTAAAACTAAATAAAAATGAATTGGTGTGACCAAAGAAAGAAAGAAAGAAGAAAAAAAAACTGTTTAATAGGAGGTCACACCATTAATTCATATTTATTATTATAGCACTGTATTCTCAAGGGGATGTTAGAGGGGAGTTTGGTTGTGTCTAGTGTTGCAAATCCTCTTTATTCAACCTCACATCCACACAAGGAATGTAATTCATTTTGGCCTGCTGAGGTAACTGCATTAATTAACAAAACAAAACAAGAAAACAAGATAGAGTTTACTACATCCAGGGTGGAGGGTGTGTTCAGTCTGTGGGATTCAAACCCAGGTCTCCAGATTAGCATCCCAGTGCAGATTGGGTCAGGGGTTCCACATTGCCTAATTGCCTAATTAAGGATGACATAAAACAAGTGACCCTTAGTGTAAAAATTCAGATGTGTTTCACTTTGACATCATGTCTGATGTGCACTTCATTGTTAGCCAAAAGGGCAAGGAGCTTGCTGTGCTGGATGGGTTCCTATACCGTAGACAACGTGTAACCCAAGAAAAAGCATACTACAAATGCCTGCTGCATGAAAAAGGACACTGCGGTGCATGTCTACATTTGCCGGGTAGTACTTTGCTAAAGAAACTTGGTGAGCATAATCATGTAGCGGACCCAGCCGAGGTTGCTGTGAAGGAGGCAGTGGCCAGTATGAAGAAGAGAGCAGAAACTACTTGTGAGAGCACGCATCAGATTGTGGCATCTGGTGTTTCTGAATTATCCCCTTCTGTGTCTTCACAACTACAATCAATGTCGCTTTTAAAGCATACTGTTCGGCGAAACAGAATGGCCACTGCATGTCCACCCCCTGACCCAGAGGACACTGCCACACTTGATATACCGGTGGAGT
Source organism: Neoceratodus forsteri (assembly GCA_016271365.2). Lineage (NCBI taxonomy): Eukaryota > Metazoa > Chordata > Ceratodontiformes > Ceratodontidae > Neoceratodus > Neoceratodus forsteri. The sequence continues at coordinate 195,525,160 of CM057456.1, forward strand.
TTACTGTCACAATTCGAAATGAAAAGTTTTTACTGTTTGACTCTGGTCCCAGCAGTGACAGAATTTTAATATTTTCCACACATCAGGACGTGGCATTCCTGCAGGCAAGTAATCATTGGTTTGCAGATGGGACCTTTAAATGTTGCCCCTCTATTTTTCGCCAGCTATACACTATACATGTGGTGAAATATGGCACTGTAATTTCACTTGTGTACATATCAATGCTGCTACATACTCAAAAGTTTTTTCAGCACTAAAAAACTTAGGTGGTGACCTGCACCCAGAGACAATACTAACTGATTTTGAAGCTGCTGCATTAAAATTATTCAGACAAGCTTTCCCAAATGCAACACTTTGAGGGTGCTTTTTTCACCTATGCCAAGCAGTTTGGAGAAAAGTTCAAGAAATACCAGAAGTGTGCAGTCAATACACATCTGACCCAAACTATGCATTACATATATGTCTATTACCATCACTTTCTTATGTACCAGTGCCTGATGTACTCCCTGCTTTTGAGGAGCTAATGAGAACTGATTTTTACCAAAGCAATGCAGAGTCATTAACTGCTCTGCTTGATTATTTTGAAGATACATGGCTAGGCAGGCCTCTAGCCCGAGGTGGTAGAAGGCGGCCAATGTTTGACATTTCACTTTGGAATTGCTATGACGCTGTACATTATGACCTCCCTCACACTATTAATTCTGTAGAAGCATGGCACCGTAGATTTAATCATTTCATTGGTGCTTACCATCCTTCAATCTGGTGATTCATTGAGTTCCTAAAATCAGAGCAACATTACAACCGCACTGTCATTGAGCAACTTGTTGCAGGGAGTACGGTGCCAAATACAAAGAAAAAGTACAAGGACACTCAAAACGAATAGCTGGTATTGTGGCTGAATATACAGATCACTCAAGAAAAGAATACCTTAGAGGAATTGCATACAACTTTCAGCTTCAGGCTTAAACAATGATGTCCCATTGGAAGTTCAAATGCAATGCTAATAATGCTACTAATGAATGTTTTATTTTAAGTGCATGTTGATTAATAAAGATCCATAACTATTTTTGCTTTACCTGAGATGAGTTGTCACTAGTTTGTTGCTACGCTAGCTCTGCACAGGAAGTTTATGTGTGTAGGGGGAGTAGCAATGTGTAACACATGTGCACCAGCTATTGCAGTAGTAATGCACTTCCCCTGATATAAGATAGGATTCGACATGAATCAGAAGTGTGAAAGGTTCGACAACTAGTTTGCTGACAGTTTGCTGACAGTTGTGGCACTATAGCAGAGACGCAGTTATTGCACCGCACTATTATTGATAGACACAATTTAGTATGCGCTATAGTTGCACACGCGATATTGCATGCGTGATTTTGACAGTGATCTGTGTCAGTCTATGATGACTGATGTCAAATAACACACAGCTGTTGTCTTACATGCAAATTTCTAATGAGCAGAGTTCAGAAATGAAAATGCCTGAACGTATTTGATAAACAGACTAGTTAAGTTATACAGTGTCCTACAGAAAGAACTTGAAAGTATTTACTCAGAAACTCCAGAAAGAACATCTTTAAGGCTGGTCAACAGAGAAAACAATATCTATGCTGCCCTCGCTTGGAAGTGAATATTCAATAATACCAAATGGCAACAGGAAGGAAAACTGACACTTCTTATCCTCAACTAATTTCAAGGATTATAATAATTCTCTTGCCTGGTGTTGCAGTGATAATAATACATTAGTGCTCAGCTGCACAAACATGTTTTAATGTAATGGATTGTTTTTTTTTTAAATGAAAGGTAATAGATGAGCTGCTCTACTGAATCTCTTTACAACCTTTGGGTTTGGTACATTAGGCTGAAAGTTTGCATATTCTTATGCGGTTGTTCAATGTGAATACTGAAACAATTCCTTCAGAGAACAATCGGCAACCACTCTTAGAAATATAATTGAAAATAATGTTGGTTAGACAGGGTTATAAGTAGAGCAGGTATTCCTGGTGTTTTGAACTGACATAGAGACATCTACATAGTATAGTATATTATGGTATTTTTTACATCTAGCAATAGACTTGTGTGATGGGGAGGCTTGAACCTTCATTTTGAAGTGAAATTGCAGTAGTTTTTTTTATAAATGCTGTACCACTGCCATTCACGTATGGGGAAGCTTGTAGTCCCTCTCCACAGCAGTGAATGCAGGGAGGAGGCAGGAAACTATAGGCCGGTCAGCCTCACCTCAGTAGTGGGTAAGATAATGGAGGCACTGCTTAAGGACAGGATTGAGGAATACTTGGAAACCATGGGAGCACAGGATCCAAGGCAGCATGGTTTCTCAGCAGGAAGAACATGTCAAACAAATCTGATTGACTTTTTTGACTGGGTGACAAAGGAAGTGGATCAGGGAGGAGTAGTGCATACTTCCTACCTCAATTTCAGTAAGGCCTTCAACACCGTACCCCACAGAAGACTGGTGAACAAACTAGGGAGCCTGGGGTTGGCCACAAAGTGGAAAACTGGGTTAGAAACTGGTTGATGGAAAGGAAGCAGAGGGTGGTAGTAAATGGGATCAATTCCAAGGAAAAGAGTGTGACCAGTGGGGTGCCTCAGGGATCAGTCCTGGGGCCAGTCCTTTTCAATGTCTTCATCAGTGACATTGCTAAAAGGCTGGTAGGAAAGGTTTACCTATTTGCAGATGATATCCAAAATTTGCAACAGAGTAGACACTCCAGAGGGGGACAAAAGAATTAGCAGGGTTCTGGGAAAGCTGGAAAATAGTCAAAGGTGTGGCACTTGCAATTTAATGCAAAGAAAGTGCAAAATCCATGCACCTGAGGTGAAGAAACCCTGCAGAGAGCTACAGAATGGGGGGGGGGTTACTGACAGTCACCAGGGAAGACAGGGATTTAGGAATAATCATCTCAGATGACCTAAAGGTGGCCAAACAGTGTAACAAGGCTGTGGGGAGGGCCAGTAGGATGTTGGGGTGCATAGGAAGTGGTATCACTAGCAGAAGAAGGGAGATGGTGATGCCATTGTACAAAACAGTGGTACGGCCTCATCTAGAATACTGTGTTTAGTTCTGGAGGCTGCATCTTTGCAAAAACATAGACAGGGTGGAGGTGGTCCAGAGAAGGGTGACCAAAATGGCACAGGTCTTACATCAGAAAACATATGAGTACAGATTAAAAGACCTCTATATGTACACACTTGAAGAGAGGAGGGAACCGGGACATATGAGAGAGACCTTCAAGTATCTTAAAGGCTTGAACAAAGTGAAGGGGGGTTACATATTTCAGTACAAAAGTTGCACAAGGATGAGGGAGCATGATATGAGATTGGAGGGGGGGGCAGGATAAGGGGAAATGTAAAGAAGATTTTCTTCACAGAGAGGTTGGTGGATGCTTGGAATAGCCTACCCCAGGAAGTGGTGAGTGCTAACACAGTGGGGGAATTCAAACATGCATGGGACAGACATAAGGGAACCCTAGATGTGGGGAAGAGAAGCAAAAGTTGATGACCAAGTAGGGTCAGAGGCCGTTAATGCAGGCAGGAAATATGGGCAGACTAGGTGGGCTTAGCGGTCCTTATCTGCCATCAACTACTGTGTTACTATGTTACTATGTTTGCTTTAATGATATATAATCCCTCTGTCTCTGAATTGTGATTTGTAAATTTAACTTCCAACACCAGCAATCACATCATCATAATCATACTAAGCGACATATGGTGGATATTCATTTAATTCCTGTCGCTCATAACTGCTGATTATTTTTGCATTCATTGTATATCATATGACAGATGTATCCAAATTACCTCTTAGTGGACAAAAACCTATACCCCATCCCATCCCATGCACTAGTGTTAGGAAGTGAGTGTCACAAGCTTTAGTTTTTTTTATGTCTGGAATCAGCTGAGTCCAAACCTTTTAAAAGCTCTTGCTTGAAGTTACAGGAAATGGTTAATCGGCTTTTCTCACTTTAGAAAGTTTAAAAGGACCCGACCTCTGGTGATTTAACTTCCTCAACTTCTTCTGCGTCACCTGTGCCCTACTGCTGCCAATCCAAGAATGTGGGAGCACTTTAAGTAGGCAGGCTGCAGCTTGCATGTGCTTCAAGCCTTGTGAAGTTTAAATGGCAATGTGAAAGCAAAATGCAGAATTCAAAGCAGCCTTTTCTCTAAGCCTGGATTCTGCAGGAAAACAAGTGGACTGGGAAATGCAGTGTGAAGATTCAACAGAAACATGCCTTTTAGTGCAACTTTGATAGATGCCAGGCTCAGAACAAGAACAGAAAAAAGAAAACAAACTCTGATTAATCCCACAGCTACAATCCAGTAACCAAAACACACTATGCCAGTGCCTATAGTGCTAATATTACTGTTGTGAATAATAAAGCTTGGCACTGTAACAAACCTAAAAATTAAAACACCATTCATACTTTAATAAAGACTTTCCTCTACAGTAAATGGCCTGACAGAGAACAAACCTGAACTGAGCAGCTATTGTTGGGCTTTACCATGGGACAAGACACAGAGCTTTCTGACTGACATTAGGATGTCTAAGTCAGTCTGGCATGTTGGAGAGATCATGGGGCACTTTTTTCTTAAACACCACACCAGACGGGGGATATAACCAACACCTTCATCCAGCTTGCAAAATCTGGTTCTCCTAGAGCAGGCCCCCATATCACCAATACCAGCACCTCGACTCCTACCAGCAGTGAATGAAGCACTATTGAAAGTGCATGGTGGAATGGGAGTATAAATCAGAGTCAGGATTAAAACTGCCTTAACAATGAGACAAGTCATGATATTGAGGAGACAGAGTACACAGACCTCAGTGGAGGTATTAAAGAAGTCTATAAAAACAGTAAAGACAGTGGTTTAGGAACTTTTCCTGTGAAAGAAAACATACTTCCTAAAACATCAGGTAACAAGCCAGATGTGCAATAGTCAGTGGGAGGTGAATAGCAAGCAACATTGTGCCAATATAAACTGATCCCTGCAGTTAACCAAGCTAATGAACCAACACAGAATACACAGCCAGGGAAGATAACATCCACTGAAGTACAGGGCCACTCTCAAAACATGAGCAACCATAGGAACATTATTAGTGCAAGTCCAGGCAAATCAAATGAAACTACAGCTACTAATGAGATGCCACTATACTTCCATAAAGCTGCAACAACTATACAGGAGATACCTAATTCTTCACCCCCAACAACCCGCACCCCCTTCCCCCAAAATGAAGATTTGGTTAAAACTGTGACTAAGGATTGATATGATGGCCATGCTGGGGGAAATAAAAACCTCCATTAATTAATGATTCTGTGACCACACTGAACATGAAGTTTGAGACACTGGACTTGATTTCAAAGCCTGAAATTTGGCACAATGTGCCTGCACCAGAAGGATTTGTCAGAAGTGGCATCTTGCTCCGAAGTTTGTAGCAATACTGATTTTCAAATGCAGGCTGCGTCAAAATCGAAGCCAGAATACAAATACTGATAGATAATCAGAGCAAACTCCATAACACATCTTTACATTTTGAAGTGACAATCATACACTGAAGAAGGAAATTCTACATGATGGACAAAGTTCTCATGTTAAAGAGATCCACCAAGGTAATCCAAACAGCCCCTGCACCTGGTATATGGGTGCATTACCTCATAGAAAACCTCCTTATGTGAATCTTGTCCAAATAATTTAGTAGTAAAAGAGTTGTAACCCTCGTAAAATCCAGAAAACCAGGTCCCAAGGACTTCCCAGTTTCTGGTGCCACCCCTGCTCTGCCCCCATGCTCTGCCAAGTTATGACATGATGCTAGGGAGAGCGCGGAGATGTGCTCCATTATACTCTATGGACAGCATCTTTCTGATCATTTTTGTACATTTGTACATTATAAAGGCAATTTGGTGAGTACATGTGGCCACTGGTCAACTAACAAGGGTATTGTTAGTAGACCACTGCCCATATTTCCTCACCAAATTGCCATTATAATGTAAAAAAATGATTGGAAAAGTGCCATCCATAGAGTATAATGGAGCGCATCCCTGCACTCTCCCTAGCATCACGTCATAATGTGGCAGAATGCCAAAGCTTCTCCGACCTTAGTAGCATCCTTGCACCAAACTTTTTTGAGCCCCCTCCAACCCACCCCCCTGCCCCTAGCTATCAGGTAAATAATCCGCCCCCCCCTTTTTGTCTATGGATTATAACTTCCTGTGTCACAAAGAAATACCTGCTCAAAGTCCTGGGCAAGTCGTATCATAGTAGTGACTCCCTTGACTTAAACCTTCTTTGTCTCACCCTGGATGAGGTTCTTTCTCCTCTCACCAAAATGCTAAATATATCCCTCTGCCTTGGCAAATTCCCATCCACCTGGAAACACGCTGTAATTACCCCAATTCTAAAAGGTGGTGACCGGACCTCCCCCAACAACTACCATCCTATCTCTATTCTGCCTCCTCCCTCCAAGGGGCTTGAAAAATTCATATCTGACCAGTTCATGGACCATCTAGCAAAGTACAACCTGCTGTGCTCTCAGCAACATGGCGTTTGCAAGTGACACAGCACCACCACAGCCCTTCTTGAGTATATTTCCTACATTCACAATGCTCTCAATTGCGGACACTTGGTTGGGTCAGTCTATGTTAATCTTATCAAGGTGTTCAATTCTGTTAACCACCCCCCTCTCCTCATCTCATTGACATCATTGGGCTTCTCCTGGGATTCTGTATCCTGGTTTGGAGACTACCTCTCCAAGAGATCCCAGCAAGTGAAGGTTGTTACTACTCTGTCTGCCAGCTGCCCTGTCTGCTCTGGAGTTCCGCAAGGATCAATACTCGGAACCCTCTTCTTTAGTCTCTATCTTAACTCCCTCCCCAGCTCCTGCTCCGGTAAAGTTCTGCTTTATGCGGATGATGCAGTCATCTTTGAGAGCCACCCTAACCCCCTAACTCTCCAACATACTCTTCAGGACTTTTTCTCTGAAGTCAAATTGTGATTTGTGGGTCACAAGCTAGTCCTAAACTATAAAAAGACTAAAACCATGATCTTTGCCCACAGACAAAACCCCCAAGCTACCACCCAACTTAGAGTCCTTATATCCCAAGGTACCACACTTGACCAAGTAGATACCTTCAAATACCTGGGTATTATGCTAGACTCTTCCCTCACTTACCATGAACATATCCAACTTCTATCTGCTGCCCTAAACACCAGGCTCAGCCTCCTGTACCACATTAAACATTGCCTCACCCCCAAGGCCATCTGTCTCACAGTATCCTCCTCAATCCTCTTGCTTTTGGATTATGGAATAGTAATATATGGTGCTGCAGATCCAACAGCCTTGCACCATGTAAAAACTACCATGAACAAAGCTTGTCGTCTAGTCACTGGCTGTTACTGACACACACGCACCTGCAATCTTTATAGTCTCTCCAACTGGTTAAACTTTGATGGGAGGCTCAAATATCATACCTGTCTTCTGGCAAAGAAGATACTCCTTAAACAAGCTTCCCTGGCACTCCACCTCCTTATTAATCCCGTTCTCCCTAGTAAAACCACTAGAAGCTCCTCACAGTCATCCCTCACAGTACCACACTGTAGGACCTCCCTGGGCCAAAGGGCTTTCCTCCACCGTGCTCCCCTCTGGCTAAATGGCCTCCCAGACTCCATCAACCTTGAGCACAGACTTGGCCATTTTAAAACCAACCTAAGAACTCATCTCCATGGGATTTCATCCTGTGACTGCTACTAACCGCCCCACCTTTTCTTGACCCACCTCTCTTTGTTGGGGACACTCCCTGGGCTGACCAGCCCGAGCTTCTATCTTTAGGTATTTTTTTTTTAACTAATTGATGACGGGTCACCCCACTTTACCCTGGACAACATCGAACTAGTATGTAACGCTGGGTTGATTTCCATACCCTAGAATGTCTTGCTATTTTTAACTTTGTGTATGTATGTTATTGCCTATGTACTCACTAACGTGGAGCTTTCACAAAGGAGTCTATGACTCAAAGGTTATAAATTCTGATTGTATGTAAAAGAAGAAAAAATAATAAAAAACCATGAAAATAAATGTATTTCAGATGCGGTCAGGAAAGAGGATAATTTGGACTGAAATGTTATCCTGATACAGTACCTCAAAACCAAATAGGGATATAAGTGAAAATGTGGTGTGGCCTTTTGTTACAAGATACTCAGCAAGGGCAAAGGAAGTTGTAAAATTGTTTATAAAAATTGGGATATATTAGCCATTGAACCAAAACTATGCCAGCTAGTGGAATTGGGTCCAAGAATAATATACAGAAAGGGCCAAACTGTAAAGGACTTGGTATCACCTAGTGCCCCTGATTTAGGCAGTGTTGGTCCAAGAACCTGGCTCACCCCACCCACCCAGGGGCTCACATAAATGTGGGCATCGTTTGTATTGTAGTTACATTAAACAATGCCGTTCATTTATAAACCCCACAACAGGTCAGAATAACGAAATTAAGGACCTTATTACATGTTCAATGGAAGGTGTGGTGTACCTTTTGAATTTTGATTGTGGGAGTTTCTACATGGGATGCACAACCCATGTTTTTAAAACACAGGTTGGCGAACATGTAAGAGCAATACAAAGACAGGATAAAACTTATGCGATTGTGAAACATATAATCATGAATCCCCAGGTTAGACATAATATTAAGTTTACAGGGATTGAGAAAGTTATGTGTGGTCCATGGGGTGGAAATCTAGTACAGAAAATTGGACAACTGGAGAGTTGGTGGATCTACACCTTGGGTGCTAGATCTGATAGGGGCCTAAATGAAAGCATTGATCTGGCAGCATTCCTAAATAAACTCAAAATAAATAAAAACTGAAAATTTAAAGAAATGGAAGGCAAAATGAAAATGGATTAATGACATTTTGTATATAAGTATTCAAAAATGTATTTTGATTATTATATATATATATATATATATATATGTATGTATTATATTGCAGTATGTATAAATATTGAAATTCACCCCACTCTAGATAGCAAACTATGAGCGTCTTATTATGTACAGTATGTACCTGACAGGTTTTCTGTGTCAGCCTGTTAAACCTGTTTCTAGTAAAACCATATGGGTTTAAGAAATATGATTGATTAAATATGCACAGGTGTAAGTAATTATGTTATATGTATTTAAATGGCAAATAGTTTACTGAAGGCCCAAATTGATGAAGCCTAGTGTCGCTAGGTGAAACATCATTAAGTGAGCACCGCGCTTGTATGTTACATGTCTGCTACTGGTTCATGGTTTGTTCAAGTGATGCTTAAATAAATATGCTGATGTATACATTTTTGGAGTGAGAACCTGAATTCTCTGGGTGCTTTGCTTTTCTCCTGACTGTACCATATGTTTTTTGCAACATTGCTGCAGCACCACGAAAGCCCCGGTGCTTGTAAGTTTTTCTCCATATCTATCTATCTAGATATAGATATATATACATATACATAAATAGATACAGATATATGAACAGTAAAATAAGTAGTTATGTTTAGCCCACCTTGCCAGAATTATACACATTTAAATGACTGGTACAGGTGGAACATGATTCTTGCGTAATGAAGAAGTCAAATTAACAAAATTAAAGATGGGTAAACAACTTATAGATGTGAGATGTTTTACGAAGGAAAAAATACCTTCTCACAAAGATTTAGGGGATAAAGATTTACTGTGGGAATTGACAAACTTGCAACCCACGTAGTATCAATTGCCTGGAAGTTCAAGTGGGTAATTTGCAAAATACTTCAATGAAGACTAAATAACACATAAATTACTATTAATAGAAAATAGCTCGGACCTCAACAGATATTATTTAATCCTAAATGAGCCCAATGGACTTCTTAGACTATAGACTTTATGCTCTTTCTCTTAAAAAAATACCCTTTTCCCTCTCTTTTTTACTTGCTCAATTTCTCAGGTGCCGTTTACAGTAAATGTATTTTTTTGGGGGGGAGGAGAGTCTAAAAGCTGAGATGAGAGTTAATTAACATGCAGAAAATAATGATATAAAAGCACTATCTGCTAAATTTGCAATAAAAAATTTGCTTTGATTATCTCATATTAATATTAATAAATTTACTTATTCAACAGAATTCCATTTTTATTTTATTTTCTAGTATTTCTCTAAAAAGGATAGGCCAGCTTACAGAAACAGAGGCAGAACCACATAAGATGCAGATTCACTGCACACACTTGGTGAGAGTTTTATAAAATATGGATATGAAGGAGAGGAGGAGAGGGGGAGAGGATCGATGAAAAAGAGACCTACTATAGGGAGATCAATGGTTAAGAATATAAGGAATGTAGTTATTTGTTTATTTGTAATTCAGAAATAAAACCTTTGAGCACAAGTGCTCTTTTCCATAGGTTCCACATCAGCATAGGACAACTATGACAACTATGACAAAGAACAAGTATACTGTACATATCAGATATTTACCAGCTCAAGTGGACCCTAGTCAGGTACAGACATTAGGGTTAGTAGGCATTGCTGTTATCAAACTGTATCATCATAGCTGACTCTGTGGGACATAAGCAAAGTAGTACTATGGTATTACAGGGGAGCAAGCAGGCTTTTGACAGTCATGGAGCAACATAATAAACAGGTTACAACTGGGTTAGTGGACATAGTTATTATCAAGTAGTATCATCTTAGAAGTCCCAGTGGGACAATGATCCCTGTAATGCAGAGGAGAAATCAGGCAGAAGACAGTCATGGAGTATATATTAAAAAGGGTAGTTAGTCATTTAAAACAACAACATGCAGATTTCATTTTGAGTTATTTTTTTAGGGAGTTTTTAAATAGTTTAATTTTAAGGAGTCCCACTAGGGTTTCCAGGAGATCATTCAGCCAGTGGGCAGCTTGGAAAGCAAATGAGTGACTACCAAGACTTGTTTTATGATAGGGGACTTCAGGGGCTTGTCTGGTTATACTCCTGGTGCAGTATTGGTTGTTGACTGGACAGAAGAGATCACACATTGCAGTTGGTGCACCGCCAAGCAGATCTTTTTTTGCCATCAGGCAGGACTAATATTTTAGCTTGCCCTCTAGTGGTAGTCAGTTGGTGAGTGCATACAGGGAGCAACTATGTGTGATTCTATCTGTCCCACTTGCAAAGCAACAGGCTTTGTTGAGGACCATTCTTACTCTGCCAAGGACTGCATCACTAGTTGCCCCATATATTGGCAGCCCATAATCAATGAGCATGAGGACCATACTGGAGACTGCCAGGTATCTTGCCTCAGAGGTAAGGTTCAGACATTGCCCGAAGAGCGCTCCTAGTTTTCTGTTGACCAGATCTATGATGTTGCCCACATGTTCTGCAAATGAGAGGGCATCAAATTATCCAGTGTGACACCCAGATACTTAAAGGAGTCAGCCCATTCCAGGGTAGCTCCTTGTGCATTTTGGATGACCAGGGAAGGGATCTTTTTCTTAAGGTGAGGACCAGTGAACAGCATGGTCTTCATATTTTTATAGTTTAGGACATGTTTATTGCTTTTGAACCAGTTCTCCAGTGACTTAATGCTACTTTGTAGATCACTGGAGAGTTCCTCAAGCTGCGAACTACTGTTGAAAATCACCACATCGTCTGTGTATAGTAGCACCTTAGAATGAGGGCAGCCTTCTGGGACTCTGTTAATGAATAGTCCAAAGAGTAGCACGCTGAGTACTGATGCCTGTGGGACCCCAACTGTGATACTCTTAGCATTCAAGAGCACTCCATCAACCCTTACCCTGTGTGTCCACCCAGTGAGGTAGCAATGAAACCAACCTAATTTTTCTGAGGATAGGCTCAGGGCAGAGAGCTTGATCAGCAGTAGTGGGTGGTTTATGAGGTAGAAGACTTTTGGCATGTCTATGTAGGTGGCTGCAACCTGGTGCCCATTGTCAATGGACATGTGCAGAAGGTTGGTATAATTAATTAGGGTTGTTCCAGTGCTGTGATGTTTCCTTAAGCCATGTTGCTGTTTGCTTATCAGGTTATACTTATTTAAATGTGAGACGAGTTGGTCAGAGCCAATTTTTTCCAATGCCTTGGACAGGGGAGAGAGGACTGAGATTGGCCTATAGTTGGCCACGTTGGTGCGGTCCCCACTTTTAAGCACTAGTGTTACTATAGCAGCTTTCCAAGTTTCTGGGAACTGGGAACATTGCATGGACAAGTTATTAAATCATAGTCAGGGGAATTGCTAGTTCATCAAGTGCTTGGGCCAGCAGTTTCATACCAACAGTATCAGTACCCATTCTTGTTTTTTCCAGAACTCTTTTAACGTATTTGAGGGTTTCCTTTACGGTAACCTGCTTTTAGAAAAATTTAGGGAGATCCGTGTTGGGACTGGGTTGGTTACATTGATCAGTGCCATCTTCACCTCTGTCCTCAGTCACCTTGTCACAGGTGTGGATCAAGCTCAGGTCAGTGCAAGTCGCATTGAAGGTATTCACTATTTCAAAAGGTGGCGTGGTGACCATCCCATCTGAGTTAAGCAGTGTCGGCAATTATTTAACATTGCTTCTGAGGAGGTCTTTCAGGCTGTCCAAAAATTTTTTTCCATTGCTCCAGTTTTTATTCTGCTGATCCTTGTAGTAATCTGCTTTAGCTTTTCTTATCTCTTGGGTATAGTTATTGTGGGCTTCCTTATATCTTTGCAGGTCTGCAGACGATCCTTTTTCCCTTGCTTGATTCCAGAGATTATCCCTGTCTCTTAGATGGGCAAGTAGTCTTGAGGTGATCCACTCAATTGAGGTACCTCTTATTTTGCATTTTGTCGAGGAGCAAATTTGTTGCAGTCTTCAGTAAATTGGATTATAAAGTAGTCGAGTGCCATATTGATGTCTGAGAAGGCATCCATGTAGCTCCAGTCTATCTGAGCCAGGTGTGCTTTGAAGGCACCAGTTAAACATTTCCATTGGACCCTGATAGTGATTATTTTAGAAGGAGGTTTTGGTATCTGGGATGACCATTCATAATGGACAGGTGAGTGGTCACTGATGGTGTCAGACATGATCACAACCTGGCTAAGTCTTTCCTGGTGTGTGGCTAAAATCCAATCATTTAGAGTTTTATTACCCATTTTATAGTTAACTCTAGTGCAATCTTTCACCACTTGTGTTAGGAAAAGGTTGGATACCAGGCTACATTGGATTTACCTGCTCAGTTGATATTAAAGTCCCCAGTAACTATTGTTTCCCCTTTTAAGCAAGATTGTTTGTAACATCTGGCAAATGATTCAACATCCGATTGTTGTTTGCCTGGTGGGATATAAACTGGTAGAACACAGAGAGATTTATGTCCACTTCTCAGTAGGATTTTAACAGCCAGACATTCACAGTCACATGAGTGGTTGTCTATGGTCAGTTTGTGGCCATGCAAGTTTGTCTGTAGGTAGATTAGGCAGCCACAACTCCTTTTACCTTGACCATCCTCCCTAAATAGGATATACCTCTGTAACGCAATTGTAGACTCAGGTAATTTGTGGATGAGCCATATTTCTGTGAGGGCAATTATGTTAGGCGGGACAAGAGCAACCCCAGCTTCTAACTGGGGGAATTACAGGAGCAGACTTCTAATATTAAACCTTTAGTTTCCCTTTGCGGTCCCTACAGGTCCCATTGTTGTCTGGTGAGCCCAGATTCGGATGGATATTTCCTGACAAAAGGAGGAGAATACTGTAAATAACTATTTTCTTATGATCCCTCCTATCTTGGGTAATCTGATGGCCTTCATAGCTCATGAGCATCCTCTTATGTCTCTCACATACTGTTGGGTACCTAGTGTGGGAGCAGAGCTCCATGTAGTTTCATAGCTGATAACATGACATTCCATTGTGCTGAGTAATTGATGTAGGTCTAAGCAGAAGGTGATAAGTCTGTAGACACCTTCAGTCTTAGGGCTTTGTTCAGTCAGTGAAATTACAGGCATCAGTCCATTGCCAAATACCCACCCCCTTGTGGATGACACATCACAAGACTTAACTATATTGTCATAGTAAACAGTAGTTTGGCATAGAAATTGGCAGCAGATACGGACCACTAGGCCCATCTAGTCTGCCCTTAAGCCCTATAATTGTTTGTATCCTCTGACCCCAAGTGGTCAGTGGTTTCCCATTACTCCTTCCCTCATCAATGTTCCCTTGTGCCTATACCAGGCATGTTTAAAACCCTCCACTGTGCTTGCTCCCACTACCTCCTGTGGCAGGCTATTCCATTTGTCCACTGCCTTCTCTGTGAAGAAAAACTTAGTCATATTTCCCCTTAACCTGCCACCCTCTAATTTCATATCATGCCCCCTTGTTCTTGCACTCCTTCTGCACTGCAAGATGTCTCCCCCTGTACCTTGTTAATGCCCTTGAGGTATTTGAATGTTTCTATCATGTCCCACCATTCCCTCCTTTCCTCAAGTGGGTATATATTGAGGTCTTTTAATCGGTCTTCATATGTTTTGTGGTGCAAGCCATGTACCATCTTGGTTGCCCTTCTCTGGACTGCTTCCACCCTGTTGATGTCTTTGCAAAGATGTGGCCTCCAGAACTGCACACAATACTCTAAGTGAGGCATGAATACCATGCAGGTATGCTGTGGACCTGGAACTTTGAGATGAGACAGGATACTTAGGTAGGTACTAGATATATTAATGCCAAGGAGACTTTTAGAGTCCCAACCCAGTATACAGCAGGCTAGCACTTGCAGGAGGATAGCAAACTGACAAATTGCCTCCCCTGATTGAGTACTAATCAGACAGCATCCGCCTTTGGCAATTTTAAAATGTTTAATAATTGCAAGTATAGCACTGACACCATATTCCTATGTATGGCTTTTTCTGCAATGTACCCTTAAATAAAGCACAGACCCATAAATAAGGCACAGACTACATAAAACATGTATAAAAATTATAAGTATAGCACTGAAACCATGTTTGTAAGTATGGCTGTTTCTGCAGTGTCACAGATTGCAGTACTGTCCTACCCGAGTGTGGGCTAAGGTTAGAGCAAATTCATCATCAAGCTTATCCATGAAGAAAATATACATTTGCTTACTTTTCTTTACCTAGTGCAGAGCCATGTAATATCTTAATGATGACCAATGCATTACTGAACATGCAACCCAAACCCATAAATCCCACCTACTGTAATTGTCACTGTTGGAACAGCAATATCATTATTCAGTCATGGGTGTCAATGAAATGTGAATACTTTTCACTAGTTGGGTGGGTGAGGGTGGAGGGATGGTCAAAAGCCTCTTGTATAGGGCTGCAAGATGGCATGGTGTTCAACAACAGGAGCAGGTTTCCTGCTGTAAATGTAGCCCAACTGTCAGTGTCCATTGCAGGGGGAGGGCAAAATAAAATCAATCACCTTAGCTCTCTGACTCCTGTTGTTGAGTCCTCTCCAGTGGTGAATTTTCAGGCAGCAACAGTACCAAGGTTTTAAAGGCAACTGGTGAGTTTGAAAATGGGTGCCTTTTTTATCTCAGTCCTGAGTCGCTATAGCTGTGGTCGAGGTGTGGTTGAGCTGTGGTTAAGGCTAAAACCTCTGGCTTTAGTCAACAAATTTAAGGCATTTTGTATACAGTTTTGAATATTTATTTGGTGATGGGATAGACATGCTCACTGCACTTCAGTAATTATATAGATAGACATATACTGTAATGATAAGCTTCATAATTTATGTTGGCAGACACCCAAGAAGCAGATCACAAGAAGACACATTTGCTACTGCAGGAGCATGAGAAGGAGCAAATAATTGACTTTGTTTCATTGGGAGGAATACAGATAGATGGGGATAGTTTACAGACCATAGGCTTTTTGATAACACAAGACAAAACTACTGCACAAGCTCCAAGAAGATTGTGGGAAGTCTGTGCAGCTGCACACTTGGCTGAAAGAGGACTAAGGACTGAGACAGCAGCAGCAAGAGCAACAAAATGCTCTCACCTTCTTTTTTACAGGTAAACCACTGTTGCCTAAAAGCTTGTCTGGCCTATGCAAACCAAGCTGTAAGAAGAGTTTGTTGCTCTTTCCATTTCAACTTGTGCTGCAGTCTATGGTTGTGATTCTCTAACTGCCTGCTGTTATTTCCCATTGATTGGAGTCCTGCAGTGTAGGAGCCCACATGGAAAGCTACTTGCAGGAATGACCTATGGGGGGTCATAGAAAAGTGTCCTAACTGTTCTTGGAGGAGCATTTCACTATAATGTTCTTTTTACAGGCTCCGCATACCCTGGACTGCTGAGCTATTGTAGCATTATATGCAGAAATCACCCAGCAAATTAGATCATAACTGGCTGAGGTGGCTGTGTAGTGACTTTGGTCTGGACTTTTGAACTTTTAAAACTTATCTCTACTTACATTTATTTATCTGTCTTTATTGTCTGCAGGGTGTTGTTGTGTATCTGTACCCTGTATTTGCACTGCACTGAAAAGTCTTTATTTAGGCATAAATGGAGTTAGAGGTGGAAACCTCATTCAGTAGATAATCAACATCTGTACCATCTACATTGTGGATATTGCTGTATGGATCCTGTATTGATGCTTATGTTCCTGGCACACACATCAAGTTTTTTTTTTTTTTCTGGGAGCAAGCAAATTAAGTTATTGGGGCTATTTCATCATATTTTCATTATATTATCTTGTGATTTGCACACATAAATCTACACATAAATTAGCTCCCTGGAGACTCTCTATTTAAAATTCATATTAGCGGCAGATTGAGGACAATTTAGTTCTTACAACCTCAATCTGAACAGCTGTGTGTGACTGGCAAGGTAATTAAAGGTAATTAAAGTAATTGTGTTTAATTGCTGCTGATAATTGTAGGTAATGTTTTTTCTTCAGAGTGCGCATGCATGGGGGTCCTAGTTAAAGGAGCTGATGCAGATCTGAAGTTAGTTAACATGAGAATGCCAGGGGAGTTTGTGCCACTTTTGTCAGTGGCACTAAATAAAAAGGGTGGCCGAGAGTAGATGCGGTTAACCTTTACTTTTTATCATGCCTAAAACTGCAGTCACATATAGCTTGATACAGCTTGATAGCTTTATGTAGCCTTGTGCACCTGGATCTCGGTACATAGAGTGACTATAGCTACAGCTCATTTACTTCTACAGTCATATTCTTCAGCTTTACTCATAATATTAAATAGTTGGATTAGCAGAAGACACATTCAGAGGATTCTGGGGAGTGAGCTTCTTCCCATTTGTTTCCGATCCTGAAACATTGCTGCCTCTGATCAGGAACAGCTCAAGCTATGCTGATTCTCTGTGGAGAAGCAGGTAAAAATTTACTTACAATTTAAAAAAGATATTCGCCAGTTCTCTCTGAACTTTTGCCCCTTTTCAGCAATAATCCTGATACTGAACTTTATTACAGAGGAACTAATACAAATATGCATATATATATATATATATATATATATATATATAAGAGACAAAGAACCTCTGTGCGTAAACACTGAGGCAAGGGTTACCCTGAAGGGCATTTGGCTGGGAAGCCAAGTTTCAAGAAAATACAAAATCACACATGCCCCCACAATGCAAAGCATCATGGGCTGCATATGCAAATCACCACCGAATGCTATGCTGGTCCAACTATATATATATATATATAGTACTTCTTGTTGTGTAGTAATATAGCAACTGTTTTGACTTACAAGTGGGGAAAATATTTTAATATGGAGGCAATTGCCTGTGTTTGTTTTGATTCACACTTCGTTTGGTGAAAGGTCACTATTGGGAGCAGCTATAGAATAGTTCTAGGACAGTTGAATACTAAGTACCAATGGGATCTTTAAGTACTATTCTCAGGCTGAAGATAGAGTTTCTATAGTGCTGCTTCTACACAGGCTGTTACTGGATACCAGACTTATTAAACATGAGGGTGAAAAGAAGAAGGTTGAAGAAGATCAAAGGACTGGATAAATAGATTATGGTATGCTGATGAAGCTTCAGTGAACTGTGCTTGCTGTTTGCACTGTTTGCATAGAAAGACATTTGCTCTATGAACCATTATAATTTATATAAATTGTGGAATTTTGAGCCAAAATTAATACATCCTTATTGTATTGTATTTATAAAAAAAATGGAAATTGTTAGCTATTTCATTGTTTCTTTTTTAAATAGCAAATTAGATAATATTTTCACAGCATAAATTGTGTGTTACATATTTATTGCACATTGTAACTTTGTTGATTTGCACTTCAGTCTTGCACTTTAATTGGTATTTTTGGGACAATTTTTCTGGAATAGTAAAAATGAGGACTAGAAGCAAAAGAAATAATGAGGAAGAGTTGGATATAAATAAAGACCTAGATAAGGATGATTCCTTGGTTAAGGAGAAACAAAAAAAGGGAAGAATAAGAAAAAGAATAATAAAAACATGTGACAAAATTCTAAAACCAATTTAACAGAGACCAATAAAGCAACTGAAACAGGGCAAATGTTAATTACAGAACACATGAAAAAAGTTACGAAATTTAAAAAAGCATCATTTCCTAATCCTGAGGAAATAGTGAACTTAACAACTCAGGATTCTTTGGAACTTTCACCTAGGATTGGATGGGAAGATACTTTAAATACAGAGGGGGGAAAATGCTGAAGTATTTCCTTTAGGGACAGGGAAAACACAAACTACCCTGATTATAATAGAAACATCCAATAGTAAACAAATAAATCAGGAAGTAGATCTAGAAAAACTTAACAAGAATAAGGATCCTGATAATAGCAGGAATGCAGGAGAACTTACAAGGCCTTGAAGAACTGGCAGAAAGAGAAAGTATTATAGAAGAAAAGGCAGTAAAGCATATTATTGACCCAAATTTAATCTAAACCATGCAGGATCCACATGTAGCTAATATAGCCATAATGGAGCAACTAATAATTTTAAGAAGTGACATTAATTATTTAAAGTGGGAAGTAGCAGCTAACATTGCATGGCTGGAAGAAATTCGTACTACTCTTCAGGGGAAAAAAGGAACAGATGGCAAAGGATCCAAATCGAGAATGTAAGGACACATCCCCAGTTCATAAGCTGGAGGAGGAAACTATGCCCAAAATAGGCATAAAGAAAAAAAGTAGATTCTCAAATGGGAAAATATGGTGAAATCCAAAAGAGCGAAAGTGTATTAGATACTTCTAGGATCAGTAATACTGAAATAGATGGAATAAAAAATGGGGAAAAGAAACTAAAAAAATGGCAAAGAACGGAAACAAAATAAAAAATCAAAAACCAGGATTAGGGGTATTATAAGTAAAGAGAAGGCAGGTGTAATACAGAGGAACTCTGATATCCCAGATGCAGAAGTGGAACAAATTAGAAGTGTCAGAAAGGATGGAAACAATAATCAAAGTGAATATCAGGATGTTATTGATCCTGATACAGAACTATTGGAAAAAGACCAGTTGTTGATTATTATAAAGGGGCTTTAAATGAGAATAACACAGTTCTGAGAATTCTGAGACACCTGATTTGTACTGAAATGTTAAACTTGGATGTACAGTTAGATGATATAATGGATGCTAGAGGGATTGTGAACAGTGAATTGAACTACATATCACAATTGTTTTTTAAACAACCAAGAGTGGCCCAGTATGTATGAAGGAACTCAACTACATTGGAGGAACTTAATTTGTTTGTGGAACCACCCATACTAATTAGTGATGTGATTGACCTTGAAATTAAGACTAAGGTTGAATTAGATTTACAATTAGATCAACAGGGGAAATTGCAACAGATGGTTGATAAACAATGGGAGTCAGAAGTTCCTTCAGACGTACAGTAGCTCTCTGTATTTTCAGAATCTCTTATGTGGGTATTGATACTAGAGCCAAATTAAGAGCAATGATTACTCACTTGATAAGAAATGTCATGGGAACTGAGTTTTATGATGATGATATTGTTCAGGTCCAGAGGGCCAATAGGTTTTGGGCCCAGGGAGATCAAATAGATTTAACCTTGGATAATTTAAATATAGACAGAAATATTTTGAAAGATAGTCCAAAGCTGGATAAGCTGGGGGTATAAATAGTAGATTTTGCAACAATGACTGACTCCAGGTTTTCTGTGAATGAGAAACTGGATGTAACACAACAACTGGTTGAAGTACCACATGAAGAACAACCACTTGTATACAACGCGGGTGCATTTGACAGATTTCAATTGTGAGGATGCCCAGATGTGACTTGAGAGGGATAGAGAAATAAATGAGTGGGAGTTAAAATCATTATGCATGAACACAAGAAGTACCTCATTTATTAAAAGAAATAAGGTGGCAAACTTGGGAATTATGTCATGGAACATTGCTGGGTTGTAGAATAAGTTTATAGATCCAGAGTTTATGGGCTTTACAAAAGGGATGAACATAATATTGTTTCAGGAAACATTGCATGATCAAGAAAAATTAGACAAGATAATGAATAATGGTTACAGTATAATTTATTATCCAGCTGTAAAACAAAAGAAAATGGGAAGATATATGTGTGGAATAGCAACTTATATCAAAATAGATGACTCAATGAGTATTCTAGAACAATCTGTTACCCAAAATTATATTTTGGTGAAAGTGAAAATAGAAAGAAAGCCATTGCTTTTAGTAAATATTTACAATCCGCAAGTAAGATCCCCACTGTATAATAAAACATTAACTAATAAAAGTGTACAAAACATAAAAACACACTTGAAATTAAACAAACCCATAGAAATCCTAATAATGGGGGACCTGAATATACGATGTGGAAAAAAAAAATTATCTGGAAGTAAATGCTTCAATATGTCAGGCTTTAAGAATACCAAATAAAAGCTCTAAGGAAAGAAAAATATGGATGTGCATAAACAATTGGACTACTTATTAGACATGCTACAATTAATTATACTTAATGGTAGGTTCCACTTATACAGTATGGGAAATATGACTAGTACAAGTGCAAAGGGGACAACAATAATTGACTATGAACTTGTTTCAATATTTGATTACCATAACTATAGTGACATGAAAGTACTAAATAGAACAGAAAGTGATCATTTCCCCTTAGTGGTCTATAAAAAGAAATTGATTAGTGTTGTTCCAGCAAGAGAAGATAATAATAAAATTGTGAATAAGAGAAGTAGATGGGATCCAGGAAAAAAAACAGTAATGTAAGGAAATTAAGTGATCAAATAGTGCAAACTTTAAATATCAACATTCAGAATACATGGGACCCAGAAGAGATATATAAGGAAATTATGGATACATTCCAGTTATTAACTAAGGAACAAATAAAGGAAATAAATAAAGATAAAAAACATTATGAGGGCTGGTTCTACAAAAATTGTAGAGTTGAAAAGAGGAAGTTAGCTAAACTTATGAAAACAAAAAAAAATTCCAAATAGAAAGATTATTAAAGAATTGAATCTAGCTTGAAAAAATTATAAACATTATGTAAATGCATACTGAATGGAACATCAAAGGGAATTTAGAGACATAATGATTAAGGCCATAGAGGAAAGGGATGATAAGTGCCTGGCAGCTAGAGGAATCTGTAATTATAAAACTCAAATTGATACATATATTGAGCCAGAGACCTGGGAAAAATATTTTTTAGGTATCTTTCAAAATATAAACATACTTAAGGAAGAAGAACTAGGTGAATTAAATGTGGATTTCAGATGATTTACAGCACTGTAGGTTAAGGAAGCAATAGAATCATTTAAAAATAATAAAGCACCAGGCCCAGACAGTATTTCAATTGTTTTGTGTAAACTCAATATAGATTGGTGGTCAGATACCCTTGCTAACTTTTATAACAAAGTGGCAAGGCATGCTTTTGTTCCTGATTCCTGGCTTGGAAGTTTTATAATTCCTATTTATAAAAAGGGGTCTAGGATAGATCCAGATAATTATAGACCAATCAGCCTTTTGGATGTTATGGCAAAAATGTATGTTAAAGTTTTATTAAATAGATTACTAGATATATTAGGTCAATATGAGGTAAGCCAGTCTGGTGGCACTGAGGGCTGAGGTGCTGGGTGCCTTACCTTGAACCATGCCAGCGACCCATGTTTTGGAATGGACAGGGGGTGCCGGGGGTTGGCAGGGAGGAGAAGGATCGAGCATCCACAGGACTGCTCTCCTTCTCTGGGGAGGGGGGATTGCAGGGCTCAGCATTTGTCTGCCACCTAGTGGAGGCTGGGGGTAGCACATCAGCTCTGGAGACTGGGTGAGAATTGTGGCAGGTGCTTGGTGGAATGCGCATAGGAGCGTGTGCACCACCGCCATAGGTACCATTGCATACCACAATCTCAAGGGGAGAAAAAGTGGAAAAAATGGGACTGCTCTACAGGATGACGATGGTCCCCCACTGCCATGGCCTGGGAAGGCACCTCCCCTATTACATATCCGGTCTTGTGGGTTGAGTCATTCCCCACCCCCTGCCATGAAGGGTAAGTTATGGGGTTCTTGGGAGGGGGCCTCATACCCGGTGTCTGTGCCAGGCGGGGAACATCAGAGGGCAGCAGAGGACTCTGAGGGGGAGAAAATAGTAACCAAAAAAAACAAACAAAAAAAAACAATATGAGGTAATATAAGAATTGCAAGCAGGTTTTAAAAAGGAAACTGGTACAAGGAATCAGGTTTTTATTCTTTCTCACAAAATAGAAAAAATATTGTAAAATAAAGAATCAAGGATTATTTGTGGCCTTTGTTGATTTTTCTTTGGCATTCAATACAATATTGAGATCATTGCTATGGGAGAAAATGGAAGAAATGTGTATAGATCATAACCTTATAGTTTCAATCAGAAGATTTTAAACTAAAACTTGATCCAGAGTAAAATATTCAAAAAGAGGAGATCTGACAAAAAAAATTGAAACTGAAATAGGTCTGAGACAAGGCTGTGTTCTCACCTCAACATTATTTAACTTATATATCAATGAGATTTTGCAACAGTTAGATAGTCCTATGCATCATTGTCCAACAACACTACAGAGAAGAATTCCTGTCCTAGCATATGCCGATTACTTGGCAGTTTTGTCCACTTCAAGGCTTGGCTTGCAGACAGCCTTGGATAGGCTAGACAGTCTTTGTAAAAAAACACAACTTGAAGCCTAACACTAATAAGACTAAAATTATGGTAATTGAGTCCAATAAGAAATACAGGAAATTAACGTTGGCACAAAATAAATTGGATTTTGTCTCAGAATTCCCATATCTGGGAGTACTGATAACAAATAATTATAGATGGACCAAACATGGACAAGGAAAAAGTAAGACCAAACAGGTAAAGCTCTCAAAAGATTCAATAACATATATGGGGGCTTGACATTAATTTCAATGTTAAAGGCTATAAATATGAAAGAAATTAGCCAGGCATCATATTTTGCAGAAATTTGGGGAATAGAGAGGGTGAGTAAAATAGAGTCATATTTAGATAAGACGTATAAACAAATATTGAGACTTCCACTGGGAACACCAAATACATTAGTGAGAACTGAAGTAGGACAAATAAAATTTGAACATCTAATACATGTTAGGATTATAAATTTCTGGGTTAAATTAACTACAGAAAATAAAGAATTGATTATTGGTAAAACTATAAGAGAAAAGGAAAAATGTTTGTCCTTATATAATAAAGGATGGCTCTCTTTTCTGTATGGTTTGCTAGACACATATGATTTAAGACATTTAAGAATATTGACCGATATCAATATACAACTGAGCCTAACTTACTGTAAAAAAAATCTCAAAGCAGGTGCACAAATATTCAAAGGAAAAAGATCTGGAGGGAAATAAAAAGCCCAAGGTGGACAGGTGGTTAGTCAAAAACACAAGGGAACATAACTTGAAATACTACAAAAAGGTTTTTGAAGAAAGACTGGCCAGAAATGTGGGAGATAATCATAAATCTTTTTATAAATATATAAACAATAAAAGGGGTGGTACTCTGACTATTGGCCCGTTAAAAAATAATACTGGTGAATTAGTAGTAGATACGACAAGTATGGCTATTATGTGTAACAACCAGTTTTCATCAGTATTTAATTCAAAAACTGAACCTACTAGGAAACATAATGATCACATCACTAATGGTTTTTTTGCAATAACTACTAATACTGTATATAAATTACTTCAAAATTTGGACCCTTTTAAGTCCCCAGGGCCAGATGGTCTTCACCCTCGGATCCTTAAAGAATTAGCATTTCCCTTAGCAGGACCTATAACTGCTCTCTTTAATAAATCCATCCAGGAAGGGCAAGTTATAGATGCCTGGAGGCTGACAACTGTGGTCCCAATTGATAAAAAAGGTTCTAGGCAGGAGGTGTCTAATTATAGACCTGTTAGTCTGACTTCCATTTTGGGAAAACTATTGGAAGGACTCATAAAGAAACATCTGCATACCCTGATAGAACCTGATCCTACCCAGCACGGGTTTGTCAAGGCTAGATCATGCCAGACAAATTTGTTAAATTTTTATAATGGTGTGAGCATGGCATTGGATAGGGGCGAACCAGTGGATGTTGTGTTTTTGGATTTTCCACATGCTCAATAAGGTCCCTCACGGTTATATTATTGAGGACATGATAAACCTTGGTATAGGAGGGAATTTAACAAGATGGGTGGAATCATGGTTAAAAGGACGCTCTCAGAGAGTGTGCATCAAGGGCTCCTTTTCAGACTGGGATGATGTAACCAGTGGGGTGCCCCAGGGTTCGGTTCTGGGGCCGTGCTTGTTCAACCTATATGTAGCCTCATTAAAAACTAATACAGATATTTGGATTACAAAATTTGCAGATGACACGCGTATAGGGTACCCAATTACTAACATCAAGGATAGTAACACCCTTCAGTTTGCCTTAAATGACTTGTATGAGTGGGCTTTTCTGAAAAAATTGCCCTTCAGCTTGGACAAATGCGTGGAGATGCATTTTGGAACTAAAAACATACAATCCAAATGTCACCTGGGTGGGCTGACCCTAAAAACTGTTAGTAATGAGCGCAATGTGGGTATTAGAATTTCTAATGACTTCAGCCCCAAACTCCATTGCCAGGCTGTGATCAGAAAGGCAGCCGGAGTGCTACATTGTAATAACAAACCTATTACCAGCAGGAGTGGTGATGTTATACTTCCTTTGTACTCATCCTTGGTGTGGCCTCATTTGGAGTACTGTGCCCAGTTTTGGGCACCAGGGGGTTTGGGTACTATACAATCCATGGAAAAAATCCAACACAGAGCAACAAAATATATCCACAAAGTTAGTAATCTTGACTACCAAGCAAGACTGGATCATTTGGGCTTATTTACCTTGGAATACCATAGACTAAGGGGTGATTTGTGTCTGGTGTTCAAAGCTATGCATGATAAAGACCTGGGTAATTTATTGGGATTGGAATTAAGAAGCAAAATATATTCAACCAGGGCACATCCATTACAGCTAAAAATAGAACAGTGCAAAACAACCAAAAGAAGTAATTGGTTTTACAGAGTATGTAAGATCTGGAATAGTTTACCTGGGGACTTAGTGTCATGCACAAGTATTGACACCTTTAAAAGACTTTTAGACATTTATTTAAAACAAAATCATATAGTAGGGTATTATTAATATCAGGCGAGCATTATGGACTTTGGTCTTTTAGCTCTGTATGACCTATGATACCTATGATACTACCTTAACTCTATTCAGCAACCAGAGGTCAGATTTATACTGACCAAATTCAGATTCGAGGTGTTTCCAACCAATATAAAGCTACAACAAATTGGTTCACCCCCCACCTAAAATACTGTCTTTCAGAAACTTCAACACCCCAAACCATGACCTAGTGACCAGGCATGCACTGTCCTTAAACTGGTCCTCACTATACTTGACAGATAACATCTCTGCCGTGGTAAATCTACTCACCAACACCCTCAGAAAACTTCAAGACAACTATTTTCCTATCAAATCCAGGAGGGTCAGAGGCAGCTGCACGCGCTGGATAACTAAAGACCTGCTACGGTAAATGAAGGCCAGGGACTCTAGTTGGAAGGCTTTCAAAGCTTCCCCATCCCCCCATCTATGGCATGTCAATAGGCAACTACGTAACACCTGTAAACAAATGGCAAAGTCACTCAAAAAGAAATATTTTAACGATCTTCAACAAAACACCCTGGGAAATCCTCGGAAATTCTGGGCAAGAATTGGGTCTATACTATACCCCAAGACTAACAAGCAAATAACCCAACTTATGTCCCCAGCAGGCATAATGAATGATCCTGCAGGCATCGCTGACCTTTTTAACACCATGTTCACTGACCTAACCCCATACCTTAGCAAGCTTCCTCCGCACCCCCCTTTCTACCAAAACAGTAATGGTAACCCCTCACCTCTAAGCCATCGTGCTCCACCCTCCATTCTATTTCAGAACCATTGGGACTACTACTATTGAAAGACTCTGAAACCATCCCGCATAGGGGCAGCTCCTGGAAGTGATGGCCTCTCCCTGCCTTCCTGAGGATCATCTCCACAGCCCTGGTAAGGCCATTAACACACATTTTCAACCTTGCTCTGTCCTCATCAACAATGCCGACACCTGGAAACATGCCAAGGTAATACCCATTTTCAAGGCAGGAGACCCCCTAGCCCCAGAGAACTATAGACCCTTTTCTCTGCTTTCTCATCTTAGCAAACTGCTAGAGAAGGTTGTCCATATCAGTTATCAGAACACCTAAATAAGTACAACCTTCTAAGTCCCCTCCAGCATGGTTTCCATAAGCATCACAGCACCTCCTCCACCCTGGCAATTTTCTCAAACCACATCCTCACAAATATGGACATGGGCAAGGCCACAGGTGCAGTCTTTGTCGATTTGTCAAAGGCGTTCGACCTAGTGGACCACAATCTCCTTCTCTCCACCCTTCGACAATTTGGCTGTGCCCCTGGACCCACAGACTGGTTCCATAGCTACCTCACAAACAGATCCCAATCCATGATCATAGGCAAAGCTGCCTCCATCCCCGTCCGCACAAGCACCGGGAGTCCCCAGGGATCAATTTTTGGCCCCCTTCTCTTCTCCATGTTCATCAATGCACTACCTGCTGAGAGTCTAAACTATAAAGTGATTCTCTACACAGATGACCTAGACCTGTGTCACAGTGACAAGACCCTGGAATCCATCACCACTACCCTCACAGGCAACTACAGGGCGGCTGAAAGCTGGTTCACCTCCAGAAAACTACTACTAAATGAGAAAAAGACGAAAGCCATGCTCTTCGGATCCAAGCCCTACTTAAACAAGACTGCCAGATCAAACACTGCCCTCACCTAACTTACTCCCGCTGGCCCCCCACTAGAGCAGGTCACCTCGTTCACATACCTCGGGGTTACCCTCGACTCCTCCTTCATGTTCAATGATCATACAGCCCTGACCGTTAAAAAGATTAATCAGAAACTAGGTGCAGCCAATCGTGCAATTCAGCTGCTTTCCCCGGAAGCTCGCCTCACTATCGAGCAAGGAAATCTTCTCCCTCTCCTAGACTACTGCTCCTCTATCTATTCCTGAACACCTACAAAGCAACACTCACGCCTATACATGGCATATAATGCTATCTATCACTTTGTCCTTAAAGTCCCCCCATTAACCCATCACTGCAACCTCTATCAGTCCTTAGGATGGCTCTCCCCCTCAGGCACGCCAGAACTATGCGGCGGGCTGCCTGGTGGACAATGATCTCAGAAGTAACCAGCTATCCCCCTTATGCTCCCCTACTCATACCTAGAGCAGCCACTAGACCCTTTAGGATCTCTTCTTTTCCAACCCTCGAAGTTCCTCGTGCCTCTACAATGATGGGCAGCAAGGCTTTCTCAGTAATGGCCCCCTCCCTCTGGAACAGTCTTCCCACTGCCATTCATGCATCCCCATTCCATGCATCGTTAAAAGCCAACCTTAAGGCCTGGCTTCTGATGGAGTCCTCCTGCAAATTCTTGCCAGGCAGAGCAGAATCCCGTGAACCACCTTAAACTACCAAAACTGCTGCCACTGCCGCCTACTCTCTGGAGCACTATGAACATACATTGCCTCGCTCAATGTCTCGCACTGCCTGCCTTGCATGCTGCCACTACTCAGTCGGCCCCCGGCAATCTGGCTGGGACAGGTGTCTCCACCTAGTCCTCTTTGAAAGCAGTCTGACCAGCTCAAACTGCTACTTATGCTTAGCTTATGAAACTGTTTTAGCTGCTTTGTGCATATACTTAAACAAATTCTCCCCTGCATTCTAGGCCTGTATTTCCTTGTCTCTTGTTTTGTTATCTCTATGCCTGTAAACATTATAAAAATGATGACTGTTCTTACTGTCCTAATGTTGTGACCACCTTACACTACAGTGTGAATTTGTATCTACGCCTATAATTCGTATTTCCCTGTACTGCCACCTTGTGGCCCAGGTCGTGACTGAAAATGGTCCACTGGATCAGTACACTTACCTGGTTACCAAAAACATAAATAACTAAATAAATAAATAAATAACTAAATAAATAAATAAATATAAAAGAAAGTGCAAATGGAACAAAGTGCTACTGCACTTTGAAAGAAGAAGAAGATCTGTTTATGTTATACTTCAGTGCCCATGGTACACAAATCTGAGACATAAATATTTAGGACAATACCTGAGGGGGATGAGTTTTCCAGCCGGGTATATTCTGGATCTTTTATTTAATTCTGAAAGTAATGATGCGTCAAATGACTTAGCATTGTTTCTGACTAAAATTGTTAATTTCAGAAAGAAATGTGTACAACAACACGCCCCTCTTTAATAGAGGATGAGGTGTTGAGTACTGCTTAATGGCTCTAAATGAACTTAAGGAAAAGTAAAAAAAATGTGATTATAATCACATTTTTATTTAAATAATGTAGAACTAGAGGGAATGGGCTTACTCTTGAAAGGGTTGCTGTTTTTTTAAAAAAAATAATATAATAGATTTAATGGCTTATTCATTTATGTATCTGGATATATTTATGCACTATTATGTCTTTATTTTGTACCTTGAACTTTTAATATTGTTTTTAATAGTACTAAATTTTGTATTTGTAATGACAACCTGCTTTGTCGAACAATAAACTTTAAACTTAAACTTAAACACTCATACAGATTTTGAATGGTTCCAAAATCAATGGGGACTAGGACTGTATTCACTGTATATAGCTAGCTCAGGAGGGGTAGCAATATGCTTCAAGAAAGATTCAATGGCCTGGATATTCAAACTGCGCTGAAAACTGGCGCAACAGTAGGAGCAAGCACAAACCAGTTGCGCAAATGCGCAACAGGTGCGATATTCAAACATGGAGCAGAGCAAATTGCGCAAGCAACCAACATCTCAATATCGCACATACTGCGCCATCGCGCAACCAGGAAGGAGAAGCTGAGCCAAAATGCTGCGCTATGGCGCAACCATGGAAGCTCAGCTGAGCATTCCAGAGCTGCCATAGCGCAAGCACAGCCCCCAGAGCAATGGAACTGCACATCCAGGGAGGCAGGCTGGGGCCCACCGCCAGCCATGCCACACATGGGCACAGGAACACACTGCAGAACCCACACCACACCGGCACACCCCAAGCACAGCATCACTGGGGGTGGGACGGATGATCCACGTGCCCATGGGGACAAGCCAACAATGCATAGCAGAGCCATGACACCCCAGCACAACCACTGGCAGGCAGAGAGTGCCACACACAGGGGGTTGACAACCACAGTGCACATCAGCCCCCTGACGACAGCACACTGTGCACCGTGACCAAGACACGCTCATGTGCAGTGACTGGCACTGCAGAAACACCATGCATCCCCCTGCCACACGTCAACCCCATGCTGCAGAGAAGCATACCAGCCAGACCCACCCTGTGCACCCAGCAGTGGTGGCAGCAGATGGCAAGACCAACAGAAAGTCAATGCCATGCTGGTGATACCTCCCCATGGACACACACACACACACATATACCCAGGACCATACCAGCCCAGATGGTGCATAACTACGCAACGGAGCACCCATAGCCAGTTGCAAATCAGAGACCAACACAGCAGTCGTATCAAAATAGAAATGTATATTTAAAAGATCAACATATAAACATAAACAGGTGAAACTATGTACAAGTGGGGGGGGACGGGTAAAAGGCAGGGGTGTTCAAGGGGGAAGGAATAAAAACCTGGAGAGGGAAGGCAGGGTGATAGGGATGGGAGAAGTGGGAAGGGAATGTGGCCTATGGCTCAGCTGGCTGCCGGTCTTCCCCCTGCTGGTGTCCCGTCCTGTGCCTCCACCTCCTGGAACCATGGCGCTGTGTGGCCTGCAGTATCGCCTGGTTCTCCTGTGACATCTGGGTGGTGCGAATACCCCTCTCAATCCTCCTGAGTACCTCGAGGCCTAGGAAAATGGGAACACAGTCAATGGCTGAGACGACCACAACCTGAACACCACCCAACCTGCAAGCCATATAACCCAATGTCCCACCTGTGATGGCAGCCACCCCCACAGTGAACATGCACATGGCCATCACAAACAGGCGGCACCAGCTGTCGCATCACCGCCCACACACACTGCCACGTCAATCACAGTACAAACTAGGCTGGCAAGTGATGTGGCAGCTGGTGCGATGCCAGTTCACAGCTATGTGCCCAGTGCATGCCTGGACCACCTGTGATGCATACACAGGCGTGCCTTGATGCTGCACTGTGATGCAGGTCACCTGTGTCATGCCTACATACATGGATACATAGACAGTGTCGGCAGATAAGGGCCTATGGGACACCCAGTCTGTCCATTTGACCTTGTACGTTCACTCTGTTGTCCTATAAGTCCATTCCCCCTCACCCCTGACCTCCAGAATTCCTCTATGGCTGACCCATGCATTCATAAATCCCATGACCAAGTCAGCCCCCACCACTTCCTCTGGCAGGGTGTTCCACTTGGCCACCACCCATCCTGTGAAGAAATACTTTCTCATGTTTCCACTTAAACGACCCCCCTCCAACTGCATCCCATGCCCTCTAGTCCTGGAACATCCTTTACGCTTACAAATATTGTTTCCTGCACTCTGTTCCCCCTGTAGGATACTTGTATGTCCCCATCATATCCCACACCCTCCTCCCCTCCAGGGAGTACATGTTCAGTTCCGTCAACCTGTCTGCATAGGACTTGTGATGCAATCCATGCACCATCCATGTCGCCCTCCTCTGAACCCTCTCCACCCAGTCCATGTCCATACGCAGGTATGGTCTCCGGAACTGTACACTGTACTCCAGTGTGGGGACTCACTAGTGTTTTGTATAGTGGAACTATGACCTCCCCTTTGGTTGTGTCCCGCATGGCTGGTGGTCTTGCCCCCCCAGCATGCAATAGCATCCATGAAGTAATGATACTCACACTCCTCCAGCAGCTGGGTCTGATGCTGCTGCTGCTGCTGCTGCTGATGCTGCTGCTGTGGCACAACACCCCCTGGCACCGGGGCCCTGGCATGGCCCACATCACCCTGGTCCTGTGTCCTCACAATCCGGCCTGTGGGAGACATATGTTGAGACAAACATCAGTGTGACTCAAAAGCAGAGTGCCCCCTGCCCCAGTGAGAGTGCCTGCCCACACAGCCATAACCATCCATTGCACAGCTGCACACACTGACACACCTATGCACAGCCACCCAAGCACACACACCCCTACGAGAATATGGGTGCATAGATGGTACACTCACCTGGCTTAGGCACCACGCCCGCCTTGGCACGTGAACGCAGGCCGCCGCCAACATTTCTGGCTCCTTCCGCGGAGGTCACTGCACCGGTGCCGCACTGCCTCAGCAGACCCGCCCCGCCAGTGACCTCCACCAGGTCAGTGGCCACTTGCTGCCACACATGGGTCCTAGGCATGGTGAGGGGGGCCTTACCATACAGTGCCTCACAGTGGGGCTCCACCAGGGCCACCAGGTTGGCCAGTTCAAGCTGGCTCCAGGACACCGCCCTCCTCCTAGCCATGGCACCAACTTTACAGCAGGCAATATGGCGCCCCACTGCGCCGTAACCCCACGTGGAGTTGTTGCGCAATAGACCAGCACAGGCTCCAATCACGCTGTTCGAACAGCGCCGTCACTTTACATGGCGCTGTCACCAGACAGCGCAATAGGGACGTACACATGGCATGCCAACAGCGCCAGGGGTCAGAGGGCATACACAAGGTCACGGCAATGAAACAAGGCTACGCACAGCGCCATAGGATGTATAGGCATCCTGCACGACTGCCAAGCAGAGCACCAGTGCCACAGTGGACTATCGCGCAGAAGTGCCACAGCGCCATATAGTGCCCAGTGCTGTAGCGCCACTGGCACAATGGTGGCCATGGCCTGAATCGCCTATCGCGCTCAGCAGGTCTGCAAGCGCCGTCGGCGCTGTCGTAACCTGTCTAGGCATGCGCAATGCAGTGTATACGCAGCCACAAACATGCGCCATCGGCTCCGGCGGACCTTCCGTATTGCGCTAGCGCAAATCGTGATATTCAACCGACATATGCAAATCATTGATCAGCCATTCAAAGCGCGGTGGGCGCGATTAGCATGTCATTAAAGTTGCGCCACACCTCATTTGCATGTGTTGCGCTATAAAAAGTGCGACAGTGGTTTGTGCCGGCCAGATTTGGTTGCTGCAGGTGAGAGGTGAGTTACATGCTGTGTGATGCTCAGGACAATGCTCATGGGCAGGGGTGCTGGAGGATGATAAAGGTTGAGGGCTGAGCATGAAAGGGCATAGAAAGGGACAAAGGGCACCTTTCATCAGTATCTGCCATGCAGAGAGAGGAGGGGCTTCTGCACCCCCCCTGGGCCGGCAGCTATGCTCATGGGGAAATGCTGTGGACTGCACAGTGACAGGTGTCCACTTCCACCCATACAGATCACCATGACTGACCAGAGCCAGGCTGAAGGTGTGGACGGCGGGCGTAGGAGGAGGCCGAACTTCACCACGGCAGAGACCGAGGCCCTCTTCCAGGCCTACCTGGAGGATGAGCCAGTATTGAGTGGATGGAGGGGCACCCCTCAGGAGCGTGCAGCTGCATGGGAGGGGGTAGCTCGGGCTGTCAACCTGCACGGAAGCCACCAGCGCTCCGTGCAGGAATGCGGAAGAAGATGGGGACTGACCGCGAGGAGGCTGAGGAGAAGGTGGCAGCCTTCAGGGTGGCATGTGCTGGCACTGGTGGGGGCCCACCAGTGGTGTGCAGCTGCCCCTACAGAGGAGACACTGGTCACGGCCATGCAGCCGAGTGCCATTCTGCAGGCGTTCCAGGCGGAGGATTCCAGACAGGTGGAAGCCCATCACTGCACGGTATGACATGGTGATGTTGTTGGGGGCTGTTGTTCACATGCACTCACATGTACTCTCTTTCTGTTACAGATCCTGTTCGTCTGCAGGAGACGGTGGTGGTGGTGGGTCCAGACAGTGAGGCAGACCTGCTGGACGTGGAGGAGGGACCATCCACCTCCGCCACCAGCCTGCAGGCACTGCAGCAGCATGCAGGCTGGGCCAACAACTCCGGCGTCAGTGATACGGGTGCAGGGGGTGCACAGCCTGTGTCACAGCAGTCTGGCATGCAGGTATGCCAGCATGCTGTGCCTATGGCAGTGGCACGCACCTGCACCATTGATGATAGCAGGCCTGCAATGGCCAGTGATAGGTGTGTGTCCCACGACGGACACATGGCAGGCCAGCACATGCCCCTGGGCCTTCCTGGTTCACACCTGTGTACCAGCATGCTGGCACAGTCCCAGGCTGTGCCTGTCAGCACAGTGGGGCAGCATCGGTGGCTGTGCAGGTGTCTGGCACTGTTGACAGCACGGAGGTGGAACAGGTGGACCTGGGGGCTCAGCAGTTGGAGGGGCGGCAGCAGCAGTTGCACACCAGGTCTGGGGGGACAGTGTCAAGCAGTGGCACATGTCCACCGCCCTTTGATCTGCCCATACCTGGTCCTGGCGAACAGTGCCCACCCTCAAGGGGTGCTGTGCACCAGGACCGTCCACACCCTGGGGTTGACGATGCCAATGGGGCACAGTACCCATTGGATGTGCACACCTGCCTGCTGCAGGAGTCGGTATAGCTGCAGGGGTGGGTTGCAAGGTCCATGGAGGCACTGTCTGTGTCCGTGGAGCAGCATAGCAGGGAGTGTGCTTGGGACCGAGCCGAGCTGGTCCTTATGCGGACCGATGTGACCGCTGCCATTGACAGGCTGACCCAGGCAGTGGTCTCTGTGGCGAACGCATCGGCCACACTGTCAGGTGCCCCTGTACCACACACCCCACACAGTGCGCACTCCACTCCCCGTTCCCGGCGTCGTGCGACACCAGGCCTGTCGATGCCGGGTTCTGCTGTGGGCATCCCGAGCACCCCTGGTGCAAGTTTGTTTGGCAGGATGCAGACCCCTGTGCGGGCAAGGTCACGGTCGCACACTGGGACCCCTGGTGGTGCACCAGCGCCACCCGATGTGGCCCCTGCTCAGCCTGCCAGTGCTGCTAGGCCAAGGCGGGGCCACCCACGCATCCATGGTGGCCGTGGGACAGTGCTACCTGACTGAGCTGTCTCCCAATGCAGGCCCTGTCTGGTGCTGCCCTGTGTGCAATGTGTGTCATGGTGGGAAGTGCACTGCTGGGTGCTCTGCTCACCAAGCTGACACACGGACCACCTGCACACTCTCCCAACTGCTGTACACAGGTGCGTGTGCATGATGATGCCTGCATTGCACTGTACACCAAGGTGCAAGGTTGCCCAGGTCCTGACACACGACGTGGACTGTCCAGGTGGTGGGGTGGTTGGTGGTGCTGTGTGTTGGCAATGTCATTTCCGCAGTGCTGTGCTGCTGCCCAGTATGCTGCCTGGTGTGTGTGTGTGTCCATATGAGTGCTCAACCCTCTGATGGTGTGTTGGTATGCCTGGACCCTTCAACTCCCTGACCTTCATCGCACGTGTGTTCCCTGTGTGCCTGTGGTTTGCGCATGGACAGTGTTGCCTGCACATGTCCCTTGACTTACCTGTGTTGGGCGTGAGTGCTCTTCTGCAATGGTGTCCCGGTGCAGCTGGGCCTGCCGGTCAGTCGGGGTCCCTCCTCCTGGGGGCTGCTCATCACCCACATCACCGGGCGCCACTGGCGTCCCCATCGCTGTCCCCTCCTTGTACCTGTACGGCTATCCCATGGTCTTTGGCCATGTTGTGCAGGATGCAACAGGCCAGGAATATCCCACAGGCCTTTTGGGGGCTGTACTGTAGGGCTCCGTCAGAGGTGTCCAGGCATCGGAAGCGTGCCTTGAGCATCCCAAACACCCGCTCTATGATGTTACGTGTTGCGGCATGTGCCTCATTGAAACCGAGCTGCGCTGGGGTCGTGCGGCGCCGGTATGGTGTGAGCAGCCAGGGACGGAGTGGGTATCCACAGTCACCTGTGTGGAGATAGTGGAGATCAGTGTCATGTCAGGTCCATATTGCCCATATCCTTGTGTGCCACTACCATGGCACCTGTGTCATTTCCACCCTTGCACAGAGTTTGCATTCCATACATGTGTACTCACCCACTAGATGACCCGTGGGGATGTTCCCACTCTCGAATCGATGGCACAGTGCAGACTGGTGCCATATGAAGGCATCATGTGCTCCACCAGGGTGTGTGGCACAGACATTGATGATGCGCCCAGTGGCATCACACACCACCTGGCAGTTGACACTGGAAAAGCCCTTTCGGTTCTGATAAGCATGGCCGTCGGGGCCAGGTGGCGTGCGAATGGCCACATGGGTGCAGTCTATGGCCCCTAGCATGCCAGGCATATGTGCTACCCTGTGGAACTCCTGCATGTTTGTTGTACGCTCTGCCGTGGTGCTGGGGAAATGGATGTACTCCGCAGCATGAGGCAGCAGTGCGCTGAGGAATTGGGTGAGGATGCGTGACATGGCCGACTGTGTAATGCCTGTGGTGTCCCCTGTTGGCCTCTGGATTGTGCCCGTGGCGAGCAGGCACATGCAGGCTGTCACCTTGGTCTCCACGGACAGAGCATGACTCCGTCGTGAGGGTGCCTGCATCACATCACTGCACAGCTAGCTGAGCCGTCTCAGTATTGCCCTGTTCAGGCGGTAGCGGGCCACAATCTCGACGTCTGTGCACAGCTCGAAGCTGATGCCGTGGGCGCGATACCGCCTGTCGGGGCATACCGCCAGGCGGGCCCCTCCGCGCCACGCTCCCCTGCAGCATGGTGTCTCACCCCTCATTACAGCTTCCATGTGGAAGCTGACACTGTCCATCTCCCTGGCTTCTGCCCCGGCTGCTGTTCCTGTGTTACCCGCTGCCCCCACTGCTGTTTCCACTGCACCGGCACCCCCACTGGCCTCTCTGTCCTCCTGGACCCACTGTCCCTCTCTGCCCTTCCAGCTCCTGTCTCTCTCTCTCTCTCTCTCTCTGTCTCTCTCCCCAGTTTGCGGCCTGCTCAGGGTTCTTGCGCGCTTTCTGAGCCTTTTTTTGGCTCAAATCCGGTACTCGCGCAACTTCCGGCTCAGCCACTCTTGCGCATGACGCTATGGCTCGACATCGCATGCACTTTATGCATGGACCCGCTCCTTCAGTCGCATGCCTTCATTTCCATTGCGCTGTTGCTCAGCATGTTTTTGGTGGCGCAACTGGCCCCTTCTGAATATTGCACAATGGCGCATTTTTGGAATTGTGCACGCGCAACCCTTTTGAATATCTGGGCCAATAAGCCTAAAAATAATAATAAGTAGCACAGACAATCAATGTACATTTATAATTGCAGAATGCCAATTCCCAGAATATAAATGCATTGTCTCAACAACATGTGAACCAAACAAAAAACAACCCAACATTCTTCACAGAATACTTCTTTCAACTGTCTAACTTCAATACCCCATACATAACTGGTGGAGATTTCAGTGTAACCCAAATTAACTTAGACAAGATAACAAATATTAAGCTGGCCCGGTAGTGCTGAGAATTGAGCCTCTGGATGCCACGCCGATGACCCATGTTCGGAAGTGAGCTAGGGTTTCAGGGGTTGGCAGGGAGGGAGAAGGATGAAGCAACCACAGGGCTGCTCTCCTCTCCAGGAGGGGGTGGGATTTCTCAGTGTTCTGGCGGCCCCTGGTGGAGACTGGGGATATCACAGAGTGTCTGAGCTGCACATGAGGGAGCATAGCTGATGCAAGCAGGGTTGCCTGCGCCATCACATCAGATGTGCACCATGCACATGGGGGGAGAGGAAAGTACCCATAGGAGGAGAAAAAGGAGAGAAATACCTCTCCAGTCTGGATAGGCGGTGGCCCTGCCAGTGCCACTGCCACACGTCCTATGGTGGTTCTCCACTACTGCCCCCTGCAGTCTCTCCAGGTTGCTGTCCCCTGACCTAGGGAACTGCGATGAACTTGAAGATAGCAGAGGAACACAGCAGATGGTAGAGTGAGTCAGTGAGAGCAGTGGCCGAAGAGAGTTTTGAACTGGAGGGCTAGAAAGAGAAGTGTAAAGAAAAAAGATAACAAATATTGGTAATCCATATAAGTGATCATTCAAAATTATATCTAATTTTAAAACTGATTTAAGACTAGCAGAGCCATGCTGTACAGTGTATTTGGAGGGGAAAATACTCTTGTTTCTCTGCAGCTCATGAAACCTATTCACAAATCAGCTTCTTCTCAGTGTCAGAAACTATTGCTTATCAGAAAAACAGTGAATCAAAACTGAATGTTAAATAATGAGATAAAAAATTAAAAAAATATGTATTTCTTTGTAGAGAAATAAAAAAGAAGAAGCCCTTTGAAAAAGCACATAACGTGCGAAATGTCAGGGCAATTAAAAGGAATTTTAATAAAGCTTTGAAGAGTAACAGCCCAAGTGGAGTACTTTGTTTCCCCCCCCCCACTACAATTGAGAATATGTGTGATGTCTTTCAGGGGCAACTGAGAAAGGCAAAGAAAGACCCATTTCCCATGGCAATAAAGTACAGTAATTCACTTCACAACCTTTCTGTACAACAAAAATTAAGGCCAGAAATTACAAATTGCTTTAAGGATAATTCAACAGGTGGTATATCACCCCAGTAGTATGGGATTCATTCAAAGCACGGCCTAGAGGCCACATTTAATCAGTAACGGCATATGATAAAAAATGATCAACCAACAGATTATCTCAATTAGAAATGAAAATTTATCACCTAGAAGAAGTTCATAGCTTAACCTTACTCACCCAAATCTATAATAAACTAATACAAAAAAAAGAAGCTTATAACTTACTGATGACATGATAAATTGAAAATCAAATATTACACATTTGTTCCAGTTACCACTACCATGCTGACAAACCACAACAAATATCTTGTGAGGCTGCACCCATGAAGGGATGCATTGCAGCATGGCAAGTTCACTCTAGCCATTTAGGCACAGGTAGCCCGCTCCTGTACACTCTCCCAAATGACAACACACCAGAAGAATATGGGCCCGATTCTAGAAGGTTGGCACAAGTCACCACCAAATGTGACTTTTTTTTTTTTTTTTTAGTTTTTGTTGACCGGGTAAGTGCACTAGACAAATCCTGCCTATTTTCAGGCACAACCTGGGGGAGGGGGATACAGATGAATGCCAACTGACCTTGAACCAGATTAAGCTGTTGGTGGTATTGTTAGTGAATGAGGGAAATTTGGCCAGGACACCGGGGAAATTCCCCTACTCTTTTCGAGAAGTGCCATGGGATCTTTAACATCCACCTGAACTACCACCAATCCAAGCAGATGGGACCTCGGTTTAACGTCTCATCCAAAAGACAGAATGCCAGTTGCAACTGTGACATTGACCCAGTGCCCTATCCTAGAAGGGGCAAGGTCTCTGTGTTTAAGTCCTGCGACTTGTGACATGTGGCCAGGTACGCCGAACAGAGGGCGCACCTGGCGAGCATGTCGCAAGCCGCAACAGGTACACCACAGGTCACAAATGCCCCCCCATGCCCAGCAAGCTAAAGTAGGTGCCCGCAGGGATACCCACACCCCCTGCCTCTGAAGTGTACAAAAGAAAGTGCCACAGGGCTGCCCACACCCGCTGCCCCCGAAGTGTACATAAAGAGCCCTGTAGGGCTACCAGTTCTCCTCCAGGGGTTCTTGTAAAATCCCAACACTGGGGAATTTGTTGCTGCCCTTCTGGAATGGGGCACAACAGCTACTGTAAACCCCCTAACACCATGTTGCAGGGGGTTTATGGTGCAACTGCCAGCATAACAGCTGTTCAGTGCAGGTGGCCTGCGTCATGTTGCAGGCCACATTGTAGAATCACGAGTGTCACAACTGCTGGCATAAGTTGCTACATGTGCCTTTCTACTTGGCATAAGTGCTGTTACACCAGGTGTAACTGTACTAGAATCGAGGCCTATGAATGAAACCTTTTCAAATAAGAACCAAGAAGAAATCCACATAAAAAAAACTGCGAAGTCA
The DNA here is from genome assembly GCA_016271365.2 of Neoceratodus forsteri. Taxonomy (NCBI): domain Eukaryota; kingdom Metazoa; phylum Chordata; order Ceratodontiformes; family Ceratodontidae; genus Neoceratodus; species Neoceratodus forsteri. The sequence continues at coordinate 195,564,628 of CM057456.1, forward strand.
TTAAAAGCATTTGGAATAATGTCAGTGAAGAACAAAGGTAAAGCGGTGACCAGTGGTTATAAAATCAAACATATGAAAGTCACAGCAATGACCACTCGGAAAACAACAAAACAACAAAGCAAACAAAACTGCTCAAATCCCTTCGGAACAAAATTTCAGGGCTAACATCAATGCTACAGGCCAATTTCCTTTGTTTCACATTAATGGAAAAAACAATCAGGAAGTGAATACACCATTTCCCGATTTCGTGGAGAATAGTACTGAAGATTCTCTGGATGTGCCTTCAGGCAGTACTACAACAGTGATGCAATCTACTCAGGGGAAGAATCCCTTGCCTGGATTGATCGAATAAATGCAGACGGATAGCAGTGGTAACCAGATGAGGGGGTAACATGAAAGGGCCTACACTCCGTTAGATAGAAATGGCAGAATCCAGCAAATCACAAGGGACAGCTACTGTCCAAACTATGGAGAACATAGCTGAAGATCCTTTGGATGTGCCTCTGGGTAGTACTGCAACCGCGACTTCTACTGAGCAGCAACAGATCCATTCTACTCATGTGAGGAATCCCTTGCCTGGATCAACCAAATCCACTCAGATGGACAGTAGTGGTAACCAGGTAGGTGGGAAACATGAAGGGGACTGTCGTGGTTTGTGGGTGTACTGATGGACACTGACACAGAGATGTAAGGTGTTGGAAAGGCAATTGCCAGACCAGAAATCTATTGCAGACAAAAAAAGAAACTTAAAAAGCCGTCAAAATCAACTGCATTTTGGCAAATAAAATACAAAATGAACAAAAACAACATCAAATAGTATCCAACTCCTGCTTTCTTGAGGTACTGGCAGCAATAGTCACCTCACCAGCACATAGAGTTGGCTACAGGTCTGGAAAGGAGCAGACCTAAACAGAGGGGGTCGCAACTGGCTGATCCCAAGATGAATCTGAGGTCTCCCAGAAAGGATACCTCATTTATAGTAAAGTACAAACATGTGACTATTGCTGTCTCCTCCCTCAAACCAACTATTACACCAAAAAGCCCACAGTCATTTTATTATTTTGATACCATGAGCTAAACTGAATGAATTATCTTCATACATGTTTGCTAATGTTAAAGTTCATAAAACAAAACAATATAACAGAAAAACAGCTTTGCTGCAGGAACAGGTGGCTCCTCCCCTTCCCCCAACTATAACTAAGTGAAGGAAAGGGCTGGCTGCCTCCTAAGGAGACAGCAGAAGCAACAGCCTCAGTGTGAACACCACACCCAGTCCCTGTGTTTTCAGGTAGGAGTGAACTTCAGGTTCTAATAGTGCGAAAGGCTGTTTGTTTGCAATGAGAGCAACCCTAAAATAAAAAGGGCTAAACTACCTTATGCTAACTTAACCAGAACCACAGACAGCATGAACTTTGGGGATAATATTGCAGACTGCCACACACAGTGTCTCGGAGTATGTAATATTTAGCAGTCTCACAGCATGGAGCACACAACTTCTGAATTCTAACTGCCCAGTGTGCTTTAATTAATAGTCTGGGAGCAGGGCTTTCTAAACAAACACAAAACACATTAAGACCAGCAGCTACATCCACGGTCTCATGCGCAGGTTCGAGTAGCTCCAGCCCAAGTTCCTGTGCTTAAGCTATGATTTTGAAACACATTATACCTCAGTGAATGAGACAGGGGAAGGCTGGTATTTGTTCCTATGCAGAGCAGAAAGGAAAAAATAAAAGCACTAAACCACTAGAAAAAGAATATAGTAAAGAAGCACCCATTTTGAGCTCAGGTGGCCAACCTGAAAATGGGGCACTACAGAAAGAGAAAAAGCAGAGAAAAGACAGATATGCTACTGCAGTAGACTTTTTAGAAAACACTGAGCATATGAGCACAAATACCAGGCACCCTTCCACGGGGACTACCCACAAAATTAAAAGTAGTTTTGGATGGCCAACAATTTATTTACAACACTGTTCCAGAATTCCTCACAGATCTGAAACTAAAATTGCCGAATAATTTCAAAGTATAATGTGACCATATGCTGAAGGAACAAATTTTGAAATTATCAGAAAGAAACAATAGAGTTTAGATAAATGTAATGTATAACTGGCTGTTGATAGTTTAGGAGCATGGTGGGGGGATCTGAATGGGACAATAGCGTCAATAGCTACTAGATCAAGCAACTGGGTATGCTCATGTTTATAAGATGTTTTTTGATAGAACTTCTGTTATGAACATTGTTAAAATGTAAAGAACTGGAAGTTTATTGAAAACTATTTCTTTTTCAGTTTTTTCAGATTGTTTTTGGGTTTGGATTAATGCACTAAAAGGGAAGCATGGAGAAGGAAACAAACAAAACAGAATTCAGGAAAAAAATAGAATCAGTCATAAAGGATTACATGTTTTAGAAGTTTGGGAAACCCTTACCAGTGCCAAAAGGTTAAACAGATACAAGGAGCTGTGCAAAATAAAAATATGTTACCTATCTTTCAAGTTTTGGGGTTTTATTAAGACTTAAAGTGAATAGCAATAAACTAAAACGTGTATCATTTAACATATATGGTATAAATTATCCCATTAAGAGAGCCAAATTACTTACATATTTAAAAAAAAAAGAGCACAAATAATGTGTCTCCAAGAAACCCATCTTGAAGCAAAGGAAATTCAAAAATTAAAAAAAGAAATGGATAGATCAAGTGTGGTATAGCTCTTGTACAAAGAAAATTAGAGGGGTGGCAATATTACTAAGAAACTGCGCTGATATGAAATTGAAGAAATTGGTGGATAAATATACTGACAGTAGAGGCAGAATCCTTATGGTAACACTAAACATACAGGATTCAGAATTTTATTATAGGTTCTTGCTACGCACCCTTTAAAAAAATATTAAGAGTTTTGGCTCGCATAGTAGCAGGTATACAAAAATTACAATCAAACAATAGTATTCTCACCAGAGGCTTTAATGCCTTAAATAATCCATATACTGATATATCTTCTATACCATCTAAAGGGAACCTAGCTGTAGTAAATAAACTAAATAATTTCTTAGAAGAGGAGATGTTAATTGAGTGTTGGAGAGCTAGCAATCCAAATGTTAAGTTATTTTCCCACTATGATAAAAAAACAAAAACCTTCTTTTGGTTAGATTACATTTTTATATCAATAATTTATATAATGATATATTGTCATCAGATATTGATTCAATTTTTTTGTCTGATCACGCATTAACAAGCTTAGAAATCAAACTTTAAAATACAGGAAGAAAACATAGTAAGAATAGGTACTTCAATAATGAATTGTTAAAGGAAGAACACTTTATATCAATTATAAAAAAAAGCAATTCAAGAGTATTGGACATTACATTATAATGATCAGATATCAGTGGCTATATTGTGGAAAGCATTCAAAGCAACCCTAAGGAGGGGTTATAATTACCTTTCAAATAAAAAAAAATATAAATGACAAAAAACACATAACAATACAATAGACTCCAGAATAAAAGAATTAGACAAACTAGTCATATCCAACTACAAACAGTATGAAAAAGAATGGTATCAATATAAAGCAAAAAAAACAAACAAACAAGAAATTCTCCAACAGGAGACTGTTAAAATGGCAACAGTAATTAAAAAATATTGTTATTTTCATATAGATAAATCAGGGAAATTACTTTCCAGCCTACTTAGGAAAGACAAACAAAGGAATACACTCACTAATTTAATTGATAATAATGATAATAATGGAGAAATAAATAAAACACTGAAGGCATAGCCAATGTGCTTATTCAGTACTATAAAACAATATTTCAAAATAAGTCCATTCCAAAAGAAAAAGATATCAAAGAATTTCTTTAAAAAGTAAGACTTACTCCTTACCCAATTACTCCTTACCCAATAGAATTCCATCCAATAACACAAGAACTTATTAAATCTACAGTACTAACTCTCACCAAAAATAAAGCCCCAGGTTTATATGGCTTAACTAATGAGTTCTACCAGGTATTTGTAGAAGATTTAACACCCTGGATATACAAAATAATAACAGATCTTATTAACAATCCACTTTCAACGATTCCAGAATCAATTAAATTAGCAACAATAATTTCAATCCAAACAGAAGGAAAATCTAAGGAATATCCAGAAAATTATAGACCAATGTCAATCCTTAATATAAATTATAAATTAATAGCCAAAACTATTAATAATCAAATTCATATTTACTTACCAAATATTATTCATAAAAATCAATATGGGCTTATAAAAAGCAGGAATTTATTCCAAGCCAGTAAAAAATTACAAACTATTATACATTTAATAAACAATAGTCCTGGATATTCATCAGATGCATATTACGCAGTATCAGTAGATGCTACAAAAGCATTTGACCTTTTAAACACACACCTTATGATGCAAACATTGATTCAATGGGGTATTCCCCCAGGACTATATTGCCTTATCAAGAAAATGTATTTTTTTATTGAAATCTAGGATTACAAATACCTTTGAGCAGTAACTGCTCATTTACAAAGGTTCCACGTCGAAGGAATGGGGGGTATACATACATACAAAGGTCAACATAATAATACATAGTTACACAATAACAAGAAGTAAGAGACTGAGGCTTAGGAAATTCCAGTAATTCAAAATGTGCCAAATGTTAGGTATCATGACATAACCAGCCAAGGGCAATCTTGGAAATAAGCACTGCAGGTGAGAGGGAAGGGGGTATGCAGGCAGGAAGGCCATTGTCAGAGGATAGAGGGTGAGGGTAAGAGCTCTAAAGGGGATGGAGAGGAGGGATAGAAGTCAGGAAATGCCCCAGGGGAGGAAAGGGAGAGGGGGCAAGGGGGTAGGAAGGTAGAGGGAGGCAAGGCAGGGAGATTGTATATCAATGTATATCAATACACTAGCCAGATTTCAAATTAATATTACCTTACAAAACCATTTGAAATATTAAATGGAGTAAGACAGGGTTGCCCTATCCACAACTCTATTTGTTTTGTCCCTAGAACCTTTTCTACAATTAACCAGAGATAACCCTAAAATAGAGGGTGTCTGCATAAATCAGGATGAATTAAAATTAAGTGTATTCACAGATGATATCCTTCAATAATGAAGAATATAGATTCATCATTAACAACCTGATTTGAAACCACCAAGACATACTCTGAATTATCAGGCTATCATATAAATAAATCTAAATCAGCTATAATGAAAGTGTCCAATAATAAACCCTTAACTGTACACAAATTTGAAAAAGAATGTTCAATACAAAAATAAATAAAAATCCTTAGTATATCATTGTCAGCAAATCAAAACAAAAATATGAAAAGTAATTTTAATAAAGCAAAAGAGAAAATATCAACCATTCTTAAAAACTGGAAAAACCTTAGTTTATCATTAAGGGGACAGGTGGATATCATCAAAATGATGGCCCTCCCTCATTTAATGTTTACAATTCAAAACATCTTAGGAACACCCTCCAGGGTCTAGTTTGAGGATTTAAAACAAATATTCTCCAAATGTTTGTGGAGAGGGAGCAGACCCCAAATAGTGTGGTCAATCATATCAGCACCTAGGGAGAAAGGAGGTTTGGGGTGTCCTGATCCTCAAAAATATATGGAAGAACAAATACTATCCACTTATCACCAAGGGGCCTTTATTCCTGATGATGAGCTTCCATTATACAAATTATTGGTATACAATACACATCCAAACAAGACAATGCAGGATGTTGTAATGGATAAGGATCTTCATAAGGATAACCAACACTTCTTATCCTCTTGGTTTCAGCTTTTCAAAAGAAATGAAAAACAATTAGCCATTTTACAAATTCCATGGCTATTATTTAATATTGGTTCAAACTTCCTGATATGGGGAAAAAAATCACAATGTAAATTTTACCATGCTGGAACAAACAGTGATTCAAAAATAGAAAGATTTATTAAAAGTGAATCAGTTTCCATCATATAGAGAGCTTCTAACAAAACACCCCAAATCTAAAATAAAGTTAGCAAATTATTATATACTAAAGAATATATTCTCTGAAAGTCAACAAATATTTGACAATAATAACACTCGATTGGCAACAAAATACAATGTACAGATTACTATAATAGGAAAAGAAACTGATAAACCACTCTTAAGATGTTATAAAATATTAATCACTAATATAAAAAAATATGTAAAACATATAAACAATTTCATCAGCAAATAGGGAAATCTGTAACTGACCAACAATAGGAAAATTTATGAATTCAAGCACACAAAACCTATAAATCAGCAAAAAATAAATCAATACAAATTAACATTATATATAGAGCCTATAGTAGCAAAAATAAATAATGAATATTCAGATAAATGTTGGCACCAATGTGGTAAGAAATGTACTCTATATCATTGTTTATGGGAATGCCCAGTAATAAATAAATGGTGGTTTAAATTAAAGCAAATTATAAATTATTTTCTACAAGTAAACTTGCTATTTCAATCCGACATATTTCTCTTTAACAATTTTTCAACCCAAATCTGGATCCTATCCATGTCAAGATAGTAGCATTAACCATGATGGCCTTGAAATGTATGCTATTAGAAAACTAGAAAAATAATGAATTACCTAAATTTGATTTGTTTAGATGGTGGTCAATTTTAAAAGAAACGTTGACTTAAAAAAAAAAATGATGATCTTGATTACACTATTGATGATTCTAAAGGTATTGCTTGGAAGGAGATTCAGGAAAATGTTACACCCTCAACGACTTTATAAATTTGTATTCAAGATGAGGAACATGAGTTCCATGCTCCCATATAATGTAAAGAGTTAGGGAGGGAAGGAAGGGGGTTAAATTTATGAAATTATACATAAAGTGCAGTAGTTAATTATTCAGGTTGTGATTATTGAATGTGTTATGAAAGAATACTAATAAAAATTATATTTAAAAAAAATATATTATCTTGCAGCTTAAAAAGGTAAAGAATAGAACTCAATAATATCCATAAAAGATGAAGATGTAACACATATCAAAAATTTAGAGAAAGTAATGTTCAGGTTATAAAATACTATAGTGCACTATAATCTTCAGAATACTACCCCTCGGCTGCAGAAAAAATACTTAAAAATATAACCTTCTCTGAAATACCAGAAGAAATGATTGTTAACTTCAATGAAACCATATGAAGTACAACATGCAATTGATTGCCTAGCAAAGAGTAAAGCTCCAGGCCCTGATGGGTCCACAGTAGAAGTGCATAAGGCCTACAGTAAAGAACTAGTGCCTATAATGTTTTTATATTACAGACAATACCAGATTCATTTAGAGAAGCAATAATCTATGTTTTTTTTTTAAAAAGATAAGGATCCACAATTATGCACATCATGCAGGTCAATCTCCTTATTAAATACTGATCTAAAATATTTTTCAAAAATTTTGACTACTCATTTGGAAGCTATATTGCCAATACTCATTCCCCAAGATCAAAATGGGTTCATAAAAGGCAGACACATCACATATAGCACTAGAAAATCAATTAATATCATCAATAATACTAATCCAGAAGTCATCCTTCTAGCTACTGATGCGGAAAAAGCATTCAGTAGCTATGATGGCTTTTTATTCATGCTGCATTAAAAAATGGACTTGGAAAACAATACATCAATTGGATAAACTTACTCTATAATGCCTGAATAGCAAAAATAAAAAAAAACTGTAATATGTCATGATTTTTTACATTAACTAGAAGAACATGACAGGGCTGCCCCCTCCCCATTAATGTTTGCATTTGTATTAGAACCTTTTGCTATCATAATAAGAACAAAACATAACATTTTTGGTATTACAGCCAACAATGTTACACACAGGATTAGTTTGTTTGCAGATGGTGCAATATTATATCTCACAAACCCCACAACATCAGTAAAATAATTAATTACCCTTTCAGAGTGTTTTGGTAAAGCATCCAGCTATAAGATATACTGGAGTAAAACAGAAATATTGCTCTTGGATAACACATATTCAATCCAAATCCCTGATAATTGCTCTTGTAAACAATCTGAAACGACCAAGTACCTTGTGTCCAAACTAACTCCCTATCTGGAACAACTATTTCAACCTGATTATCTACCTCTATTAACACAGATGCAAAATGATTACAAAAAATGACATTATTTGTAACACTAATAGGGAGGGTTAATGTAATACAAATGAATATCTACCCAAGTTTTTATTCTTATTCCAAACACTTCCAACCTTAATACCACTATCTTACTTCCATAAATTAAAAAAAAAAGCTGTTTCTTCTTTTCTTTGGAAAAACAGGGACCACAAATCATATGTGAAAAATATATATTGGGCTGGATATTAAAACTGCGCTATTCTTAGGCGCAAGCCCTTGCGCTGCGCAAAATAGTTGAGCAGGGGTGTGTCCGAGGCGATATTCAAAGGAGTTGCGCTATTGAGCAACTCCTTTGAATATCACCCACCGGCCACAGCCACTGTACATGGCGCAGTGGAACTTGCGCCACCGCAAGTTGTCAGAGTGGAGCATTCAATCATGTGGCGGTACTTATTGCGCCATGCGAAAATCCCATATTCAAAGGTGACATGCAAATGGGGCCATAATTCATGCAAGGCGCGGGGCCATTTGCATCTGATTATAGCCTCATTTGCATGCCATTAGCATGTAGGTGCACCGATCCCGAGGACTTGTGCCTGGTGCCCCTGCCAGGCAGCAGTCATTGGGGACCGACGCTTCTACAGCCCGATCACGGGCAAAACAGTGTAGAATCCCCCACCACCCCCCCAGTGGCCCGATCGCGGGGCATAGTGTACTCCCCCCACCAGCCCGATCGCTGGCAGCAATGTGGCCCCCCAATGTATCCCTGGTGGTCCAGTGGACCAAATGCCCGATCGCTGGCAGTGTATAATAAACCCCCTCCTCCCCGCAGTCATCCCTGGTGGTCCAGTGGACCAAAATGCCTATCGCGGGCAGTAAGTTTAATAAAACCCCCTCCGAACATAGTCCTGGTGGCTAGTGTCCACCACCCCAACCGATCCCACCACCTCCCCCGGCGGCGGTGGGCAGCAGCATCCACCCACCTGCTGCCCGCCACCCGCCGACTGACTGCCCGGTAGGGCTACGCCCAGTGGTGCAGAGCAAGAGCCAATTGGCATGCAGCCCATACCGTCATGACAGTCCAGATTGTGAATGAATCATTTCTCAAATCTGACTGTCATGTACGGGAGTGGCTGCACGCCCATTGGCTCTTGCTCTGCACCACGGCGTGGCAGAGTTCTACCGGCAGTCAGTTGGCGGCAGCAGCGGTGGGATGCTGCTGCCGCTGGCTGCTGGGGAGCGGGTGGTGGGCTTTGTGGGTGGGTGGGTGGGGAACGCTAGCCACCAGGGCTATGTTCGGAGAGGGGGTTTATTAAATCCCATTGCCCGCGCCGGGCATTTCGCCGTCCACTGGACCACCAGGGATGACTGCGAGGGGGGTTTATTATACACTACCCGTCATCGGGAATTTCAGTCCACTGGACCACCAGGGATACATTGGGAGCCACATTGCTGCCCGCGATTGGGCTGGTGGGGAGTACACTATGCCCGCGATCGGGCCACTGGGGGTGGTGGTGGGGATTTACAGTTGGCTGCCCGTGATCAGGCTGTGGGGGCACAGGAGTGGGTTGGGGGCCAGCCACAGGTGGCAGCTGCTGTGTTGCACCCTGCAATGCAGCAGCTCACCTGTGGGTGGCCCTCGACTTAAGGCTTCTTTTTTGGCTCAAAGTTGTGCAGACGCATGTTGGGGGTTGCGCCTGCACAACTCTGCACAGCCTGGCTGAATATCGGGCTATGCAGTTTATGCATGGTACCTCCCCCACCAGTTCAGCATGCATTCATTTGCATTGCGCTGTTGCTCAGCCTGTTTTCAGTGGTGCAACTGCCTCCTGCTGAATATCGCAGAATGGAGCAAGTTCTGACTTGCGCAGGCGCAACCCTATTGTGCATGGCGCAACCCTTTTGAATATCCGGCCCACTGAGTAAAGAATGGCAAGGCTTATCATTACTTGACTTTCAACTTTACTATATACCAGCTGAAATAGCAGCAACCAGACCATGGTTTGCAAATTCAATCAGACCTGTACAAGCATATCTCATGAAACAGCAAGCACGTGGTTACTGAGGCTCAAACCATGTATTGTTTACAAATTATTACAAACAAAAAAATACAATACTCCAACTATGCTACTAAAACAACAGCCGTTTGCTGTCAGAAACACATCAAATAATAAGATTAGGAAGCAAAATCAATATACACTCACCTATATTTAAAAACAGTTTTTTTCTATCATAGTCTAATGGAGGTGCAAGCAAGATTCAGGGAGATTGCTAGGTTCTGTAGTAGCACAGGTTTCCATTCTATTTCTTTCTCAGCGGTACTGCCCATGCCAAGAGCAAGCACGTCAAGGAAGTAGAGGATTGAGGAACTCAATCTATGGCTGTTGGGTTGGTGCACTCAGATGGGGTTTGGGTTAGTGGGGGACTGGGGATCAACATGGGAGGACAAGAGCCTATTTGCCCCGGACAGACTGCACCTGAGCAATGAGGGATCAGCCATACTAACTAAAGAGAAAGTTAGGGAGTTTATCAAAAACATGTAATTTAAACTGAATCTGGGGTTAAGATATAGACCACCCAAGGAGACAAGAGAGATGGAAGACTACCAGCATGCCCCATGGAAGGAGACAGAATGCTGGAAAAAATCAGAAACAAGGGAAGGTTGGAAGGGGAGGGCAGCAGGGGGGGGCATGGTGGAAGGGATTATCGGCTAACGCCAGGAGTTTGGGGAATAAAATGGTGGACTTGGAGGCCATCATGGGGGATGAGGGTCTGGAGACAATAGTGGTAAGTGAGACTTGGTGGACAGAGCATCATACCTGGGAGACAGTTGTACCAGGATACAGACTGTTTAGGAAGGACAGGACAGGAAAGAAGGGGGGGGGTTGCATTATACATCAAGGATGACATTAGGGCAATGGAAAGGAAGGAGTAGGAAGGGGAGACAGCGCTCCTGTGGGTCACACTGGATAAAAGGACTGGAGAATCATTGAGGCTGGGGGTAGTATACAGACCTCCTACACAGGGGGAGGAAGGGGATAGGCAACTGATGCAAGCAGTTACACAGATGGCTCTTAAGAGGGAGCTTCTGCTGGTGGGGGACCTAAACCTCCTCAATGTGGACTGGGAGATTCTGGCTGCAGTAACAGCTTAGAACAGTGGGATCCTAGAGGCGCTACAGTGTGTATTCATAGAGCAGCTGGTTAGGGTGCCCACTAGGGAAGATAACCTGCTGGACATGGTCCTCACAAATGAGTTATGGGAAACTATCAAAGGGGGGTACTGAAAATTGCATTAAGAAGGTAAGGAAGAACAGAAAAAGGAGGAGACCAATATTGTTTACAAAGGAGGTGGCAGGGGCAGTCAGGGAAAGGAAGAGGGCATTCAGAAAATATAAAATGACACAAAGGAAGGAGGAGGACAGGAAGGCTTTTAGGGAGAAGCAGAGGATAGCAGGGCAGAAGATGAGGAGGGCTAAAGGTGATGCCAAGGAGAAAATTGCTAGGCAGGTCAAACGGGGAGATAAAACTTTTTTTAGATATGTGGGGGAAAGAAGGAAGGCAAGGTAGGGGATAGTGCAGTTGAGGGGGGAGGGAGGAATACAACTGGATGGGGACTTTGAGAAATCAGAGGTGCTGAATAGCTGCTTCTGCTCAGTCTTCATGGAAGAGGGTGGGGAAGGGGACCCGAGCTATGGGGGGGAGAAAACAAAAAGGTGAAACACAGCCTGTTCAGTGTAGAAAGGGTTAAGGAGGAACTAGGCAAGTTAAATGTGGACAAGGCAATGGAGCCAGATGGCTTTCACCCAAGGGTACTCTGAGAACTGAGGGAAGAGTTGTCTGCCCCACTGATGAGACTATTTAAGGTGTCCCTGAATACAGGGTGGGTGCTGAGGAACTTGAGGAGAGCAGATGTGGTGCCACTGCACAAGGGGAGCAGTAAGGAGGTGGCAGAGAACTATCGCCAGGTCAGCCTCACCTTGTGGTGGGGAAGGTGATGGAGGCACTAATAAAGGAAAGGGTGGTGGACTACCTGGTAGATAGCAGCCTGCAGGATGATAGGCAGCATGGCTTCACTAATGGGAGGTCATGCCAGACAAACCTGATAGAGTTCTTCATTTGGGTGATGCAGGTGGTTGATCAGGGAAGGGCGGTGGACATAGCCTATCTGGACTTCAGTAAGGCCTTTGACGCTGTCCCTTACAGAAGGCTAGTAAATAAGCTGAAAAGCTTAGGGATGGAATGGAAAATAACTATGCGGGTGGAAAACTGGTTGGCAGGCAGAAGCCAGAGGGTGGTGTTAAATGGGGTGCACTCCAGGGTGAGGGAGGTGATGAGTTGGGTGCCCCAGGGGTTAGTACTGGGACCCATCCTTTTTAATATTTACATCAGTGATATAGCAGATGGGCTGGAGGGAAGGGTGTGCCTATTTGCAGATTATACAAAAATCTGCAATAGGGTGGACATCCCGGGAGGGTGGAGGCCACAAGGCAGGACCTGAAGATTCTGGAGGAGTGGTTGGAAAGTTGGCAACTGAAATTCAATGCCAAAAAGTGTGCTGTGATGCACTTGGGGTGAAAAAACATGCAAGCAGCTTACACTATGGGGGGAAGGAAATAAAGAAACAGAGCAGGAGAGGAATCCAGAGATTATAATATCAAGCAACCTTAAGGTAGGTAGCCAATTCATCAAAGCAGTGAGGAAGGCAAATGGAATGTAAGCATGCACTGGAAGGGGGCATTACTAGCAAAAGGAGGGAGGTACTGATACCTCTTTACAAAGCCATGGTGAGGCCACACCTGGAATACAGGGTCTAGTTCTATAGACCGCATCTACACAAGGACATAGATGGGATAGAGAAGGTTCAGAGAAGGGCAACCAAGATGGTGCACGGTATGCAGGGGAAGCCATACAAGCAGAGGTGTAGGGAACTGGATCTGTACACACTGGAGACTAGAAGGGAGAGATGGGACATGATTGACACTTTTAAGTACTTGAAGGGAATCAATAAGGTGAAGGAGGGGAGCTTTTTTAAAAGGAAGGAGGGAGATAAAACTAGAGCATAGCCTAAGATTGGAGGGAGGAAAATACATTGGCAATGAGAGGGGGGCAATTCTTCATGGAGAGGGTGGTGGAGGCCTGGAACAAACTACCTGAGGAAGAGGTGGGGGCTGAAATGGTGGAGAGATTCAAGAAGGCATGTGACAGACATATGGGGTTGGGAAGCGGGGGGAAAGGGAAAGGGAACATTGTTTAACCAGAGAAGCACACTAAGCTGAAGCTTGTTTCCAGATGTGACCTGGGAGCACAACGAAGTTCAGTGACTTGCTCAGGATGACACAGTATGCACCTAGGTGGCTGTGGGATTCAAACCCAGGTCTCCAGATCTGCAGCTCAGAGCCTTAACTCACTGTACTATACTGCTTTCTTGAAGGGGAATGCCAGTGGAAAAAGAGATGAGTAAGGGAGGGAAAGTGCGGAATTGATGGACCATTTCTGCCATCAAGATTTCTATGATTCTATGATTCTACCATCAGTTACTAACCTAGGGCCAGGTTTTTAAAGAGGCCTTATACTTATGCAAGGTGCATCAAACAACCACTTTGCATCAGATCCAGGTGAACCAATTACTGTGCCCCATATTTTGCAAGAAAAGCATTCTCTGTGCCAAAGTACCCCAAAATAATGCAAAAGGTCTGCAGAGTCAAGAATATGTCACATGAGGAGAGAATGATGTAAGCTGAGTCAAAAGTCCATTGGGTAGGAATGACTTAAGCTAAATCAAAATGGCAATGCAGGGGATAAGAATGACTCAAGCTGAGTCAAAAAGACTATACTGGGGTATGAGAATGACTCAAGTTGATTCAAAAAGATGAGTGATGCATGGAGCGTGAATGACACAAGCTGCATCAAAAAGATGATGTATGATGTGAGAATTTGGGGCCGATTGACAAAGCCCCCCTGAATGGCACAAGGGACTTACATCACAAGGACTGGCACAAGGTGTGGCTTTCACCAAAGATGTACTCCAGGCAATTCACAGAAGCAGTCTGCATCAAAGGCAGGCTGCGTGCACCAAAGGGGGCTTGTGCCATCCTTGCAGCACAAAATGGGCTGCAACATGGCACTAGGGGGCATGTGGCAGATGCAGGCTGCCATATTCCCTAATTCGGGATTCATGAAACCTTCCCAGAGGGCTAATTTATAAGTACTGTTAGACCAGCCAGAGCTGGTCTAAGGGTACTTAGAAATGTCCTTTGGGAGGGTTGCAAACCCTACACTAAAGTGCCATGGCCCCCCCTCCCAATTCCCTACCCTCATTGCAGGAATAAAGTCACATTTCTGGTGGTCTAGCACCCCCCCAAGCCTTGATCCCCATTTATTAAAAAAAAATGCCCCTGGTGTTCTAACGGACCGCTCAGCCCTTATCCCCTTTTACAAAAATAACAACAATGTCCCTGGTGGTCTAGTGGACCACCCTCTCTATCCGTAATCTGTCCATAATATTTAAAGAGGTCATACCCTGATGGTCTAGTGGCCCCCCCCACCCCAGAGCTGGTGCCTGGCAGAGCCCTCTGCTCTTCACCATGGCCTGGCACTGACTGAGCTGTCAAGGAACACACTGTATACAGTACACACTTTGATTGACAGCTCACATGTACTGGATACAGTATACTCCTTGGCAGCTCAGTCGGTGCTTGACCATGATGGAGAGTGGAGGGCTGTGCCAGGTGCCAGCTGTGGGAAGGGATGGGGGAATGGGGTGGTAGGTCACTGCCTGCTGAGGTGGGGGGACCATTAGACCACCAGGGTAAAATTTCTATAAATTTTATGGGTAGATTGGGAATAGGAAGGGAGTGTCCACTAGACCACCAGGGATTCAGTTTTACTATTAACATAGGGTACAGGGTGGGGGGTCTGCTAGACCACCAGGGATATGGTTTTACTATTAAAACAGGAATCAGGGCTGGGGGGCTAGCCACCAGGGACTGCTGTCTATGGTTATATTGCTGCACAACTGCCCTGTGGCTTGCGGCACATCTTCTAGATTTGCCGTCTGTTTGGTGCAGGGCCACAGTTGTTGCAGGCTGTGGGACCTGGCCACCAGGACCCTATCAATCATGAATTGGGTGTAGAGTCCCTGGCACACCGACAATTGGTGGAAGCTGCCTTCAATTGGTGCAAGCTCCTTGTGAATTAGGCCCTTTGAATCAAGCTGCACCAAAAAGACAATGGGCCAGATTTTCAAAGGGCCCTTAGACTGATGCAGGGTGCATCAAACAACCACCTTGCATCAAATCTAGGTGTACCAAATACTGTACACCATATTCCATAAGAAAACCATACGATGTGGCAAACTACCACCAAAATGACACAAGAGGACAGCTGTGGTAAGAATATGTTACATGAAGTGAGAATGATGCAAGATGAGAATGATAGAATGATGAAAGTTGAGTCAAAATTGCCATGAATGGAGTAAGATGGAGCAAAAATGATGAAAACTGAGTCAAAAATAGAATGCATACATGAGATGGAGCAAACATGACACAAGCTGAGACAAAAAATGAAGCAAGTTGAGTCAACAATGTGATGCATATGTGAGATGGAGTGAAAAATGATGCAAACTGAGTCAAAAATTTTTGCAGCTGACCTAGCCTCTGGATGCAATATTTTATGTTACAAACAGCATTAGTATGTCTACAGTGTAGGACTCCTGCAGCAAAATGCCATTCATAGTGACAAAGTCAGGTCTGCCCACCTGCTGCGGGCCTCTGTACATACCTTAGTGTCAGTTAGACCAGCTCTGGATGGTCTAAGAGTAGCATGCATCTTTGATGCAGTATTGACAGCTTCCACATTAGAAAATAAAAAAAAGGGAATGGGACATAATTTTTGATGCAAGCCCTATTGCCACATGGCTCATCCATTTTACTGACGCAAGCCTGATGCAAGCCACTTTGGCTGAGGCAGTTCTGCTTTTGATGCAAGCAGTGTTAGAAAATCAGAACTGACACAAGTTTTGATGCAGCTTGCTCCTTACATCATTCTTTTCTGGTGCAGGAACCTTGCATCATTCTAGGCTCTATGAAACTTGAGCCCATTGCAGGGGGCATGAAATGACTCAAGCTGAGTCAAAAATTACTGCAGATGAAATGGCCAAAACAATGGCATGTTAAGCTTCCAAAATGCTCTAAAATAGTCCTGCAGGGGAATATTGGCTCTATAACCAACCTGCTACATAATCTGCCCTCACCTTTATATGCTTCAGTGTCATTTACACAAGTTCTCGCAGTGTCACATCAATTGAGTGTGGAAATGTTAGTGCACATCAGTTTGGCATTGTTAATTCAGCAGAGTGCAATTGAGCGTTATGTACCTTCAGTGCTAGCGTCAATTTAGTGTGTGCTGTGCAGGTTGTGCCACCCATTTATTTGTTGCAGACATCAGGGTAGTTATGATCTATCTATATGGCAATGCAGTATCCCTGATATAAAAAACAACAGAGACCAAGGTGAGAGACTGAGCAATGTGGCAGAAAGAGAGACCGATACCATGGTTCTCAGTTCCATTTTCTGAAGTGTTTGGTGGCATGTATGGTGGCTGACACTAAGAAGCATGTGGCAGCTGCAGTAATGATTGGCAGGATTTAAAAGATTAAAGTACTTTTGTGTCAAGTCTGCTAGTTGTGGCTAGGGAGGGAAGTACCTTCTGTTTGTTGTGGCTGTAGTTTGTTGCTACAAGTTTGCGGTGCTACTAAACAGCTTATATGGCAATGTGAATCCAGACCAACCTCTTTACAACCCCACTGCCTCTTTTTCCCCCCGTATCAGAAACCTGCCTCCAAAAAGCCTGAAATACCTTTTTACGATGCTGCTGATCTAGGTGCTTCAGTTGTTGCAGGCTTCCCCTCCTATTACATGCACAGCGCACTTTATATTGATAACACAGCCACTCAATGCTACAATGCCGCTATTATAGACAAGCATTTGTCAATGCTGAATGTTTGCTTGCTGGTATTGGAATTGGTAGTGCAGGAGTGGCAGATGCATAATAGGAATGGTAGTGAGGTATTGTAGTAATGCCAGCTGCCACCCCCACCTTGCAAAGAGTGAGCGGTGTTGGGATGTGTGCCTTTGTGTTGTGGGCTGTAACAGTCATGGCAGTCAGTTTCAGGTGTTCATAGGTGCTGGGAGATAGTAACAACTGAGGGGGCGGATGGTGGGAAGGGTACTTATGAGGGGAAAAAGGGAAGGGTGTGCAGAGTAGGGCTTGCCATAGAAAGCATAGAGATGCAGAGGTATGATAAAGATAGTAATGTTAAAAATGTAGTTATACCATATAGACATATGTATTGCAGCATATGGTGAACATACAAACCTATGAAAGTGTCAACAGAAACAGATCACCTGGCCTATGTAAGTCTGCTTCAGTGTGCAGGTATAGTAAGAGATCAGCTGACAACCCATTCCTTCTAATACCTGCATGTGAAGTGTGAATAACAGAGTCAGACTGCAGTCATTATTGGTGGTATTTACTTGGTAAAACCATGTTAAACATTTATATTGTAAATTAAGTTAAACATTGTTGCAAGTTGTAAAAGAATAGACTGTTTACATTAAATGGTTTCACAGCATATGCAGTTCAAGAACCTATGCTATGCTATATGTATGATTACATTGTTATACACTTTAGGTTCACAATGTGTATACAAAATATAGATCTGTTAGAAGACGTCCCATGTAATATAGCACTCTTAGAAAAAATGCAGTATCATGCCATATCAATCGATTTAAATAATCAGTAATGTTAATTGTATTGTTTCTATTTTTAAAAGAAATGCTAAACTACAAGTGCAAAGTGTAGTAGTATAAGTGCCACTCAATTCAATTTACTAATGTGCGTCAGTGAATGGGCTCACTCATGACACAGTCAGACTGTACTCATTATTGACAATATTTACTCACTGAAATGAATCACATGCAAATGTTATCCAGGTCATTTTCAGCCCATAATTAAGGCTTCAAATGTATATTTATCGATCTGTTATCAAAGCGCAAAGTTGCTAGGGTGTAGTGTGGCTCTGTTACTATTCAATGCATAGTGTTTAATTATGCTAAAATTGATGGACAATTAACTAAATTGTCAAATTTACAAATAAATAGTTTACATTGGAAGCAGTATAGCACAGTGGTTGAAGACTCTGAGCTGCAAATCTGGAGACCTGGGTTTTTGAATCCCACACCCCCCATATGCATACTGTGTGATCCTAAGCAATTCACTAAACTTCCCTGTGCTGCCAGGTTGCATCTGTAAACAAGCTTTCAGCTTACTGTGTCTCTCCTGGTTAAACAATTGGGGGGAAAAATATTTTTTTTTCTTTTCAATCAGTGACATACAATTTAATGTAGAACTGAAGCATAGCATTTGAAATGCAAGCAATACTGAACATTGGATCAAATTGCTTTATTCTCATCCTGTATTACTTCTGGCTGTCCTTGTTCTGAGTTTCTTTTCTTTTGCTGTCAAGATCGATATATATGAATTTGAAGCCTTAATTATGGGCTGTAAATGAATTGGCTAAGATTTGCATGTGAGTCATTTTAGTGAGTAATTAGCATCGATAATGAGTGCAGTCTGGCTCTGTTATGGGTAAGCCCATTCAGTGGTGGACATTAGTAAAGTAAATTGAATTGAGTGGCAGTTATACTATGATACTGTGAATTTGGAGTTTAGTATTTGTTTTAGAATTAGTAACAATAGAATTAACATAGCTGCTTATTTAAATGGATTGATATGGCATGGTACTGTATTTTTGTAAAAGGCTATATTGAATGGGACGTCTTGTCACACATATATATTTTTATATACACATTATGAACCTAAAGTGTGTAACAATGCAATCATACATATAGCAGGGCATAGGTTATTGAATTGCATATGCTGTGAATATGTTTAATGTGAACAGTGCATTATTTTAGAACTTTGAGCAATGTTTAAATTTATTTGCAATAGAAATATTTTACACATAAATGGAACAGAAGCTTTAATGGCCACTTTGTTGATACATTTAGTTGCATCTAAGTGATTAAGGTAGTTGTTAAATTTTAGGATTTTCTAATTATGTTGCACATGCCCTTTGAGTATTGAAGAATGAAGGAATATGGAATGCAGGCCCTCAGGAAGCAGCAGTGGTGGCGGCGCAGGGGGCTAGTAGTGCGGCTAGTGGGTAGATGCCCTGGACTGAGGCAGGGCATATGTATGGTAGGAGACTGTACGTTTGTATGAGATTGAATTGGTGTAAGCACTTTATTGCAATTTGTAGTTCAGTTGTGGAAAATAAATCATTGCATTATTTAAAGTGCTATAGAAAGTTTTTTTCTGGGTTTTCCCCCTACCATTTGACCACCCATGAATTTGCTGACCATTAAAGGAACACTGTCGCTTTTCCCTTCCATTTTGCATGAAATGTGAGCCTTGTGCCTCTAGGCACATAGTTAAGCAACTGTTTCAGTAGAGTGCCCCTATATATTGCAAAAGCCACCAATTTGCCTCATTTTTTAAATGTGATAATATTTCGATTTAGGAGTGTCCCGGCCAAAATATGGCACTCACCGGAAGTAGATGTTCACTCAGGATGCGCATCTGCCACCAAGCGCTCTCCCGATATGGAGTTTTTACTCAACATAATGGACAAATGAGTTTCTGAAAAAGCTTTCCTAATATGGAATTAGTTCCGACATGTTAGACTTGAAAACGAGCAGTAGTATTGCAACAAAATGCTTTTAAAAAGTGCCTCTGAAATCACGTTCATGAGCAAAGAGCAACTGAAGCGAGATCTCGCGCATGCGCAAGAGCGTGTCAGTCTTGCGCATGAACGCATTCGGAGGCACTTTTAAAAGCATTTTACAATACATGCTCAAGTCTAAATGTCGGACTGATTCTGTATTAGGAAAGCTTTTCACAAACTCATTTGTCCATTACGCTGAGTAAAAAATCCATATCGGGAGAGTGCTGTGGCAGACATGCGCCCTGAGTGAACAGCTACTTCTCCGTGAGTGCCATATTTCAGCCGGGATGCTCCTAAATCGAAATATTATCACATTTAAAAAATGAGGCAAACTGGTGGCTTTTGCAATATATAGGGGCACTCGACTGAAACAGTTGTTTAACTACGTGCCTAGAGGCACAAGGCTCACATTTTACGCAGAACGGAGGGGAAAAGCTGACAGTGTCCCTTTAACACAGTTGGCAGTAGTATTTATTAATAACAAGCATTTGTCAATGCCGAATGTTGGCTTGCTGGCATTGGCATTGGTAGTGCAGGAGTTAGACAGATACATCATAGGAATGGCAGTGAAGTATTGAACTGATGCCAACCCACCCCCACCCTGCAGAGAGTGACAAGCATTAGGGTGTCCCTTTGGGTGTTTGGTATTGCAGTGTGGGAGAACATGTTGGGCAGGATGTGAGAAATGACAGCTGCACAGGTCATAAGGAGGTGTAAAAAAATGCCAGTGTTGAAAATGTGGCATGTAAATATACCAAATTTGCGAAACTACTAGGGTGTGTGGGAAATATGCAATGCGCGCTTGCAACACTGCCATTTTATGGGCGTTCGGCACCAAATTTTCAACATAGGCATTTTAGCACCTCTGCTCATGTACAGTGTCACTGTTATTTCCTCAAAGTGTCCCAAGAAGTGATTTCGCATAGCGACCACGCTATTCTGCGCCGGAAGTGCGAAAACACATTTTGGGCATGATATGTCAAATGCCGGCTGTACTGTTCATCAAGAGGTGTGGAAAAATGGCAATGGTGAAAATCCAGACTGAAAATATCACAAATGCATGACAGTACGAGCGTGTGTGCAATCTGCCAACGCATGCTCATAACACAGTTATTTTATGGAGTATCATCACCAAATTTTCAACATAGGCATTTTAGGTCCTCTGCTCATGAACTGTGTCACTGTCATTTTCATAATCTGGCCCAAACACTGATTTCCCACAGCGACTGCGCTACTGTGTGCCGGAAGTGCGGAAACACATTTTGGGCAGGATGTGGAAAATGACAGCTGTACTGTTCACAAGGAGGTGTACAAAATGACAATGCTGAAAACCGCAGTAAAATATTGTGAATGCATGAAGCTACGAATCTATGAAAGCACCGCGCAATGCACGCCAGAAAACAGGCATTTGTTGATTTTTTCCACCAAATTTGGAACTTAGGCTTTTTAAGAGGGCACCTCATTGACACCACCACTGTCATTTCGTTAATGGGCCCCGAAAGGTGATTTTGCACAGTGACTGCGAAATCACCTTTTGAGGCTGATAAATGCCATGACAGTGACAGAATTCATGAGGAGGGGCCCCAAAAACCCCATGTTGAAAATTTGGTGCAAAAATTCCAAAAAATGCCTGAGATATGCAACAAAGTTGAAAAAACCCTATCTAGCCCATTATACAGCTTACCTGCATTTCCTCAGTTCGCGGTCGGCTTTGAAGAGTGCAGACGCAGCCCCGATCCATCAAGATCGCCGCTACCGGACTCCGAGTAAGTATGGGGTGAGCGGTGTGTGGGGAGTCAGTGCACAGTGGGTGGTGCAGGTTGTGGGAGGGGGCAGTGAGAAGCTCCATGGGACCGTTTTTAATATGCAGGTTTAAAAAAAAAAAGATGGCAGGGGCCGTTTGCCATGCTGGGGTGGCTCCCAGCATGGCAGAAATAACTGAGATGTATAAGGAGCCGATGGGGGATTGGGCACCCCGTCAGCCATAGCATCAATTGCCATGTTAGGGGTGGGCTCCCAGCGCACCCTGTACTAGGGAGGATGGCACATAGTAAAAATGGACATAACTTCTAAACAAAGTGATGCTGCATGACAAGCTTGTCTCTGATTGCAGCGGCACTTTGTTAATTTAATCCCTCCACATAATGTTGGTGTCAGTGCTAGCATGCTGGCTTATTGGGGAATGAGGGACGCACCTACTGATGCGTGCCCTGCATTTGGCCAACAGCAGCTGCGCCCCCAAAGCTGCACTCTCCCAATATGTTGACTGCTGTGCAAGCGCAGCAAGCCAACATAAAAAGCACTAAATCTGAAGCTCTTTTTTGTGGCTGAGCAGCCGTGCAATTTAGGGTAGCAGATTTTCTTTTCTCTTTTTATTTGATTTCTAAGTTTGTAAATATGGTTTGAGATTAGTGCTGTGCTTTGATGCATCTTATCTGTAGACTTGTTATTGCTATAGAGCACTTTGCGCATTGAAAAGCAGCAGAAAGTGATACTTTGTATGTTTTATGACATGCTATCAGACAGGCAGTCTATGGCTACAATGTTTCTATCTCCTGTTGGATCTCTTGAGGTCTGCATTTCAAACACAGCAGGGGTCTCTCTGTGTTAGCCTAGTGCAAACATGAATAGCATTAGTAAGTCAGGAAGACATGACAATCACAGAAGTGCTGCCATGTACTGTAATGGTTTTGATTAATGTATTTTTATATCTATTGAACAATGTATTGAAGGAAGTCTACAATGGAGTGCTGCAACATTAGTAGGACAGACATGTCTTTGACAGGACATAGTAGCCAGTAGAAGTAAATGAGCAAAATTAGCAACATGTCATATTATGAGGCTATATTGTAGCTTATATATTTCTTAGACTCATTATTGTGAATACACAATGTGTCTATGCATGAACATACACAAAGAGCTGCTACAGCTACACAGACTGTTTCTGCCACTGGTAAACTGCAGGTAACCTACTGCATTTTAGAGTAATGCAAAAATGACATCATTGCTGGTTTCAAGTCTTGACTCTTTTTTGTGTAACAAAATTAGAAAACCATGGCATGGTAGTAGAAAGAAAATTAAACAATATAAAGCATGTCTAATATGGGTTTGCCTGCAAAGTTCGCACAATGGCCACTTGAAGGTCCAAATGAAATAGGAGGCAGTATAGCAGGTGGTTAAGAGCAGTGAGCTGCAAACCTGGAGAGTCAGTTTGAATCCATTAGCTCCTTCTTGCATACTATGGCAGCCCTAGAGCAAGTCACTTAACTTATGCTGTCAGATTTGCATCTGAAAGCAAGTTTTGATTTGGTGTGCCTTGTCTAGCCAAACAATTTCCCCAAATATAAACTTTAAGAATGGCAGGGCCCTGGTTGTTAAATACAAGTCTATCTATTTTTTCTCTTTTAGTGTTTCTCGGCTCCACCCCCTATCCTCTCACCCTTCCTCCCTGATTTCTTCTAAGTTTCTGAAATGATTCTTTGTGTATTATTCAGGTACTCCTCTTTAATGTTGTATGCTGTTGTTTAACATGTATGTACTGTATTCTCTGATGTGGAACCTTTGTAAAGAGCCTTGGCTCAAAGGTAATTATAATCCTAGATTTAAATAAATAAATAAATAAATAAAATTATCAAATAAACCAATTTTGGTTTTAGGTCATTATTTAACATGCAGCCTAATATTAATGCAGCATTAGCGTAGAAAGTTGCAAGTAGTAGAATAGCTAGACTGTTATGGTGGTCTGGCCATTTACCTCAAGGTGAGTCAGGTAACTATGATGTAACAAAAGCTGTTATTTGCAGCCATCTGTCATGTCATTGTAAAAACACATGGGGAAAAAACATTTGTTACCATAAAGTGTGAAATCCTCAACTGCTATTCATTTGTTAAGTGTGCATCACTGACCTAATAGGGAAGGGAACACTAAAATAATCTGTATTATAGACTTCAGGTCCATTCAGAAAGGAACGCATTGAACTTCTCTCTGTTTCTCTCTCTCAGCCCCCTTGCAACATGATGGGGGGGGGGAGACAGAGACAGAGAAGGAAAGAGAGAGAGAGAGAGATTTCCATAGTAGTAAAAAAAAGCATATGCCATGCAGATGTTTACTTGCTTGTGTTATGCATTGGTACAGGAGGTAAGAAATGGGCACATCATAAGAATGGCAGAGAAAAGTATTACTGTTGCCTATGTGAATCAGTACAATACTGTAACATAGTAAGGATGTGCTGCATGTCTTCCTGTGGCACAGCTTATTAGCTTTCTGGTATTGCACTAATAGTAGCAATATTTGAGGTCACTAAAAACCATGCCCTGTGCGATCCAAACTTCACAATCCATCACTGCCAGACATGTACTCCCACCCTTACAGCTCCTTTTTTTCAAATGATCCCCAAAGTGAACATTTACAGTATTACAGGAAGATGGATATACAAACCTATTTAAAGTGGGAGGCATCAGAAGGTTCAGAAAGATTTTTGGCATTTGTGCTGAAAATTACATTATTATTTTGCACAGCTACACATTTTTGACTGTGTCCTTCTGTTAGAATAGGGGTAGAGAGGGAACAATATTTCATTTTGCATAAGAAACACAGAGAGATGCAGTTATGTCCTCTAAAGATTGGATAAGGCCACAATATTCCAGTCTGGCATAATTCACCTTCAAATAGACCTCCATGCCTGTCTCTTTCACAGCCGAGAATACTGCAAATGAGCTTTTGGACATGTAGAAGATGGCCCATTTTATCTCAAAGACACTAAGATAGACTTTTCAAAAGTCCGGTCTGAGCTATTACATCTCCTTCACAGGGCACTCATATCTACAGCGCTAGATAATACCAAACAGCTACAATTTTTACCTTCTGTCTGGCTAAGACAACAATTTACTTAAAGAGGACAGGAAATTAAATAAAACCCTGAAAGAGTAGCTACATGTCCTGTATTTAGTTATAATAAAGACTATCAGCTTGTCTCCTCAATGTCTATAGAAGCGTATGTTTTAATTTTTTGTTTGATTATTTAGCGGTAAATATGGACATGGCGGTTATTGGTGCTGCCTGTTTCTGGTGTCCTGTTTCTACTTCTTTACTGTGAATGAGCTGGATTACTGGTGATGTTGTCATTCATGAATTCCATGACAAAGTCATGACTTGCGCCCTTGTAAGAAACTCCTGTGCTGCTGCCAAAAACTGTCCAAAATCCATGAAGTACAGACCATTGTTATAAAGTTGGCATTGTCTTCCCTTTTACTCCTTTCTCATGATAAAAGAACCAGAAAAGGAAAACGGAGTGCTCAGCTTCCCCTGCATATAATAAAACAGAGCCCTTACTAAATGTGGATGCTTGTTTTATAATTATTCTCCCTGCAGCATTTGGTTTGAATCAACACCCCAACCCACCCCGAGAAAAAAAACAGGCACACAGAAAAATGAATGAGGTCATGGTTTTCAAATTACTGTAAGTGTTTTTTGTTTATTTATGATCTGTCATATTTTTGTTTGTAATTGAGCTTACCCGTAGACAGGTCAATATGCTAGGTGGTCCATAACTTTTTTGTTTTAAACTGTAGTATTTTGAATTATCTCTAGATTTGCTTAAACCTGAAGTGATCCACAAACATGTGTACATGTTTGAAAATCCATTGGCATTTGCCTTGCCATTCACATCTTACTCCTTAAAATTGAATAAATGTTACAGTTTCCACAGAGCCCACCCAGTAGTTTTTTGTCTATTCCTCTTGCTTTGTGACCCACCAGGTGCCGATCACCCATTAGCAATGCTGTATTATTTTCATGGGGCTCACGGATTTCACGATTACTGTGAAATCAGATGCCTCATGAAAAATCTCAGATACCGATCGTACCTAATCCTCATTAGAATTTGTAAAGTCTCCCTCCCCGCCATGCCAATCTGTGTAATTTTAAATAAAACAAATGTTGCATTACCATTGAATGTAAAGCAGTATAGCAATCTGCCTGCTGATCGCTGGTGCCGCATCTAATCTCACACTCATTCTCTACTTGTAGTGCACTCACATCCATCCTAACTGCTATTCAAATCAGACAGGCAAGTTTAAAGAAAAAAAAGAACAGAAACCCCTTTTTCCATTCTCCCGCTCTCATACAACATTGCTATGTGGAGTAATGAGCAGCACTAACCACACTAATGAACTACTGGTCTTCTGAGTTGCGACTTATGGCTGCAAACAAAAAATGCAAATATTGCAGTCCTTGGTGCAGAGGAAGGGCAGCCGAATTCAAACTGCATCTATAGCAGTGAACAAATGGGACTTCATGTGACAGGAGGGGGTGGGAGGCAGCGAAACAATGTCAAGGGGAAAGTCCATTTCAAATCCATTTCTTGTCTCTGCCCTAAGCTGCGACTTGCAGCTGCAGGTCCGATTTGTGTTTAAAAAAATATATCAGCACATTTAACCCCTCTTACCAGGACCATGAAATGCTGTGAAATAAGTCTATTTTTACCATGAAAATAATACAGCCTTACCCATTAGTCATTGATTACTTAGTTTTTGTATTGCATTTCCCAGATCGCCAAACTGATATTGTGATGGCCTTTTTTTAGTGTAAAGTTACATGTCTAAACCCTACCCCCACTCGCCCCACTCACCCCAGCACCCTTTCCCATGTCATACTCATTCAGAAAAAAACTAGTTGGCCACCTAGTTTGCAGTTTATCCCTGTCCATATTGTTACCATAGACCCTACCTGATCTCCAGCTGCTACTTCCCCTTGCTTTTCTGTTAAAATTCCTCTGTGCCTATCCATGCATGACTGAAGCTCAGTATTGCTTTTCTACCACCACTTCACCTGGTAGACTGTTACAGGCATCCACCACTCTTTCAGTGAAGAAGTGCATCCTCACATCCCTCCTGAACTCCCCCCACCTCCAGCTTCACTGCATTGCCCACTTGTCCTGGTGCACCTTTTCCTCTTAAAAATACTTCCCTTCTGTACCTTGTTCACCCCCATGAGGTACTTCTAGATCTCAGTCATGTCTCTCCTCTCCCTCCTCTCTCCAAAGTGCACATATTGAGTTCCTGCAGTCTCTCTTCATGGGCTTTCGATGCACCCACTGCACCATTTTAGTTGCCCTCCTCTGGACAGCCTCTACCCTGTATATTCCCTTCCTGAGATGTGGTCTCCAGAAGAGTACCCAATATTCCAGGTGGTCTCTTACCAGTGATCGATACAGTGACAAGTCCTACCTCTCTCCTTCTGCTGGCTTTACTCATCCCCATGCACCCCAGCATCCCACTGGCCCTGCTTACTGCCTTGTTGCACTGGTCCGCCACCTTGAGGTCATCAGATATGATGACCTCAAGGTCTTTCCTGTTTTGTGGTCATCTATACCTCCCACCCATTTTATACACCACTCCTGAATTTCTGTACCCTAGGTGCATGATTTTGCATTTTTGCACTGAAACCCAGCTGCCAAATGGTCAACCACTCTTTGAGTTTTTAGGTCTGTACTCATTCTCTCCACCCCTCCAGAGTATCTACCCTGTTGCAGATGTTGGTGTCATTTGCAGAGAGCATACCTTCCATTTTAGATCTTCTGTAATGTTGCCTGTGAAGGTATTGAAAAGGATTAGTCCCAGCACTAAACTCTGAGGTACCCCACTAGTCACTCTCCCCTCATTAGAGTGAGTGCAGTTTGCCACCACCCTCTGTCACCTATCCATCAATCAGTTTCTTAACCAGTTTACCACCTTGTGCCTCACTCCTAAACTGCCCAGTTTTCCTATAAGCATCCCATGTGGTACAGTGTCAAAGGCCATGCTGAAGTCTAAGTAGGCCACATCCACCACCCCACTCTGATCTCAGTCTATTTATTGCAGACAGAACTAGCTGACTCCTATCTTTGTGTCTGTTTTGTAGAATTATCAAAGGGCTGACTAAGAATCAAATAAAAAAAAGGCAAATACCTGTGTTCCATACCACTAAATCTTGCCTTAGACCTGTCTTCATGTAATAACTGTTTATATACACAAGCCAGGTTCCTTTTTTGCATAATAACGATATCTTCTCCTGATACTTTCTTATCATGACAGTAATTCATTAGTTACAGTTTATTTCAGTATATGGTTGGCATTCCAGGATGACAAAAACTAAATATTATTTTTTTTTTAATCCATATGCTGTTAACTAATTTAGCTTTGAATAAAAGACACTTTTTGCTAAAAATATGGTTAATAAAATCAGAAACAACTCATGATTACTGCAACATATGCAAACCTTATAGGTACCCTTTGGGTTGAGCTGCATAAATTATCTGATAGGTGGGTGTAATGGGAAAAAAATCAGCCTCTCTTTGGATTTTGGTCTTAACCCTCTATTTTCAAAAGAGACTTATTCTGATCCCTCAGATCCACTGTTACATGTTCTTGCTCATTGACCTTCACCGCCCTATCTTGCCCTTCCTGTAACCACATACTATCTCCCACACCCCAGCTATTTAGTTTTCTAGGATCAATATCGGTTGCTTACATGCTGTGACGTGCTTGCTTATACACTGCTGTCTTAATTTATTTTGTATCATATTTTGCTCTTTTTTGACTGTTGTTTGTAATCTTGCTCATTTTTTACTATGGACCCAAAATCTGTTGTATCCTATCACTGTTAGTTTTGGCTTATTGTCTTTCATACTTGTATTAATTAATTTTGTACCATGTCACTGCCCTTTTCTTTTCCTGATGTATGTAATTGCATAGAAACAGCGAAGATTATTAGGCTTGTGGAGATGACGCTTGTAGAATTTCCCAGTGATTCCCAATAGTATACCAGGACCTAGTATATACTGACAGCACTGAAATTCCAGTGTTGTGATAGATAGATAGATAGATAGATAGATAGATAGATAGATAGATAGATAGATAGATAGATAGGTAGGTAGATCAGTCGGTCGGTCTACCAGACGGTGGGTCAGTGGGTGGATGGATGGATGGATGGATAGATGGATAGACAGTCAGACAGACAGATTGATTTCCAGTTCTCTCCTGGTCGGATGTGAAATGGTATGGTATGATGAACTGAGACAGACCCTAAACTGGAAAGCCAGGCTAGGGTGTGTGCTGGGGGGGGAGGGGGTTATAGCCAAAGAACCTGGAACTTGTTGATTAGAGATACAGAAATGTAACCAATAATGCTCTGGAAACGAGCATGCAGAAATAGCCCCTGTGCATCTCATTGGAATGCAGAATGTCTTTAGCAATGAGATATATGTACGGTTCGTTGCTGTGCATACCTGGCGTGTATTACCAAAAGCTGTAGACTACATGTTTCTGAAACTGGAACCTGCCGAATATACAGGTATCCCGTTGCAGTTACCAGTGAGGAAAGCGGCACTATGGGCGCTTTTCTACTATGGCCAACTATTTAAGGTTGATCAGCATACAATAAATCCACAGTAAGTGTCATGCAGTCACCGTTTTTCACTCATCAGCACTTAAAGTATACACACAGCTTTTATTGCATAGAAATCGAGAATACTTTAGGTGCTGATGAGTGAAAAACGGTGACTGCGTGTTCAAGGGTTTTTCTAAAGAATAGGATAGATAGATAGATAGATAGATAGATAGATAGATAGATAGATAGATAGATAGACAGACAGACAGACAGACAGACAAGGAGAAACACAGACAATCAGACAGGAGCTATATTTAAATGGCTTAAACTGCTTACTCCAAAACAGCTTCTTCTGCCTTTAAAACATGTTTAACCTTGTATCAACTTTTTAATGGTTGTCTTTGTTAACTCCATCATCCCCAGCTTGTATGATAATCTTGTATCATGTCATGTTTTGTTCTTCTAATATCTTCTTGTTTATTGTCAGTTATTGTAAAGCTCATATGAGGTCGACTCAACAAACTCGTGAAGACATGCAATCTTTTGTTTCTTGCTTCACACTAGCTGATTTCTGGTTGTACCCAATGCTGGTAATAGCATGTTTTACTGGATGAAAGCAGAGCCTGCTTTTAGCTGAGACCAGACACGTTTCGCTGAAAGTGAGCAAAGCAATGTCTATGGATTCTAGATGATGAGCATGCCGTGGAAAAGTAGTTACAGAAGAATGGGATTTTTATTTCTTTATGTATTTATTTATTTATTTAGTAGCTGGGCGAATACCGGTTGGAATCCTTTTGCTGAATTTTGAATAAGAAAGAGAGAGTGCACGATTAGTTGTATATTGGCCGGGCTGAGTTGCAGGGCAGTCTGGGCTGCTGCTGATACAACAGCCACTTGTGGTATTTGGTGCACCAGCCTTGAAGCTGCCAACAGTCCTTGACATCTTTATACCCTGCATAAATACTTTAGAGTTTCTGCATTTCGTCAAGGCTGCCAAACTGGTTAGAACATATAATTCCAAAGGGTTTACATAATTCACGTCCAGGTCTTCTGCAAAAGCTAGAGTTATATGTTGCAGTAAGTGTGGTGGGCTCCCCTCAGGAAGCGCCTTGTACCAGTCATAGAATCCTGCATTTAACTTTAATGAGAAATAGAAAAGGAGTGTGAGATGTGTACCCACGCTCAGAAACAACCTAAAGCATGTTAAAGAGATTAGGATAAAACGCCAACTTCACTGTTAGAAGGAAAAAAACTGTATGGCTGATGCAGTACAAAGGTTAATGTGTGAAGTTTCTATCATCCTTGGATAAAAGGCAGTGGACATTTAGCAGCTTTTTTAATCAGGCAACCAAACAAATATGATTTAATTTGAACTAAGAGAGCATATGGTTACTGCTTGTTTTCAAGTCTAACATGTCGGACTGATTCTGTATTAGGAAAGCTTTTCACAAACTCATTTGTCCATTACGCTGAGTAAAAAATCCATATCGGGAGAGTGCTTGGTGGCAGACATGCGTCCTGAGTGAACAGCTACTTCCGGTGAGTGCCATATTTCAGCCGGGATGCTCCTAAATCGAAATATTATCACATTTAAAAAATGAGGCAAACTGGTGGCTTTTGCAATATATAGGGGCACTCGACTGAAACAGTTGTTTAACTACGTGCCTAGAGGCACAAGGCTCACATTTTACGCAGAACGGAGGGGAAAAGCTGACAGTGTCCCTTTAACACAGTTGGCAGTAGTATTTATTAATAATAGCATTTGTCAATGCCGAATGTTGGCTTGCTGGCATTGGCATTGGTAGTGCAGGAGTTAGACAGATACATCATAGGAATGGCAGTGAAGTATTGAACTGATGCTAACCCACCCCACCCTGCAGAGAGTGACAAGCATTAGGTGTCCTTTGGGTGTTTGGTATTGCAGTGTGGGAGAACATGTTGGGCAGGATGTGAGAAATGACAGCTGCACAGGTCATAAGGAGGTGTAAAAATGCCAGTGTTGAAAATGTGGCATGTAAATATACCAATTTGATGAACTACTAGGTTGTGTGGAAATATGCAATGCGCGCTTGTAACACTGCCATTTTATGGGCGCTCGCACCAAATTTTCAACATAGGCATTTTAGCACCTCTGCTCATGTACAGTGTCACTGTTATTTCCTCAAAGTGTCCCAGAAGTGATTTCGCATACGCCACGCTTATTCTGCCTCGAAGTGCGAAACACATTTTGGGCATGATATGTCAAATGCCGGCTGTACTGTTCATCAAGAGGTGTGGAAAATGGCAATGGTGAAAATCCAGACTGAAAATATCACAAATGCATGACAGTACGAAAGGTATCAATCTGCCAACGCATGCTCATAACACAGTTATTTTATGGAGTATCATCACCAAATTTTCAACATAGGCATTTTAGGTCCTCTGCTCATGAACTGTGTCACTGTCATTTTCATAATCTGGCCCAAACACTGATTTCCCACAGCGACTGCGCTTACTGTGTGCCGGAAGTGTGGAAACACATTTTGGGCAGGATGTGGAAAATGACAGCTGTACTGTTCACAAGGAGTGTACAAAATGACAATGCTGAAAACCGCAGTAAAATATTGTGAATGCATGAAGCTACGAATCTATGAAAGCAACCGCGCACGCACGCCAGAAACAGGTATTTGTTGATTTTTTCCACCAAATTTGGAACTTAGGCTTTTTAAGAGGGCACCTCATTGACACCACCACTGTCATTTCATATCGGCCCGAAGGTGATTTTGCACAGTGACTGCGAAATCACCTTTGAGGCTGATAAATGCCATGACAGTGACAGAATTATGAGGAGGGGCCCCAAAACCCATGTTGAAAATTTGGTGCAAAATTCCAAAAATTCCTGAGATATGCAACAAAGTTGAAAAAACCCTATCTAGCCCATTATACAGCTTACCTGCATTTCCTCAGTTCGCGGTCGGCTTTGAAGAGTGCAGACGTGTTCCCGGTCCACCGAAGATCGTCGCGCCGGACTCCGGAGGTAAGTATGGGGTGAGCGGGTGTGTGGGGAGTCAGGGTGCACAGTGGGTGGGTGCAGGTTGTGGGAGGGGGGGCAGTGAGAAGCTCCATGGGACCGTTTTTAATATGCAGGTTTAAAAAAAAAAAGATGACGCGGGACGTTTGCCATGCTGGGGTGGGCTCCCAGCATGGCAGAAGGATGGCTGGGGGGGTGTGGAGCCGATGGGGGATTGGGCACCCCGTCAGCCATGGCATCAGTTGCCATGTTGGGGTGGGCTCCCATCATGGCACCCTGTACTGGGGAGGGATGGCACATAGTAAAATGGACATAACTTCTAAACAAAGTGATGCTGCATGACAAGCTTGTCTCTGATTGCAGCGGCACTTTGTTTAGAAGTTTTGTCCACTTTACATAATGTTGGTGTCAGTGCTAGCATGCTGGCTTATTGGGGAATGAGGGACGCACCTACTGATGCGTGCCCTGCATTTGCCCAACAGCAGCTGCGCCCCCAAAGCTGCACTCTCCCAATATGTTGACTGCTGTGCAAGCGCAGCAAGCCAACATAAAAAGCACTAAATCTGAAGCTCTTTTTTGTGGCTGAGCAGCCGTGCAATTTAGGGTAGCAGATTTTCTTTTCTCTTTTTATTTGATTTCTAAGTTTGTAAATATGGTTTGAGATTAGTGCTGTGCTTTGATGCATCTTATCTGTAGACTTGTTATTGCTATAGAGCACTTTGCAGCATTGAAAAGCAGCAGAAAGTGATACTTTGTATGTTTTATGACATGCTATCAGACAGGCAGTCTATGGCTACAGTGTTTCTATCTCCTGTTGGATCTCTTGAGGTCTGCATTTCAAACACAGCAGGGGGTCTCTCTGTGTTAGCCTAGTGCAAAACATGAATAGCATTAGTAAGTCAGGAAGACATGACAATCACAGAAGTGCTGCCATGTACTGTAATGGTTTTGATTAATGTATTTTATATCTATTGAACAATGTATTGAAGGAGGTCTACAATGGAGTGCTGCAACATTAGTAGGACAGACATGTCTTTGCACAGGACATAGTGACGGTAGAGGTAAGTAAGACAATTAGCAACATGTCATATTATGAGGCTATATTGTGGCTTATATGTTTCTTAGACTCATTATTGTGAATACACAATGTGTCTATGCATGAACATACAAAGAGCTGCTACAGCTAACAGACTGTTTCTGCCACTGGTAAACTGCAGGTAACCTACTGCATTTTAGAGTAATGCAAAAAATGACATCATTGCTGTTTTCAAGTCTTGACTCTTTTTTTGTGTAACAAAATTAGAAAACCATGGCATGGTAGTAGAAAGAAAATTAAACAATATAAAGCATGTCTAATATGGGTTGCCTGCAAAGTTCGCACAATGGCCACTTGAAGGTCCAAATGAAATAGGAGGCAGTATAGCAGAGTGGTTAAGGGCAGTGAGCTGCAAACCTGGAGAGGTCAGTTTGAATCCCATTAGCTCCTTCTTGCATACTGTGTGACCCTGAGCAAGTCACTTAACTTCCTTGTGCTGTCAGGTTGCATCTGGAAGCAAGTTTTGGTTTGGTGTGCCTTGTCTAGTTAAACAATTTCCCCAAATATAAACTTTAAGAATGGCAGGGCCCTGGTTGTTAAATACCAAGTCTATCTATTTTTTCTCTTTTAGTGTTTCTCGGCTGCCACCCCCTATCCTCTCACCCTTCCTCCCTGATTTCTTCTAGGTTTCTGAAATGATTCTTTGTATGTGTTATTCAGGTATCCTCTCTTTAATGTTGTATGCTGTTGTTTAACATGTATGTACTGTATTCTCCTGATGTGGAACCTTTGTAAAAGAGCCTTGGCTCAAAGGTAATTGTAATCCTAGATTTAAATAAATAAATAAATAAATAAAATTATCAAATGAAACCCAGTTTTGGTTTTAGGTCATTATTTAACATGCAGCCTAATGTGCAGCATTGAGCGTAGAAGTTTGCAAGTAGTAGAATAGCTAGACTGTTATGGTGGTCTGGCCATTTACTGTAATTGAGTCAGGTAACTATGATGTAACAAAGCTGTTATTTGCAGCCATCTGTCATGTCATTGTACAAAAACACATGGGGGAAAAAAACATTTGTTACCATAAAGTGTGAAATCCTCAACTGCTATTCATTTGTTAAGTGTGCATCACTGACCTAATAGGGAAGGGAACACTAAAATAATCTGTATTAGAGACTTCAGGTCCATTCAGAAAGGAACGCATTGAACTTCTCTCTGTTTCTCTCTCTCAGCCCCCTTGCAACATGATGGGGGGACAGAGACAGAGAAGGAAAAGAGAGAGAGAGATTTCCATAGTAGTAAAAAAAAGCATATGCCCATGCCGAATGTTTACTTGCTTGTATTGCCATTGGTACTGCAGGAGGTAGAAATGGGCATCATAAGAATGGCAGAAAAGTATTGCTGTTGCCTATGTGAATCAGTACAGTACTGTAACATAGTAGGGATGTGCTGCATATCTTCCTGTGGCACAGCTTATTAGCTTTCTGGTATTGCACTAATAGTAGCAATCTTTGAGGTCACTAAAAAACCATGCCCTGTGCGATCCAAACTTCACAATCCATCACTGCCAGACATGTACTCCCACCCTTACAGCTCCTTTTTTTCAAATGATCCCCAAAGTGAACATTTACAGTACTACAGGAAGATGGATCTACAAGCCTATTTAAAGTGGGAGGCATCAGAAGGTTCAGAAAGATTTTTTGGCATTTGTGCTGAAAAATTACATTATTGTTTTGCACAGCTACACATTTTTTTGACTGTGTCCTTCTGTTAGAATAGGGGTAGAGAGGGAACAATATTTCATTTTGCATAAGAAACACAGAGAGAGATGCAGTTATGTCCTCTAAAGATTGGATAAGGCCACAATATTCCAGTCTGGCATAATTCACCTTCAAATAGACCTCCATGCCTGTCTCTTTCACAGCCGAGAATACTGCAAATGAGCTTTTGGACATGTAGAAGATGGCCCATTTTATCTCAAAGACACTAAGATAGACTTTTCAAAAGTCCGGTCTGGGCTATTACATCTCCTTCACAGGGCACTCATATCTACAGCGCTAGATAATACCAAACAGCTACAATTTTTTACCTTCTGTCTGGCTAAGACAACAATTTACTTAAAGAGGACAGGAAATTAAATAAAACCCTGAAAGAGTAGCTACATGTCCTGTATTTAGTTATAATAAAGACTATCAGCTTGTCTCCTCAATGTCTATAGAAGCGTATGTTTTAATTTTTTGTTTGATTATTTAGCGGTAAATATGGACATGGCGGTTATTGGTGCTGCCTGTTTCTGGTGTCCTGTTTCTACTTCTTTACTGTGAATGAGCTGGATTACTGGTGATGTTGTCATTCATGAATTCCATGACAAAGTCATGACTTGCGCCCTTGTAAGAAACTCCTGTGCTGCTGCCAAAAACTGTCCAAAATCCATGAAGTACAGACCATTGTTATAAAGTTGGCATTGTCTTCCCTTTTACTCCTTTCTCATGATAAAAGAACCAGAAAAGGAAAACGGAGTGCTCAGCTTCCCCTGCATATAATAAAACAGAGCCCTTACTAAATGTGGATGCTTGTTTTATAATTATTCTCCCTGCAGCATTTGGTTTGAATCAACACCCCACCCCACCCCGAGAAAAAAAACAGGCACACAGAAAAATGAATGAGGTCATGGTTTTCAAATTACTGTAAGTGTTTTTTGTTTATTTATGATCTGTCATATTTTTGTTTGTAATTGAGCTTACCCGTAGACAGGTCAATATGCTAGGTGGTCCATAACTTTTTTTTGTTTTAAACTGTAGTATTTTTGAATTATCTCTGGATTTGCTTAAACCTGAAGTGATCCACAAACATGTGTACATGTTTGAAAATCCATTGGCATTTGCCTTGCCATTCACATCTTACTCCTTAAAATTGAATAAATGTTACAGTTTCCACAGAGCCCACCCAGTAGTTTTTTGTCTATTCCTCTTGCTTTGTGACCCACCAGGTGCCGATCACCCATTAGCAATGCTGTATTATTTTCATGGGGCTCACGGATTTCACGATTACTGTGAAATCAGATGCCACCATGAAAAATCTCCAGATTACCGATCGTACCTAATCCTCATTAGAATTTGTAAAGTCTCCCTCCCCCGCCATGCCAATCTGTGTAATTTTAAATAAAAACAAATGTTGCATTACCATTGAATGTAAAGCAGTATAGCAATCTGCCTGCT
Source organism: Neoceratodus forsteri (assembly GCA_016271365.2). NCBI lineage: Eukaryota > Metazoa > Chordata > Ceratodontiformes > Ceratodontidae > Neoceratodus > Neoceratodus forsteri. The sequence continues at coordinate 195,601,154 of CM057456.1, forward strand.
GATCGCTGGTGCCACATCTAATCTCACACTCATTCTCTACTTGTAGTGCACTCACATCCATCCTAACTGCTATTCAAATCAGACAGGCAAGTTTAAAGAAAAAAAAAGAACAGAAACCCCTTTTTCCATTCTCCCGCTCTCATACAACATTGCTATGTGGAGTAATGAGCAGCACTAACCACACTAATGAACTACTGGTCTTCTGAGTTGCGACTTATGGCTGCAAACAAAAAATGCAAATATTGCAGTCCTTGGTACAGAGGAAGGGCAGCCGAATTCAAACTGCATCTATAGCAGTGAACAAATGGGACTTCATGTGACGGGAGGGGGTGGGAGGCAGCGAAACAATGTCAAGGGGAAAGTCCATTTCAAATCCATTTCTTGTCTCTGCCCTAAGCTGCGACTTGCAGCTGCGGGTCCGATTTGTGTTTAAAAAAAATATATCAGCACATTTAACCCCTCTTACCAGGACCATGAAATGCTGTGAAATAAGTCTATTTTTACCATGAAAATAATACAGCCTTACCCGTTAGTCATTGATTACTTAGTTTTTGTATTGCATTTCCCAGATCGCCAAACTGATATTGTGATGGCCTTTTTTTTAGTGTAAAGTTACATGTCTAAACCCTACCCCCACTCGCCCCACTCACCCCAGCACCCTTTCCCATGTCATACTCATTCAGAAAAAAACTAGTTGGCCACCTAGTTTGCAGTTTATCCCTGTCCATATTGTTACCATAGACCCTACCTGATCTCCAGCTGCTACTTCCCCTTGCTTTTCTGTTAAAATTCCTCTGTGCCTATACCATGCATGACTGAAGCTCAGTATTGCTTTTTCTACCACCACTTCACCTGGTAGACTGTTACAGGCATCCACCACTCTTTCAGTGAAGAAGTACATCCTCACATCCCTCCTGAACTCCTCCACCTCCAGCTTCACTGCATTGCCCACTTGTCCTGGTGCACCTTTTCCTCTTAAAAATACTTCCCTTCTGTACCTTGTTCACCCCCATGAGGTACTTCTAGATCTCAGTCATGTCTCCTCTCCCTCTCTCTCCAAAGTGCACATATTGAGTTCCTGCAGTCTCTCTTCATGGGCTTTCGATGCACCCACTGCACCATTTTAGTTGCCCTCCTCTGGACAGCCTCTACCCTGTATATTCCCTTCCTGAGATGTGGTCTCCAGAAGAGTACCCAATATTCCAGGTGGTCTCTTACCAATGATCGATACAGTGACAAGTCCACCTCTCTCCTTCTGCTGGCACTACTCATCCCCATGCACCCCAGCATCCCACTGGCCCTGCTTACTGCCTTGTTGCACTGGTCCGCCACCTTGAGGTCATCAGATATGATGACCTCAAGGTCTTTTTCCTGTTTTGTGGTCATCTATACCTCCCCACCCATTTTATACACCACCCCTGAATTTCTGTGCCCTAGGTGCATGATTTTGCATTTTTTTGCACTGAAACCCAGCTGCCAAATGGTCAACCACTCTTTGAGTTTTTTTAGGTCTGTACTCATTCTCTCCACCCCCTCCAGAGTATCTACCCTGTTGCAGATGTTGGTGTCATTTGCAGAGAGGCATACCTTCCATTTTAGATCTTCTGTAATGTTGCCTGTGAAGGTATTGAAAAGGATTAGTCCCAGCACTAAACTCTGAGGTACCCCACTAGTCACTCTCCCCTCATTAGAGTGAGTGCAGTTTGCCACCACCCTGTCACCTATCCATCAATCAGTTCCTTAACCAGTTTACCACCTTGTGCCTCACTCCTAAACTGCCCAGTTTTCCTATAAGCATCCCATGTGGTACAGTGTCAAAGGCCATGCTGAAGTCTAAGTAGGCCACATCCACCACCCACTCTGATCTCAGTCTATTTATTGCAGACAGAACTAGCTGACTCCTATCTTTGTGTCTGTTTTGTAGAACTATCAAAGGGCTGACTAAGAATCAATAAAAAAGGCAAATACCTGTGTTCCATACCACTAAATCTTGCCTTAGACCTGTCTTCATGTAATAACTGTTTATATACACAAGCCAGGTTCCTTTTTTGCATAATAACGATATCTTCTCCTGATACTTTCTTATCATGACAGTAATTCATTAGTTACAGTGTATTTCAGTATATGGTTGGCATTCCAGGATGACAAAAACTAAATATTATTGTTTTTTTTTAATCCATATGCTGTTAACTAATTTAGCTTTGAATAAAAGACACTTTTTGCTAAAAATATGGTTAATAAAATCAGAAACAACTCGTGATTACTGCAACATATGCAAACCTTATAGGTACCCTTTGGGTTGAGGTGCATAAATTATCTGATAGGTGGGTGTAATGGGAAAAAAATCAGCCTCTCTTTGGATTTTGGTCTTAACCCTCTATTTTCAAAAGAGACTTATTCTGATCCCTCAGATCCACTGTTACATGTTCTTGCTCATTGACCTTCACCCCCTATCTTGCCCTTCCTGTAACCACATACTATCTCCCACACCCCAGCTATTTAGTTTTCTAGGATCAATATCAGTTGCTTACATGCTGTGACGTGCTTGCTTATACACTGCTGTCTTAATTTATTTTGTATCATATTTTGCTCTTTTTGACTGTTGTTTGTAATCTTGCTCATTTTTACTATGGACCCAAAATCTGTTGTATCCTATCACTGTTAGTTTGGCTTATTGTCTTTCACACTTGTATTAATTAATTTTGTACCATGTCACTGCCCTTTTCTTTTCCTGATGTATGTAATTGCATAGAAACAGCGAAGATTATTAGGCTTGTGGAGATGACGCTTGTAGAATTTCCCAGTGATTCCCAATAGTATACCAGGACCTAGTATATACTGACAGCACTGAAATTCCAGTGTTGTGATAGATAGATAGATAGATAGATAGATAGATAGATAGATAGATAGATAGATAGATAGATAGGTAGGTAGATCAGTCGGTCGGTCTACCAGACGGTGGGTCAGTGGGTGGATGGATGGATGGATGGATAGATGGATAGACAGTCAGACAGACAGATTGATTTCCAGTTCTCTCCTGGTCGGATGTGAAATGGTACTGTATGATGAACTGAGACAGACCCTAAACTGGAAAGCCAGGCTAGGGTGTGTGCTGGGGGGAGGTTATAGCCAAAGAACCTGGAACTTGTTGATTAGAGATACAGAAATGTAACCAATAATGCTCTGAAAGCGAGCATGCAGAAATAGCCCTGTGCATCTCATTGGAATGCAGAATGTCTTTAGCAATGAGATATATATGCGATTCGTTGCTGTGCATACCTGGCGTGTATTACCAAAAGCTGTAGACTACATGTTTCTGAAACTGGAACCTGCCGAATATACAGGTATCCCGTTGCAGTTACCAGTGAGGAAAGCGGCACTATGACGCTTTCTACTATGGCCAACTATTTAGGGTTGATCAGCGCATACAATAAATCCACAGTAAGTGTCATGCAGTCACCGTTTTTCTACTCATCAGCACTTAAAGTATACACACAGCTTTTATTGCATAGAAATCGAGAATACTTTTAGGTGCTGATGGAGTGAAAAACGGTGACTGCGTGTTCAAGGGTTTATCTAAAGAATAGGATAGATAGATAGATAGATAGATAGATAGATAGATAGATAGATAGATAGATAGATAGACAGACAGACAGACAGACAGACAAGGAGAAACACAGACAATCAGACAGGAGCTATATTTAAATGGCTTAAACTGCTTACTCCAAAACAGCTTCTTCTGCCTTTAAAACATGTTTAACCTTGTATCAACTTTTTAATGGTTGTCTTTGTTAACTCCATCATCCCCAGCATGTATGATAATCTTGTATCATGTCATGTTTTTGTTCTTCTAATATCTTCTTGTTTATTGTCAGTTATTGTAAAGCTCATATAGGTCGACTCAACAAACTCGTGAAGACATGCAATCTTTTGTTTCTTGCTTCACACTAGCTGATTTCTGGTTGTACCCAATGCTGGTAATAGCATGTTTTACTGGATGAAAGCAGAGCCTGCTTTTAGCTGAGACCAGACACGTTTCGCTGAAAGTGAGCAAAGCAATGTCTATGGATTCTAGATGATGAGCATGCCGTGGAAAAGTAGTTACAGAAGAATGGGATTTTTATTTCTTTATGTATTTATTTATTTATTTAGTAGCTGGTGAATACGGTTGGAATCCTTTGCTGAATTTTGAATAAGAAAGAGAGTGCACGATTAGTTGTATATTGGCGGGCTGAGTTGCAGGGCAGTCTGGGCTGCTGCTGATACAACAGCCACTTGTGGTATTTGGTGCACCAGCCTTGAAGCTGCCAACAGTCCTTGACATCTTTATACCCTGCATAAATACTTTAGAGTTTCTGCATTTCGTCAAGGCTGCCAAACTGGTTAGAACATATAATTCCAAAGGGTTTACATTCACGTCCAGGTCTTCTGCAAAAGCTAGAGTTATATGTTGCAGTAAGTGTGGTGGGCTCCCTCAGGAGCGCCTTGTACCAGTCATAGAATCCTGCATTTAACTTTAATGAGAAATAGAAAAGGAGTGTGAGATGTGTACCCACGCTCAGAAACAACCTAAAGCATGTTAAAGAGATTAGGATAAAACGCCAACTTCACTGTTAGAAGGAAAAAAACTGTATGGCTGATGCAGTACGAAGGTTAATGTGTGAAGTTTCTATCATCCTTGGATAAAAAGGCAGTGGACATTTAGCAGCTTTTTTTAATCAGGCAACCCAAACAAATATGATTTAATTTGAACTAAGAGAGCATATGGTCTGCTTAGTATCTACGTTAAACAGTGTAATTGAAATAAAGTGTTAGGACTCGGATGTGACTAGAGCACTGCAAGTTGCTTTTATCGCCAAGTCAAGTGCAGGTTGTCAAATTATTTTGATGAATAAATGTGTTATCAAGGACGTCCAATACCATGTAAAGAAGCTGCAAGATTAAATCGATTATTGTGGTTCATTTTCAACAGGGCACCTACAACAAACGGTTATGGCATACTATTTATGTTTAATGAACATATTAAATGTCTATTTTTTCAAAAAGGTGAAAGCAACCATATGAATTCCAGTATGTAATAAGAGAAAATGAATTACAAATTGAGCCGCCTTGTACAAATAAATAAATTGTGGCCCCTGGATGTTCTTATTCTCAGAGGTTATGAGCTGTTTCCTTGTCAATCATGAAGCCATAAAGCCCAAATTATAAAGATTCAGTTTTCCAGTATATACAGCCTGATGTACATCTTAGTGCACCTAACCTGAAGACCCAGAAATATATGATGAATAAATAAAAATAAAGCAATAAAAAGTTTTCCATCAAGGAAGTTTGAAAAGTTGGGGGCTTCTCTAAAGAGGAGAGAAGGGAAGTGAGGCGTCTGCAGCACCTGCCCCAGTCTCCGGGTCTTCCATCTACCTACACCAGGTGCCGTCGAGGGGCTAATAACACCTGGTGTAGTGACTGATTACAAGGATTGAGTGAGCTGCAGGAGTCTTCAAAGCTCATGTCATGGAGGGGACAGATCACACTACTAGTTTGCCAATTGGTGAGCTGCCACCAGCAGAAGGCTTCTCCCTCCTATGTCTTCGATACTATGTGACACCCTACCCCTGGAAGCAGGTGAGCGAGAGTGTTTGTTGCAGCCAATTCCCCAACACTTGACTCTTGGTGGGACTGTCAGTGTCTGTCAGGAGATCCTGATCGGATGGACTGTACTTTGCCGTGAGCACATTTTTTTGTGGCAAAATGTTTTTTTTATTTACCGGCACAGACATCATTGAGCTTGAGGCGGATTGGATCATCTGTAGCGGGACTAGTCGTCGGAACCCACTGTAATTCTTTGGAATCCTTGTGAGTCTCTCATCGCTGAGTAACTGAACGGGGTGGAGAGTGAGATGTGAAGATCATCCAGTTGCCCCTAAACACTGCACTGACAAGTCTGAGTTACTTCCCATAGAATGCCTCTAGTTTCTGACCTGTTCATACTGCTAACTAGCTGATCTGACCATGGGGGGGGGGGAGTGATTAGTCATACACCCAGAATGAATCATACCTTCCCTGGTACACCTTTTCAGTTGCTTGGCTATGTCAAAGAAATGGGACTACAATACAATACTCCCATATGTTTCCACAGTCTGGAGCGTGGAGGGGTTGGTGTGTTATCATGGGATGTTGAGGGGTGTTGAATATCTACTCTTTTGGGGTTTCATGTTGTTTTTGACTGGATGAATGTTGTTATTATGTTTGTTTGTTATGTTGGAGTTGACTCGAGGGCTATGCTGTGGCAGTCTTTGTTCGGTTTAAATTATAATTGCTATGGCTAAGATGGTGGTACAAAAAGAATAGGGTTAAGTATGTTTTAATTATTCCTTGTTGTATGCTGGTTGTTAGTTTAATTATTGGGGTGTGTTGGCTTGTAATTCCTTTTGGTCCAGATTTTTTGTATTATGATAAGTCAATAAGGTGCGTTGCTATGTTTTGGCCTCATTTTAGGTTGATTTTGGGTAGGAGACGGTGGATGGTTGTTGGAAGTAGCCCAATATGGTTGAAAAGTTGTGGGTGTTTAATAGTAGTATAATTTTTAGTTGTTCATTAGTTAAGTTTGCTGGTTCAATTGCTAGTAGCAAGCCTGCGATCATAACAATGAGGACGCTTAGTTTGATTTGGACTGGTATAGTCATCATTTTGTTTTTTGCTGATAAGAGGTTTGATGAGATTCGTAGTCTTGCAATTATACTTACTCAAGCAAGATGTTTAATTGGGTTGGTTGTGGCTGGCAGTTCGACTAGCGGGGTTATGGTCAAGAATCGTGGTTTGTCCCATTAGAAGCGAAGATAATTCGGAAGCTGTAAATGGCTGTGATGGTTGTAGCGATTATTGTTGATGTGAGGCCCAGCCATTCTAAGCCACATAACTGAATAAAAGGATGGTGATGCCTGGCTTGGTATGTGGAATTCCTCCTGCAGCTGCGTAAAAGGGGTTTCTTTTTTTTTTGGGGGGGTGCCATTTTTAATTTTTTATACTGTACATTCATTGTTGCACACCCAGTGATTTCATTTTTCACCTGCTCCCCGCTGCGTAACCAGAAAGCATCAAGCCAACTGCAGCAGCGCAGTCTGACAGCACTGGAAACCATACTGATGATGAAGATGTTCGTGGTTATAAATGAATTTATTAATTTGTGTCTATATACTGTTCCACTTAGTATGTATACTTGTGTTGTTACTGATCTCAGACAACCCCCTCCCCCACAGAACACATCTGGAAATGAGCTGCTACCAGCTCAGTATGTCTCTTGTTGTAAATCATTTGAAATAAATAACATTATCAAAGAAGTTACACTGGCAAGGATATTCTGGTCTCCCCATCTCACCTCCATGACTTAAATAAACTCTGGAAAGGAAGGATTCAATTGTGATGCCAGTCACAGCTATAACAACTGTCAATCATGAATATTTATGAGAAGACACAAAATAACTATGGGAAAGAAACACAAACATATGAGAGGAATCATTCACTTATGTTGCAAAACTTTATTAATAGTAAGGTGCATTGCATCAGGGACACAAATGTAGCACATATTGATTGGCATGCAATTTAGCGCTACAGAAACTGCGGCTCAGAAATAGAAAAATTCACTGAATCCCACCCGATCCACACACAAAAACAAAAGTGTACTGAGCCACTAATATTGGTAACATTTAATTGGTGACAGTGTGCCTTGAATTGGGCAAAACAGCAAGCAACATATTGAACAGTTTGGTATTTGTTAGGGTGCATTGCATCGGGGAAACAATCACAGCACATATTGATAGGCATGCGATTTAGCAATACCTAAACAGCGGTTTGGAAATAGTCAAACTTACTGAACCCCTCCTGATCCATACACACAAACTAAAAAAAAAAAAAAAAGACTGCAGCAGCTCTCCTCCTTTCAAGTGAAAGCCTCTGCAGCCAAGATGCTGTCATCCAGAGCTCGCCCATCCATTGGCACAACGGAGACATGCCCGCTCAAGCAAGCACTACATTGGCCAGGTCATGCACACACCTCCAAGAGTCGCACTGTCCCAAGATGTTTCTTGCACATGCGCACAAGCAAACATAAAAACAGTATTTGCTGCTGTCATTGATGTTTGCCAAGAGTTCATCACAAACCATGCACAACTGTTAAATTATTTAATTATTTTATTGTGTCGGTGTCAGAACTGTCATCACTGTAAGCTTCTAAATGCATTACTGTTCTGCTGCTAAAAGTAAAACTGGCATACTGACAGCCAGAAGCAAGCAAGTTTGATGTTTTTAATTCATAACAGCACATACTGTACAAACAAACAAGTGTGTTAAGAGCTTTGCAATGTTTCAAGATGAACAGAATGCTGCTGAGTGGAACAGAGCTGAACTGACATACGAGCTGAAATAAAGGAGCTGAATTAACGCAAGGCTGAAACAACTGAGATGAACTGATTGCGCTGAATTCTCCACGCTAAATTGACATGGATTCTTTCTGCACATCCAAAATCAGCTGTACTCAGAGAAAGAATTGATTTTGGATGTATTGTGTGTTCTGGGGTAGCCACCCTGTAGCTACATCAGCCTTACTTGCAGGAGTGTGGTCTCCGAACTGTGGAAATAATGGAGTTTGCCTTTAAGGGGCAGACCAAGTTGTCCTGGTGCACCCTTTCCCTTTTCCTTAAGATGGTGTGTTAAGAGAGGGAGGGAGGAAGGTAAGAGGAGGGACAGGAAAACAGAACAATAGGCAGGAAACAGGAAGGGGAGGGACTAAAGGAGGTACATAAGGTGCAGCACAGTGGTGGTTCAGCCACTTTTGCTGAAGTTTTTGATTTATACTGAAACTACAGCATGTTGGATTGTCATATTGATTGTGGGAGCAGAGGTTTGACACCAAGATAGAAAGGTAAGAAAAACGAACAACTATAGAAACGTAGAAGTTGATGGCAGATAAGGACCGCAAGGCCCATCCAGTCTGCCCATTTCTTTTTCAACCTTATAAATGTGCCAATGGCATTTGTTCTGTCAGTGGCCTATCTATTCATACTCATCTGTATTGCTCCCTTATGCCTATCCCATGCCTGTTTGAAGCCCTGCACTGTATTCATAGCCACCACTTCCTGAGGTAGGCCATTCCATGCATCCACCACCCTTTCTGTGAAAAACAACTTCCCCACATTACCCCTTAATCGGCCTCCCTCTAATCTCATCCTGTGTCCTCTTGTCCTGCTATTTTTCTTATATTGAAATATGTTAGACTCTTTCACCTTGTTAATGCCCTTAAGATGTTTGAATGTTTCGATCATATCACCTCTCTCCCTCCTTTTCTCTGGGGTATACATATTGAGCTCCATTAATCTGTCCTCATATGTCTTCTGATGCAGTCCCTGCACCATTTTGGTTGCCCTTCTCTGGACTGCCTCAATTTGGTTAATGTCCCTGTTAAGGTGTGGCCTCCAGTACTGCATGCAGTACTCCAGATGGGGCCTAACCAGTGTCTTGTGAAGAGGGGTTGTTATCTCCCTCTTATGACTTGTGATACCACTACTAATACACCCTAGCCTTACCTACTGCTTTAGAGGTCTGCTTGGATGATTTCAGATCATCGGAGATGATGATGCCCAAGTCTCTTTCTTCCTTTGTGACTGCCAGCAACTCTCCTCCCAGCCTATAGGTGGCTTCAGGGTTTCTCTTCCCTATGTGCATGATCTTGCACTTCTTTGCATTAAAGCCCAGTTGCCACTCTTCTGACCATTTTGCTAGTTTATCCAGATCTCTTCTCATTCTGCCCACCCCATCTGGATCATCTACTCTGTTGCAGATCTTGGTGTCATCTGCAAACAGACAAGCCTTACCCTCTAGTCCATCTGCAATGTCACTAATGAAGATATTGAAGAGGACTGGGCCCAGAACTGATCCTGAGGTACCCCACTTGTGACTTGCATCTCTTCTGACTGTATACCATTTACCACCACTCTCTGTTTTCTGTCCATCAACCAGTTTGCCACCCAGTTGACAACTTCTGACTCACCCTGTGCCTACCCAGCTTATTTATCAATCTTCTATGTGGAAGAGTGTCAAAAGCTTTGCTGAAGTCAAGGTAGATGACATCAACTGCTCCCCCCTTGGTCCACCACTCTGGATACCCAGTCAAAGAAATCTATGATATTAGTTTGACAGGACCTTCCTTTTGTAAACTCATGTTGTCTTGGATCCTGTGCCCCTATGGATTCCAGGTGTTGTGCTATACTTTCCTTAAGGAGTGCCTCCATAATCTTGCCCACTACTGAGGTAAGACTGACTAGCCTGTAGTTCCCTGCCTCCTCTCTGCTACCACTCTTATGGAGCGGGATCACTTGAGCCCTTCTCCAGTCTTCTGGGACCTCTCCTGTGCTCAGAGACTCACTAAACAGTTCTGCTAATGGCTCTGCTAGTTCCACCCTTAGCTCCTTAAGTACCCTGGGAAGTATGCCATCAGGTCCCATTGCCTTATTCACCCTGAGCTTAGCGAGCTCTTGTATGACCGTTTCTTTTGTGAAGGAAGTAGTGCTCACATCCCTCCCCCTCCCCCCCCCGTGTCCAATGTGCTGAGCTGGGGGCCCTGCCCTACCTTCTCTTCAGTAAGTACTGAGCAGAAGTATCTATTTAGGACAGATACTTTTATGGGGACCTCCTCCTCACACGCCCCCTTTTCTCCTTTGAGCTTAGCAATACCCTCTCTGGACTTTCTCTTTTCACTAATGTGTCTATAGAAAGTCTTGTCACCTTCTTTTTCTGTTCATGCTAGTGTTTCCTCAGTTTGGGCCCTTGTCTGCCTTACTGCCTTCCCTGCTTCCCTTAGGGGCAGTTTGGTATGCCTCCCTATCTTCATCCTGCTGTGTTCCCTTACATTTCCTGAAGGCCAGCCTTTTGGCTCTGACCTTTTCTGCTACTGTATTTGAGAACCAAAGTGGTTTCCTTCTTCTTGTGCACTTCCTTTTCTGTCTAACACAATGGGATGTTGCTTCAAGTATTGCATCATTAATGCTTGCCCACTTTGCCTGTACCCCCTCACCTGTGTTTCTTTTTGCCAGGGCTAGCTTAACTCTGTTGGCCATCTTATGAAAGTCAGCTCCTCTGAAGTTCCATATTTTTGCCTTGGAATGGGATGATTTAGTTGTAGTGGCCAAATTGAACCATACCATGTGATGGTCACTGGCCCCCAGGTGACCTTCTACCTGGAGATCTGTGATCCCTTCCCTGTTAGTCAGTACTAGATCTAGGATAGCCCTGTCTCTTGTGGGCTGTTGTACCAGTTTTTTGAGGCCCTCCCCCTGCAGAGAATCCACCATGTGTCTAGTTCTGGCAAATGTTCCTGCTGGTATTGACCAATCTGTTCAGGCATGTTGAAGTCTCCCATTATCAGAACCTCCCCTTTAGCTGTCATGTTTTGTATATCTTCTAATAGTAATGGGTCTATGTCCTCCCCCTAGTCTGGGGGCCTGTAGACAACCCCAGTTCTTATGGCTGTCCCATTTCCTGTTTCCAGGGTGACCCACAGTTCTTCTGGTTCCTTATGTGTATTCTGAATTTCTGTAGCATTGATATTTTCATTGACATACAGGGCCACTCCACCTTCCCTTTTTGCATGTGAACAGTACATAGCCAGGTACTGAAGTCTCCCAAGTATAGTTACTGGTAAATCACATCTCACTAATTGCTACTATGTCTAGTTTAGCCTCTGACATTATTGCCAGTAGGTCTGGGATCTTATCTCCTTGGCTGTGAGCATTTGTGTACATGATTTTCCATTGGACAGATTTTGGTGTGTTAGTTGTTGGGTGCAGTCTGGCATTTCTCCTGTGCATCATATGGGGAGATGGACCTTTTTCTTACCTGGTGATGTAAATGAACTGCAAACATGCTGAATCCCTGTTTGACCACTAGCTGAGGGGGGAGGGGTGTTCTTCCTATTTGACGTATGGGGTGCTGCACCCCTCTCCCCAATTGCTAGTTTAAATATTCTGCAAAGACATCAAACTTCTGCCCCAATGCACTGACTCCCTCCTTAGTCAGATGCAGTCCATCAAATTAAAGAACTTTCGCTCCCAGAACTGTTGTCAGTTCCCTACAAATCTGTCCTTTTCCTGGCACCAGTCCTTGAGCCACATGTTCAGCTCCCCTATCTCCCCTTCTCTGACCTTCCATCCATCTGCCCCCCCTCTCCCAGACTGGCAGGATCTCAGAGAAGGAGATGCTGGACAAAATGGATGATAGTTTGTCACCCAGCCTGGTCAGGTGTTCCTTGGTCTCCACAACTGACCGGCTGGTGAGATTATTAGTCCCTATGTGTACCAGGACATCAATGTTTTCTCCTGCTTCCTGAACAATTTTAGCAATGCAGTCAGTGTCTCTCCACGCTGATATACCTGGGAGACATCTGACCATTACCCTTAGCTGGAGATAGGTATCAACTCCCTGAATCATGGAGTCTCCTATGATCAGAAGTTTTTTGGATTTCCTTTTTGCTTTTTTTGTTTTGGTTCCTGATTTGGGAGAGTTTTGTTGTGCTAGCTTCTGTGCTGCAGTGTCCTGCTCTGCAGTGTCCTCTGCCCCTTTGTTTGATTTTGGAGAAAGAGGCAGATACCAGTTTGTAGTGTTTATATAGTTTTTTGGAGGTAATATGTTGGAGAGCATTGAGTGATGGGGCACCCAATTTGCCCCTCCTAACCACCTGCCATCCTCTCAGACCAACTACCCTCTGCGGTCAAGATTCTTCTGTTGGATGTTGGGGAAATGGTGAGTGGTTCTTATAATGTATTTCCTCTTGAATATAAAATTTGAAGCATGCAATCTCTGCCCATGCTGCACGGAGCTGAGCTCTAAGATCTCCAATGGCCCAGCATGTAGGACAGTGTCCTTAATCTTGTAAGACTGTCCTTCTGAAAAGTGTTCCACAGTACCTGCAGTTAATGATATCTATTCTAGATAAGATGCTGGGCTTATAACCTGGTCAGAATAATTAGAAGGAAGAAAATGCAAGTAATGGTTTGATTTTGTGTTTTGCTTTTGTATAACTTGTTATAACAAGTTAAATTACTAGTGCCCTTGTAAATGAGCTCACTTTGTGGATACCCCACTGATCCGCCCTTTCCTGCTTTGCCTCAGGAAATGTCACAACTGTGGTACCCTATAAAAGGAGTGTAGTGTGGGGTGGTTGGGGATGGGGGTGGGTGGCTGGGCCCTTCCCCTGCCAAAAAAGAAGAGCCATGGATGAAAGAACAAGGAGGTAAGAGCAGAAACAGTCAACAACAAATGCAGTAACCCTGAAAGCTTACCCTAATGTTAGATAAAACTGTAAAAGCTGTAAAAGCACCACCTGTAATAATTTTAGAGAAGATATACCCTGTAAGAAACACTTTGCTACAGAGAAAAATAAAGCAGTAACAGAAGACATACCTTGCAACAGACAATTTGAATCAGAAGATAACAGCAGTAATCTGTTAGCACACACTCGTCTGCACACCTTGTAATAATGCAGAAGAAGGTATACCAGCAACAACAATCTGAATCAGAGAAAAATAAAGTAATGTTGGTTTAAAAAAAAATGCTTGTTTTTTTTTTCTTGATTGATTTTTTTTTCTTGATTGAATAAGAAAACAATAGGGGGATAGCAATGGTTAAGAAAGAGGCTGTTTAAAATCAGAAGGACAGGATGCAATCCTGATAGAGAATGGTGGTGCATTTTGCAAAGTTACAGTGATAGTGAGATAGAACAGAATCTAAAGCACTACAGAAGGTAGCTGGGTGTGTCGGGCCTTGCCCGGGGGAAGCTGAGGAGTTTGGTGTTAGATGACTGGAAGGGATGGAGCAGCATGCAGTGGGGTTTGGCTGGTGGTGGTCTAGTGAGTAAAAGCAGCTGAAAGAACATGGTCTGGGGGGAGAGCAAATGATTGCAGCTAAGTGAGCTTTGTGGCACAGGTCTAGAAATGATTTGAGCAGCATGCAGTGGTGGTTGGCCAGCAGTGGCCTAGCAAAGAAAGCGGCTGAGGAGCATGTCTAAGGGGGAGAACAAGTGACCTGGGATGAAGGAAAAGAGCGAGCGCTTTCCTGGAAGGGTCCCCACCCCCCCAAAATAAATAAATAAATAAATAAGAGAAAGACTGATTGCCTAGCAGTTTAGCTGGTACTGTGCTGGTTGCCTGGTAAAGGGCAATGGGACATTTGATCAGAGGCCCGATGGCCATGTGGTGTGATGTCACGTGCCGTGGGGTGAGCCCCAAGGGGAACTGATTCCTGGTTGGGGTAGAGACAGTAGTGACCAACGAAAGCTGAAGCTGGAAGGGGGCATTGCACTAAGGCATGGGGAGGGAATTTGTGGGCTGCAAGGATAAAAAGAAGTGAGAAAGGCTAGAAGCCTGGTCGGACAGGCTAGGTGCCATGCAACCGCATGGTGTGACGTCACACTCCCGGAGGACCACGTGGTGAGGAAAGGGCACAGACAAAAGGGGTTTGTGGGGAACAGGGGTGGGCTTATTGGAAAGAGGAAAAAGGAAAAACAGGGCCCAGTATGAGAGGGCAGCTGCAGACTGGCGATGGATACCCCATGGGGGGCAGCAGATGATGAGGAGGCAGCGGGCAGAGGTTTGCTAGGCCGAGAAGCCATGTGGAACAAGGGGGCACAGAAGAGATGACTGAATTGGCCCAGAGCAGCTGTGGAAGGGGGACAGAGACTCCAAGGAGGGAGATGAAAGGAAAGCCTAGGCGACCAGGAAGGCAGCGACAGCACCCGGGGGGGTGGGTTGCAATCAAAAATCCATAACGTCTCAAAGGGGGAGAGATTTCCAGGCAAATTGGAACCAAAGCAGGCCTGAGGGGAAGGGAATAGATCATACGAGGCCCAGTGACACTGTGAGTCAGGCAACAGAGGAAAATGGCAAGGTTTTCTAAGGTTAGGCTATGAGGGACAAAAATGGGGAAGCTTTGGTAGGTTGGGGAAGAAGCTGGATGGCCCAGATCGGGCAGTGGGATGCCAGCTGCCACCATTGTAGCACAGCAGGCCATGAGATAGGCCTAGAAAATGGAGGCAGCTGGAGCATACACTGGGCTGTTTCTATACACAGCAATGGGAGTAAGGGAAAGAAAATGGGCCTAGCTATACAAAGGACCAGTTATCACTGGAGATTAATTAAAACTTTTTGTCAGTTGTCTTCACAGCTTTCCACAGGCAAACAAGGGAACATGGTACCAAAAAAGAACAGGCCATCAAAAGAGGACACCTACGAGGCTATTGTGGAGTTGGCAGAGAAAGCCAAAGGAATATGGCAGATGGTGGAAGGGGAGGAGCCGGGGAGATCTGGGGAGAAGAGGAAAGTGGGGAAGGGAAAAGGGGGCAATAGGAAAATGGCCAGTGGGGAGGCTACACAGCCTGACCAAGGTGCTGCCACCACTGGTGGTACTGCCCAGAGTTGCTAGCCCAGTACCTCCACAGCCCTATGACCCTGTCCCATCAGTACCTCCCCAAGACCTGGTAGGGGTTCCCCCAGTAGAATCCAGACTGGATCCCCCAAGCACAACGGTTCCTCCACAGTCATTATTACAACCAGCCATTCAGCCACAGGGGGACGTACCAGGGCATCTAGAGGACAGCAGGCTACAGGGAGCTGACAAGGCCACAGGTAATGTATCTGGTTCAGTAGAAGAAAGCATCAAAGAATACATAGGCCAAATTATTTTGGCACTTGGGACAGGGGGGTTGGGCCAGATGGAGTCAGCACTGGCAGAGATTAGGTTGGATAAAAAGATGACGAAGAAAGGTGAGAAAGGGATGAAGAGCATAGGAAAATGAACAAGGGAGATAGGAACTCCAGGAATGAGAATAGGGGAACACGTACCACTGGCTACAAAAGGGAAAATATGGAAGGGGGAGTAAATGGACATTTTTGTGTTAGTAAGCCGAGAAGCAGCAGCAAAATAGGATGAAACTGAGAATATAGGAAACAGCAAAATGACAGCAGTGGTAGTCTTGTTGGGTAAGAAAGAGGAGGACAAATTTACTAAAGGGAAGACTTGGGATGGATGGTTTGTAGGTTTTGCCATGTACTCAGTGATAGTGCTGAAGAAGAAACCAGAGTTGGGCATACCACTCATCAGGTACTCCCTGATAATAAAGTGGGCGAAGGCAAAAGGAGGAGTGGGGTGGATATACTATGATGAATTCTTCCAGCAAAGGATGGCAATATATGGGGATGTAAGATGGGACATGAAACAATTAGATTTGTGGACAGACTATGTAACCAATCAGTCCACGCCGGAAGGAGAGATGGGAAAGAGGGGTGGGGCACCCCAGAGGTGTTGTTGGGGTTAAAACAGGGCATTTTGTTCCTGGCTGCAATGCTGCTTTCAGCATGCATGCACAAAATGTGGGGGAACACACCCAGTGAGCAGATGCAGAATGACATGGGCACAAGGGGCCCAAGGGGCAGGGGGGCAAGGACCAGGTCAACAGTTTTTTCGAGAGGGGCAAGGGTATAGGGGGCATGCATGGAATAGAGGGGGGAGAGGCAGAGGGCATGCAGGTAGAGAGAGTCAGACTTACTGACTGTAAGGACCAAGAAAGGGGCAGGAGGGGTGTGGTAGAAAGGAAGGGAAGAGGGCAGGGGATCAATTTCAAGATGCAAGAACCCCCATCAAGATAGAAGCGTGGGAAGACTGGTTAGAAAGATACCCAGATAGAAAGGTGGTGGAGATAATTAAGAAAGGGTTTCGGGCAGGTTTTCCATTACAGTGTGAAGGCCCGAGGCAAGCGAGCGAGGCTAACAATGTGGGTTCAGTTAAAGGGAAGGAGGACATTTTAAGACGGGAAATAGAGAAGGAAAAGGCAACTGGTAGAGTAGAGTAGAAGGGCCATGTGCTACTCCCCCATTGCAGAATATGAGAATTTCTCCTTGTGTTTGGTCCCCAAAAAACAGCAAGGAGAATACAGGGTGATTCACCACCTGTCATTTCCAGAAGGGGACTCGGTGAATGATTTTATAAGTTAGGAACATAGTAAAGTGACCTATGCCACATAAGAAGAGGCAGTGCAGATCATCTGAGTGACTACTGATGCTTGGATGGTCAAAACTTATATAAAGTACACTTTCAGATTGCTTCCAGTTAGGAGGGAAGATTGGGAACTATTGGGCTTTAAGATTGGGGATCAGTACTATTTTGACAAAACAATGCCCGTGGGATGTTCCATAGCATGTGCTACATTTGAAGCATTCAGCACCTGCTTACAGTGGATATTTTAGGTATTTTAGGAAAAAAATGGATACAAGACTGTCATACACTACCTGGATGATTTCCTTTTAATAGGCAGTGGGAGAAGAGTGACAGAAAGAATGTTAGCCAATTTCCAAGATTTGTGCAGAGAGTTAGGGGTTCCATTGGCACTGGAAAAAACAGAAGGCCCCAGTAAGGTTTTAGAATTCCTGGGCATTGAAATAGACGCCCTGGGAGAGGTCTTTAGGTTGCCAGACAACAAAGTGATGAAGCTGAAGGAGCTGATTCTAGTACATACAAGTAGGAGAAGAGTGCAATTAAAACAGGTACAACAGGTCTTGGGACATCTGAACTTCACATGCAGGGTAATTGGACCAGGGAGGGCTTTCCCAAGAAGGCTAGCAAGGGCCACAATGGGAGTAGCCAGACCACACCATGGGGTGGACATGGCAAAGAGAATTAAGGATGACTTCAGGGTGTGGAAAGAGTTCCTAAGCACCTATAATGGCTGTTCCTTTTGGCAGGAGGACTGGGTGTATAAAGCAGATCTTGAACTTTACACAGATGTTTAGGTATGGGGTGCTATTTGAAGGGAAAATGGTTTGCAGAACCATGACCTACAAGTTGGGTGAGGGACAGAAAAGTAAAAGACATCAAACTGTTGGAGATCATGCCCATTTGGGCTTGCACCCTGGTGTGGGGAAAGGAGCTACGGAATCAGTAGGTTACATTTTGGTGTGATAACAAGGCAGTGGTAGAAGTTTTAAACAACAGGGGAGCCAGGTCAGAAATGGTCATGCAGGTTTTGAGACAGTTGGTGTTAAGTGCCTTGCAATTGTATATGTCATTCAGGGCCAAGCACATAGAAGGGGTAAAAAATATCCTAGCTGACAGCCTTTCCTGTCTGCAGCTGGATCATTTCCAGATGCTGGCACCAACAGCAGAGGATCGGAAAATGCCCATACCAATGAACATCTGGGATGTTGGCAAGAGGGAGTAGAACTGCTGTTTCACAGCTCATGGGCACCATGGACTTTGAGGGCCTAAGAAGGGGCTTGGCAGGTTTTCCAAATATTCAGGACAACACACCACATGGAGGTAAGAAGGCCACTTATGGAGGAACAGTTAGGGAAATTCACAGTAGATCAATGGCAGAGAGGAATGGCTCACACCACAATGGGGGTATATCTAGCTGGGATTAGTTTAGTTTGCATCCTAAAGAAATGGAAGGACCCGACAAAGTCAATGTTGGTTAGGAGAATAATGCAGTAATGGGGTAGGCTGAAACAGAGACCTACGGACAGTAGATGACCAACAGGGAAGCAGTGGCTTGCAAAACTAAAGGGGGTACTGCTGGAAATTTGCAGATCGAAAGATGAGGCGTAGTTATTTCACACAGTTTATCTAGTAATGTTTGCAGGAGTCATGTGAGTGAGTGAGGCTTTAGGACATGGCAGAAAGGACGAAGAGGGGGGTTGGAATGGGAAGATATAAGTTGGGGGATAAAGGAGATACAAATCATAATTAAGAAGTCAAAAATGGATCAAGGGGGAAAGGGTTGTACTGTAACCCTGAAGGCCATGTAGATGGCACAGTGTGCCCAATAAAGGCTTTGAGGGCTTGTGCCGTAGAGCATTGGTGCAAAAATGTGAGATTATTTGTGCATGGAGATGGAAAAAAGGTCACAAGTTATCAAGTCACGGCCATGCTCAAGAGAAGCATGCAATTCCTGGGGAGGATCCAGGCAATTACTCATCTCACTCCTTTCGAATAGGGGCTGCTTCAGAGTAGACAGTAGCAGGGGAGACGGTGACAAACATGTTGGAAAAGGGGTGCTGGCAGTCTGCCAGTTACAAGACGTACATTTGAGCACTGCAGTATGGAGACTAGCACATCACCAGTGTTTTGTTTTTCAGGTACAGAACCACATTGGGGGGGAGGGGGCATAGAGATAGGTGCTATGGAAAAGGAGCTAAGACCATGTTTAAGATATATATGTTGCTTAAACCCTATTGGAAGAGGGAGGATCATGGAAGTATAGATCTGCAGTTACTCCTACATTTATTGGGCGGAAAAGAGAGCTGAGGAAAGGGCTGGAGGAAAACAGCTGTACCAGGATGTGAGAAAATGTAGGTTTATTTGGCGTGACATCCAAGGAATGAGATGGGCACAGCTGCTTCCTACCCTGAAAGAGATGAAAGAGCGGTGACCCATTCCAGATTTAATAATTTTACACCTGGGGGTAACAGCATAGGGGAAAGCCATGGGTGGACACATATATGCAGGTGAAAAGGGACTTGGAGAAAATACAGCAGTGGTGGCCAGGGGTTAGCCTTGCTTGGTCGGCTATGATCCCAAGGAGGGTATGGAGACATGAACACAGTCATGTAGCTTTAGATAGGGCCAGAAGAAAAATGAATAGAAGGGTGGGAACACTGATAAGAAAGATGGGGCACGTAATACTGCTAGGTGTGGAGGAGTGGGTAGAGGATTTCTACAAGTCAGATGGAGTGCACCTGTCAGACTTAGCTACAGATATGTTTAATACAGAAATGATGGGTTTTATAGAAGCATGGAGGAGACAGGAAGGAAAAAAAGGAAAAAAGATGATGTACCCTAAGTGGGGGGAGAAATACCCTAAATTGGGGGCAATCATCCAATGCAAGCTGAGACTGGCTAATGGGGAAAAAGGGAGGGAAAGAGGGTGGGGAAGAAAGGAATATGATGAGACTAAGATGAAGTTGAAGGAGAAAAGCAGTCTTGGTTCTCACCGTTACCTACCAGGAAAAGAGAAGAAGAAGGCACCCAGGTTTTCACCTGGGGGAGCGAGAAGAGGAAGAAAGAGGGACGAGCAGAGATTGATATATGGATGCAATAAAATACAATTGTGAAAGAGACAATAATAAATGATGATGGGATTGTAAATGGAATTATGATATATAATGAATTAATTGCCAATCTGAGCACAGCAACATACAAACGGTTTTGTCTTTTGTGGGGGAAAAAGGGGGGAATCCGGGCAATGGATTTGTTCTGGCTGGTCTGTCAGCGGCAGGCATCAAAAGTGCAGTGTCAACAGCTTACACCTTTGAAAGTCAAAAAAAGAGGATGATGCATTATTTTTTTGATGCAAGCCTCATTGCAATATGGTGCACCAATTATTTTGAAGCAAGCCTGAAGCAAGCCTCTTTAGCACAGGCAGTTCTGCTTTTGATGTAAGCAGCTTTAGAAAATCAGAATTGACACAACTTTTGATGCAGCATACTCCTTGCATCATTCTTTTCTGATTTAAGCACCTTGTGTCATTCTCTGACCTTTCAAAATCAAGCCCCCAGTATTTAAACAGTGGAAAGCAAAAGGAATATTAGAAATTAAGAATCTATTTCCTAACAATATCCTAGAATCATTTGAACAGGTACATATGGAATTCAATCTTCCTCATAATCATCTTTTTCATTATCTGCAAATCAGGAATTTTGTCCAAAAGGCAAATAGTGAATTAGCATGACCTCTGAGCTCTCCATTTATGTATATACTGGAAAATACATGCAAAAACCAAAATGATCTCAACATTGTACAAATGCCTGATCTGGAAGCTACAAAAATGGGCTTGTGCAAAGACTTGCCTCATTAATTCAAAAAGCTTGATTTGTCTCTCACAAAATCCTAGGATTATAAATATACTGCTGTTGATATCTGTTATTATGGCTGGTTGGTGCAGTGAAGCACTTTAGAGAGGGGGAAGGGGGGATTGGTGGAGAATGACACACAATCTAGTTTTATATTAACTTTCCATTAAAGAAAAAGAATTTTCCTGGAGCTGCAAATAGAATATCCCACTACATGTTTTATTAGCTTCAGTAGCTTCTTGGCAGAGGTTAGTATAGATCCCAGGAAGAAATGCCTACTCTGCTTCATGTTTACCTATGGTTCTGTGGGTAGTAGGAGGAGTCCCAGTGGTGGCGTACTTGGTCCCATCCTCCCAAGGTACAAGTTTATTCATCAGCGGCTGCATCAGCCATAAAAGCAGTCTCAGCAAACATGGCTTAAAGTTAATTAATTAATTAATTTCATAACAAAGGCTCACTCCTGCAGCACAAGAGAAATATACAGGCAATGAAGGTAATTTTACCTAGGCTTCTAAAATGATGTAGGGTGATGAATGGGGGTTCTGTGTGGCCACTGTGAGTGATTGCATTTAAATTTTTTTTTAAATATAATTTGAACAAGGGTCTCTTACTGCTTACTTGTTCTTTTTCTGAGGGTGCTGAGAGCATCAATACAAATTGAACAGTCTATTTTTACTACCTGGGACATGCTTTTACTTTGAATGTCAATGCAATCACTGGTTGTCAATGTGAGATGGTGATTGGTGACAAAGTAGGATATTCACATGAGGAAAACACAATGGCAAATGAAATCTACTGAGAAGCACACTTTCTGGGATGTGAGAGGATCAATACATCATTTCACCTGATCGATTAAAAAATTTGAGTTTCTCCAATTTTGAAATTTGAAGCTGCTCCAACAGTTGAAATTTGAATATAGGGTATGAAAGAATTATTTCTGACCATGCGACTAACTAAAGAAGCTCCTAATCAGAAGTCATATGTCACAGTCAGTGAAACAGAACTCTGGAATAACCGGCATGCTCAATAATGGAATTCTTTGTGTTTTTTTATCAGAACAATAGTTTAGTTCCTTCAAATTAAAGTAACCTAACCATTATGTAAGACATCCGACTTAAAGCCTTTTCATTCCAAAAATGTTTTGTGTGATTGCTTAATGGGTTATAATATGTATTTGTACAGGGCATACATAAAATGTTGTGGAATCCAAGTAAACATGCCAGTAGAGTGAAACAATGATAGGTTAGTCTGCATCTGTATTCATCCTAAGGAACTAGATATAAAATATATATATTCATTGCAAAAAACTTTCTTAATGCATCAGTTAGGGTTAAAGCAACAAAATTAGGGAAATGAGGTGTTAGGGTTTCCATCCATAACACCACCCCACTCAACCCTACCACTCCACCTACCCTCCCTCCACAGACCAACAGATGTGACAGGTCTGAGGTGTTGATCCAACACCACCCATTCAATGTGTAAGAAAGCCAGCATGGTACAGCATAAGAGAATGGAGTGAGTGTTAGGTCAATAACTCAAGGCACACCCCGACACCTGTTGGACTGTGGAGGGCAGGGGTGGGGTGGGTGGTAGGGTTGAGAATGGGGGGTGAGGTGTTAGGATTGGAAACCTTAACATCTTATTTCCCTACTTTTGTTGCTTTAACCTTAACTGATGCATTAACAACGTTTTTTGCAATGAATTTCCTTACTTTTTTGAGAAAGTGTAATCTTACCATAATAGTATCCTTATTTCATGGTGGGAGCATGCACTCGATCCCTCCATCGAGATAGTATAACAGTTGTGCACCAAAATAAAAGCACCTTGTTTAAGTTGTAACTATAGGAAAGCAATATAAATGGTCACTATTCATCAATATTGTTCAAGAAAGACAGACATTAAACAAAATAAATTCTCTTATGCCCAAGTAAGCAATAATTAAGTCACAAACATTTCCTTGTGCCCCCCCCATTTCCATAATGATTAGCTGAAATCTACAAAAAAATACACAATTCTAGAAACAGTACTAATGGCACTGAGGACTAAATCATATTATAGAAATATACTTCTTGTGATCCATTGGTGCAGAGTTCGATTCCAGCCTTCCAAAAATTGTAGTTTTGAGACAAATAACTTTTACAGTGGCAAGAGAGAGATTAATAAAGCCAGAGAGTCCACCTGAAATGCTAATAGAAGTCAGTATTCTAAGGGCAATTATTAATGTGTGAAAATGGAACACTTGTATTATCGCACATTGCATACAGTATATTCACTCAGACAGATATCATAGCTTCGCTTACGTGAGGCAGAGGACTGGCATAACTAAGGGAAGAGAAAAAGAACAGCATATGACTGTGCCGGTGGCAGAGAGGAATAAGTGATGTGGGAGTTGTGAATGTTTTGGTGGCTGTTGGTTGGGAGTTTGACTCTAGCCTTCCCTATGAAAATATTGCTGTTGTTTTGTCATGGAACATTTTTGGACTAGCCTTTTGGTTGCATTTTAGAGAGGCTAAAAGAAGGTGTGGGTTGCAAACTTAAGTAATGTAAAATCTATTCATACTGGCAAGATCAAGCAGCAGTGGATGAGGTTTATAATTTTTGTAAAAAATCCATTACTATGCGGTCCACCTGAAATGTTTGTGTGCTGCCATGAACTAGTGTTGCGCAGAGTGTTGTGGAAGCTCATTCATGACCAAGATCCTTTTTTTAGATGCCATGGTCAGAAAAGGTATAATTTGATCACATATTTGGCAAAGACATGGGCAAACACATTAATTTTTTGAATTGAGTGGTGCTAGTCATTTTATTTTATGTGTAAAACATTAAACTGTACTTCCTGACATGCGCATACTGGTTCAGTAGTGTGGGACCCCGGAAGCAGACTTTAGTTTTTTTGCACACAAAATACAACAAGTAGCAGTGCTCATTTAAAAAAACTGAATATGCTTGCCCAAGTCTTTGCTGAATACTTCATCAAATGACACCTTTTCCAACCATGGCCACTCCGCGTCACACTAGATCATGGCTGTGCACAAACAATTCTGGTGATCCACATAGTAAGAGATTTTTACGAATATAAGAAACCTCATCCACTGCAGTTTCATTTTGGCAGGATGGCTACATTTTACATTAATAAAAGTTTGCTCCCCACACCCTCTTTTAGGCTTTCTAAAATGCAGTTGAAATGCTGGTCTGATCATTCCATGAAAAATAACAGCAGGATTTTCACAAGGAAGGCCAGTGTTGAACTCCCAACCAGCAGTCACCAAAACATTCACAGCCCCCAACAGCACATAGTCCTCTCCACCACCAGCATAGTCATATGTTGGGTTTCTTCTCTTCCTATACTTGTCCCAGTTCTGTGTCTCACATAAGCAAAGTTATGATATGTGCCTGTGCTAAGAGCAAGATGTGAAAATAGGAGTGTCCTATTTTCACACAATGCATAATTGGCCTTAGAGCAAAAATATGTTACTTCTGAAAATGACATCACTGAATTTCCACACACACCATTATTTGGCACAGAGTCTAATTTCAGCCACTATGCTGCAAAGGATGTCTTATGTTTACATTTCTCCCTCATGCTATTATTAATATGCACCACTTATCACCATGAGTAATTTTCCTAATCCTTCCCTTACAAAACAGCAAAATTATGATAGAGGAAGGCCAGTCTCGAACTCCCCACCAACAGCCAGCAAAACATTCATAGGCTGAATAACACTTAGTCCTCTGCACCACCAGCAAACTCATATGCAAGGTTTTCTCTTTTCCCATCCTTATCATAGTCTCCATGAGTCCAAAAATATGTAATGTTTGAAAAAAGCAGTCTCTTATTTTCGAACATAACTTTCTCACCTGACCCTAAATATGCTATGTCCATCTCAGAAAATATAGAATGTGCAAAAATAGGAGTCTCGTATTTTCAAACATACCACAATATGCAAAACCAAGCTTGCTTTCTCATGGCACATTTAACTTTTTCCCATAGGAAATAATGGGAAATTAATGTATCATAACTTTTCAACAGAGTAATATTTTTTCACCAAACCTTCAAAACGCACATCTGTAACCCAAAGGCTTTCTACCCCGAAAATTCCACACAATAACATAAACCCTTTTCTAAGAAACTGCTGTCAGAAAAAAAGTGACTAAAGCATGTAAATTTAGCTTTTTTGACACTTCAGATCTAAAAAAATAGAAAACAGTTTCACATGAAATTTGGCAAGTTAAGAGACCTACCTTCTCCTAGAGATTATGCATGTCAGATCTGTTGTGAATCAGTTGAAGGGCTTCAAAGTTATTAAGGTTCAAAAATACTACTTTAACATAGAAGTTGATATTCAACCCTAACTATACTGGCACTACCGCGCACCAGTATGATATATATATATATATATATATATATGTATTCATTGAAAAAATCTTTGTTTAATGCATCAGTTAGGGTTAAAGTGACAAAAGTGGGGAAATGAGATGCTAGGGTTGAGCTCCTAACCCCTCCACCACCCCACTCCCCATCCTTCACAGATCGACAGATACCAGGGTGTGCCATGGGGTCATGAGGCTGAACTCTCACCCCATTCCATGTGTAAACAGGTTGATGTGCTACAGTAAAGGAGAATGGGGTGAGAGTTAGGCCTCACAACTCCATGGCACACCTCGGCATCTGTCGATCTGTGGAGGATGGGGGGTTGGGTGTTGGGGGGATTAGGGGCTCAACCCTAACATCTCATTTCCCCACTTTTGTCACTTTAACCCTAACTGATGCATTAAATGAAGATTTTTGCAATGAATTTCCTTACTTTTTGAAAAAGTGTAATATACTAGTAAATAGAATGTGTTGGTGGTAGTGTGGGCCCACCAAGCTACCCATTTCTGCATAACAATATGCATCTGGGGGTGCACAAGCCCTCTGGGCCCTACGCTCCCACTTACACATAACTACGGAGCCATAAAGCAGCCCTACAGGGCAAGGAACCCTTGTAACACTAGTTTGTCAATATCTCAAAAATCACAGCAACTAGGAAAAAAGTTCAGGTGTCATTGTAATCATGAGAGTGAGACCTCCTTGCAAGATGAATCAACCAAATCCATATCTCGCATCATTTACCAGATATGGGCACCGAAAAGTGCTGAAAAAGCACTCTTGGAACCCTTGTGACACTAATTTGCCAATATCTCAGTAACTGCACAACCTAGGAAGAAAATTCCACTGCAGGTGTAATCTATGATTTCCAAGCTTGTTTCAACAGATTAGACCACCTAAAGGTGGTCTAAGCTATAAGTAGCGAAAAATCCATATCTCACTTCATTTTCGAGATACAGGTGCCGAAAGTTGCTATGGGCACTGCAATGTTACCTATGGGAAACATAAATACTTTGTGATACCATTTCTATGGAACCAATTAACTTTTCAACACCTAAACAGCATAATTGACATCTCTGGGACATCCCCTTAATACCCTGCAAATTTCAAGTTGAAGACCAAACTGTTTGTTTACAGTGCAGGGGCAAAGGTTTTAAAATCCTACTTCGCGAGGTAGCAAAATCCCCAACTGTGAGATAAATCCCCTTTTGTGAGCTGCCAAAATCCCCGTCTACAAGAAATCCTTGACTGTCAGATTATGGCCATCTGGTCACAAAGTGACGGTCAAGGATTTTGCTACCTCACGGAAAGGGATTGCTCATGGACTGAGATTTTGTCAGCTGGCAGACTAGGATTTTGTCAGCTCATGAAAGGGGATTCGAAAACCCAATCCCCTTTCACGAGTTGACAAAATCCCACTCCGCGAGCTGATTATCTTTTGTGAGGCTGCAAAATCCTTGACCATGAGTCAATCCTTATCCATGAGAAGGGCCATCTGGTCACAAAGTGATGGTCAAGGATTTTACTGCCTCACAAAAGAGGATCGGCTCATGGACTGGGATTTTGTCAGCTTGTGAAAGAGGATCGGAAGAGAGTCATGAAAGAAGAATTTCAAAATTTGAAACAGCCATTTTTTGGTCAAAATGAAGCAAACCAAAGGTATAGGTTTGTAGAGCGTGTCTCCCTGAACAAAACCCATGCCTTATTGCAACAAGATGTCAGTCATGGAGGAAGCTATAACATTTTGTTTGGGGGAAAAAATGAAAACAAGATGGCGGCTCGCAGACAAGGAATTTTTCCTCACAGACTAGGATTTTTTAAATCCCCTTTCATGATCTAACAAAATCCTTGACTGTGAGCCCAATCCTCTTTCATAAAACATACATATAAATCTTGGAGTGAACTGAGCATGCTCAGAACCCCAAAATTAAAAATTAAATAACTTTGGTACAGATTAATATTTTTAAACTAAACTAATGCTGGATTGTTCTTTCTGACCAACTCTTTGCATGTTCCAAATTTCAGACCAAAACACAAAATGGTCTCGCAGCACAATGGGCAAAAAACATGACAAAAGTGGCAAAAATGTGTTTTCAGCACTTTGCAGCACAGAAACTGAAAGTCTGACCAAAATGCAACCTGACAGAAAGAGATCTACCATACCAGACCATGTTTTCCAAATTTCTTGCAAATCCATCGAACAGTTTCAAAGTTATTAAAGTGCAACTATTGGGGTTTAACATTAAAGTGCCTACTCAACCCTAACTATAGTGGCGCTATCATGTCACTATAATATATATGCACACACATATATATATATATATATACACACACACACACACACACACACATATATATATATATATATATATTCTTTTCAAAACACTGCGTTAATGCAACAGTTAGGGTTTTTTACAGGGACAAAAGTGAGGAAATTCACCATTAGGGTTACCACCCCTTACACCCCATGACCACCCCAACCCCACCAACAGGCATCAGGGTGTGCGTTGAGGTCATCGGCCCTAACTCTCACCTCATTCCATGTGTAAATAAGCTGAGGTGGTGCAGTATAGGGAATGGGTCAAGAATTAGGACTGACTACTCTAACACACACCCCAATGCCTGTTGGTGGGGGGCAGAGTGATCATGGGGTTCAAGGGGTGGTATCCCTAATGGTGAATTTCCTCACTTTTTTTGCTGTAAAAAACCCTAACTGTTGCATTAATGCAGTTTTTTGCAGAGAATTTCCTTACTTTTTAAGAAAGCATAGTAAAGTTATTATCAACATAAGAGTTGGGAGAGAGGCCTGGGGCCCCACGCCCCACCAACTTGAAATGAACCAACTTTTCATTTGTCAGACTGCCATAATTTCACACCTGTTTGCATTTTACACACCTAACCACTGAAAAGTATCTCTGTGGCAGTAAGGCTAGCTACCCAATAGATTTCAAGCCATTACCACAATGCAGAATGCTATTGGCAAAATGTAAACTGCATCACACAATATCTCTGCAGAAAATTAATTTTCTGACACCTAAACACCATAATTCACATCTACAGGACAGCCCCTCAACACCTTCCAAATTTCAAGTTAAAAGCCCAAACCGTTTCCAAGATATTTAATTTTAATGTTTTTGCACCTTTAAAAATTCTTTGATAGCGAGAATCGTCAGTGACTTCACGATCAAAGATCATCTTGAACTATCTAGTCCCTCCCAGAGACATCTGGTCCAGCAAAAATCAGGTCATCTCATGCCACCCTCACAAATAAAGCTTGCGATCAAAGAAATCTTGTGACCAAGGAATTTGCAGGCTCGCGATCAAAGAATTTAAAAACCTTAAAACTCCATTTTTTGACACAACTACATTAAACCACAGGCATGGCTGTATACAGGGAAGCCCCCTGAGCAAAACTCATCCTAGTTTTACTTTACATGTCACACCTGGGATGAGATATTTGTTTTTTTCCAACCCAAAAATCTGGCCATCTTGTCCCTCCCTCGCGAACACAGATCGCGATCAAAGAATCTCGTGATCAAATAATTTGCAGGCTCGTGATCAAAGATCTTTAGTGAGCCATGATCAAAGAATTTAAAAGTTTAAAACTCCATTTTTTGACACAGCTACATTAAACCACAGGCATGGCTCAACAGAGGGACTCCTCCTGAGCAAAACCCATCCAAGTTTTACTTCAGAAGTCACCCCGGGCTGAGATATTTGTTTTTTTCCAACCACAAACTGAAAACAAGATGGTGGCTGTCATGATTGATAAATTTCTCATGATTAAAGAATCTTTGATGGCGAGCTTGCAAATTCTTTGATCATGAGGAGCGACCAGATGGCCAAAATCCCATTCTTCTTTTGCAAAACAACCATATAAATTTTTCCATAGACTTATTTTTTTTATTTTTATTTTATTGAAATCTAGGATTATAAATACCTTTGAGCAGGAACTGCTCATTTACAAAGGTTCCACATTGGAGAAATGGGGGTATACATACATACACAGGTCGATATAACAATACATAGTTACACAACAAAAAGAAGCAAGAGACTGAGGCATAGGAAATTCCAGTAATTCAAAATGTGCCAGATGTTAGGTAGCATGACATACCAGTCAAAGGCAATCTTATAAATAAGCGCTGCAGGTGAGGGGGGTATGCAGGCAGACAGGCCGTTGTTGGAGGGTAGAGGGTGAGGGTAAGAGCTCTAAAGGGGAGGAAGGGTAGGGATAAAAGTCAGGAAATGCCCAGGGTGGAGGAAAGGGAGAGAGGGCAAGGGGGTGGGCAGGTGAGATGGGTAGAAGGGGGCAAGACAGGGAGAGGGAGCTGTCAAGACTGAAGTGGAGGGCAGTGAGCGGTGGGCCCCTGATTAGGTGAGGCAGTCACAATGACTAGTTGAAATGAGATGAAGTCGAGTTGTCTCTTAAAAGGGCCAAGAGCAGCAGCAGTAAGAGTTTCTTTGTTGAGAGCATTGTACCACTGTGGTGCTCTGTGGGAAAAGGCCCTCTGGCCCATGTTAGTCCGGCATCTGTGGACAAGGAAGGTTAGTTGTTGTGAACTTCTAGTTTGCTGGGTACTGTCATGGTCAATGAGGAGCTTTTCAATGCCTGGGGGCATGACCCCGAGGAGGACTTTTTTGGCTAAAAGGCAGGTTTGATACTGTATCCGGCTGATGAGAGGAAGCCATCCTGCCTGAGTATACAGGTCACAAGTGTGTGTGTAAGTCAGTTAACCCCAGTTAACAACCTAAATGCTTTGTTGAGTGCAACTGTAATTCTGCGGAGGGCAGAGACAGAGGCAGAGCCATAGATTGCTAGCCCATAATCAATAATGAAGGTGACAGAGCTATTGATAGCCAACCAGAGAGTGTCAGGAGTCATGCAGTGTTTGTGCCTGTAGAGCAGGCCTATACGGATGTTGGTAGCTTTGGTGACAGAATCTATGTGCTGATGATAGGAGAGTGAGCTGTCCAATGTGACACCTAGGTATTTAAAATCAGGAACATGTTCAAGTAAGGTCCCTGTTTGGTTTAGGATGGTGAGGTCATGGGATTTGTACTTACTCCTGGCGTTGTAGAAGGTCATAACCTTTGTTTTGCTGTAGCTTATGACCAGTTTGTGTGACTTGAACCATTCTTCGATGCGCATGAATTCAAGCTGTAATTGTTTCTCGAGGAACTCTGCATTTTGGTGGTTGGGGAACATGACTGCATCATCAGCGTAGAGCAGTAATTTCTAGTGGCAAACACTGGGAAGGTTGTTGAGGAAGAGGCTGAAGAGTAGTGGCCTCAAGATGGACCCCTGTGGGACCCCTGAAAGGACTGCCTTTTCTTCTGAGGTGACACCGGCAATCGTAACCCCCTGATCCTCTCCCCAAGGTAGCTTGAAAACCAGAGCAGTACTTCATTGGAGAGCCCAATCTTTGATAAGTGCTTGAGTAGGAGTGGATGGTTCACAGTATCAAAGGCTTTCGTAAGGTCAATGAATACTGCCCCTACACAGTTTCTTTGATCAAGCGTGGTATGGATGAAGCTTGTGAATTCTAATAGTGCAGTGGTGGTACTGTGCCCTTTTCGGAAACCATGTTGCTCTGGACACTGGATGTCGTATTTTTCCAGGTACTCAACTAGTTGGTCTGAGGCAATGTGCTCCAGGGCCTTAGACAATGGAGGGAGGATGGAGATAGGTCTGTAGTTGGAGTGCAGTGATTTGTCTCCACTTTTGTGTACCAGTGTGATGGTCACCTGTTTCCAGCGAGATGGGAACTGGGCCATCCTTAGTGATAGGTTGAGGATCTTTGTCAGGGGTTCAAGGACTTCCTCAAGGACAAGTGCTAACAACTTCAGGTCAAGGGAGTCAGCGCTGTAGCCTGTGTTGTGAATTGCCTTCCGAACATACATTCTGGCTTCATGCACTGCGATCTCCTTGAAGTAGAATTGTGGGCAGGGTGTAAGAGAGGAGCAATGGCAGGAGGATTACTACCTATTACTACTATAATGGGAGATGAAAAGTTTAATAACTTTTGAATGGATTAATATTTTATCACCAAACAAAAAGTGGCATATCCCTTGACCCACGCTCTTTCTACGTGTCAAGTTTCAGACAGGCACACCACATGGTGGCCGTGCAGCGCCACGGACAAAATCCAAAAAACTGCCCTCAAAACTGGTGAAAAGTGAATTTTTCAGTGATTCACTGTGCAAAAGCCCATAAGTCTGACCAAAACGCAACTTGACAAATCAAGAGATCTACCATGCCCCACCGTGCATACCAAATTTCATGCAAATCCATTGAATGGGTCCAAAGTTCAGGCCCTGTGCTCCCACCAAACTGTCCATTTGTGCATAATGATATGTGTCTGTGGAAGGCTGGGCCATCTGAGCCCATGCTCCCACTTACACATAACAACGGACCCATACAATAGCCCTATAGGCCTGAAAAGGAACCCTTGTAACACAAATTTGCGAATATCTCAGTAACTGTACAACCTATGAAAATATTCCACTGAAGGTAGAATCTATGACTTTTAAACTTCCTCATGAGCTTAGTTCACCTAGAGGTGATTTAAGCTGCAGGTAGCAAAAAAATCCATATCTCGCTTTGTTTTCAAGATGTGGGAGCCGAAAGTCATTATGGGCACCACAATGCTATCTTATGGGAAAAATCTCAACTCCATGATGGCATATCTACACAACTGATCAACTTTTCAACACTTAAATAGCATAATTTACATTTCTGGGGCATTCCCTTTATGCCCTGCAAATTTCAAGTCAAAAGACCAAACCGTTTATTTGCAGTGCAGTGGCAAAGTTTTTGAAATCTTAGTTCGTGGGGTGTCAAAATTCCACTTTGCAAGGTCAATCCCTGTTCATGACCTGTCAAAATCCCCGTTTGTGAGTAATCCTTGATCATCAGATTTTGACCATCTGTTCCCTAAGTCACGAACGGGGATTCTGTCACCTCACAAAAGAGGATTGGCTTGCGAATGGGGATTTTGACAGCTCGCGAACAGGGATTTTGACAGCTCACAAATGAGGAATTAAAAAAACAATCCCCTTCCATGCCCTGACAAAAATTCCCATTCGAGAGCCAATCCCCTTTCACGGGCTGACAAAATCCCAGTCCGTGAGCCAATTGTTGTTCATGAGAAGGGCCATCTGGTCGGGAAATTGCGATCAAGGATTTTGTCAGCTCACTAAAGGGGATTGCTCATGAATGGGGATTTTATCAGCTCACGAACGGGGATTTTGTCAGCTCGTGAAAGGGGATTCAAAAACCACCCAATCCCCTTTCTTGAGGTGACAGAATCCCCTTTTGTAGGTCGTTCCCCTTTCACGAGCTGACAAAATCCCCATTCACGAACCAATCCTCGTTCACGAGAATGGCCATCTGGTCCCTAAGTCATGATCAAGGATTTTGCTACCTCGCAAAAGGGGATCGGCTCATGAACAGGGATTTTGTCACCTCACAAATGAGGACTGGAGTGAGTCGCGAATGAAGAATTGCAAAATTTAAAACTGCCAGTTTTTGCAAACTAAAGGTATAGGTTTGTAGAGGGCATCACAGTGAACAAAGCCTATGCCTTATTGTAACAAAAAGTCACCTGTGGAGGAAGCTACGACATTTTGTTTGGGGAAAAAATGAAAACAAGATGGCAGCTCGCAATGAGGATTTCGCCATGAACGGGATTTTTTAACCCTGCTCATGAGGTGACAACCTTGAGACCATGAGCCTAATTCTTCGCAAAACATACATATAAACCTTGGAGTGAACCGAGCATGCTCAGAATCCAACAATTAAAATTAAATAATTTTGGAATGGATTAATTTTGTTTCTCCAAACCCATGCATATTGTTCTTTGACCAAAACTCTTCCTACTGTGATGATTTCAGACCAAAATACCAAACAGTGTGGCCGCAGTACGTTGTGCAAAAATCAGCAAAAAAGTGTCAAAAAAAATGCGAAAAACCCGTTATTCAGCGCTTTGCTGCATGTAAACCACAAATCCAACCAAATCACAACTTAGCAAATCAAGAGATCTACCATACAACACAGTGCATGCCACATTTCATGCAAATCCATTGAACGGTTGCAAAGTTATTAAGGTGCAAAATCTGGGGTTTAACATTACACTGCTTACTCAACCCTAACTATACTGGCGCAACTGCGCCAGTATAATATATAGTTACGAGATGTTTGTAGAAAGATAACTGCAATCCTCTAGCACATGTTAAATTATTAGAGTAAATGTATTCTATATAGTACAGAGTCACGGTCGCGCCTCTGTAGTTAGGGTTGAGTAGGCAGTTTAATGTTAAACCCCAAATTTTGCACCTTAATAACTTTGCAACCATTCAATGGATGTGCATGACATTTGGTATGCTCTGTCACATGGGGTAGGTCTCTTGACTTGATGAGTTTTGTTCCAATCAGATGTGTGAATTTTGCGCAATGCATAGGGGAAAAAGTGTGTTTTTCACTTTTTTTTTGAATATTTTTACTAAATTGTTCTCATTGTCCTGCGCCCACACCATTTTTGATTTTAGCCTGAAATGTTCAGGGTAGAGAGAGGTTACTCTAAGGAACAAGTCAGCATTTGCTAGGTTAAAACATGTTATTCCAATCCAAAGTTATTCAATTTAGAAAATTCAAGTTCTGAGCATGCTCAGTTCAGTCTTTTGGATAGATGCACAGCTGCGAACAAGGATTTTGGCTCATGAATGGGGATTTATACAGTTCGCAAATTAGGATTCATTAAATCCCCATTCATGAGAAAAAAATTCCTGTTCGTGAGCCACCATCTTGTTTTCACTTTTAGCCCAAAACAAAATGTTGTTACTTGCCACATAGATGCATTAAACATACTAACATACTATTTGCCAGCAGATTAGGCCTTACGGTCTATCAAGTCTGCTCGAACCTCAGATCCCTAGTTGGGTGCTGAGGCCCTCCCACCTTTGTGTTCCAGAAACCACTATCATCCATCCCCACCCCCCGGGACAGGCCATTATCTGATATATCCACTTTCTGTGTCTGTCCCACCCTCTCTTGAAGCCCTCCACTGTGGATCTCTGAACCAGCTCACTAGGCAGTGCATTCCAAGGGTCCACCACCCTCTCAGTGAAAAACCTCCTCCTCTTTTCCCCCCTCACCCTTCCACCTTCCAATTTCAAACCATGCCCCCTGGTGATACCTCCCTGCTTTAGTCTAAAGATCCCCTCCATGTTTACCTATTTATTCCCTTGAGGTACTTGAAGACCTCAATCATGTCCCCCTGTCTCTCCTCTCCTCCAGTGAAAACAGGCAGAGCTCCTCAAGTCTGTCCTCATACGTCAAATCCCCTCGCCCTCGTATCATCTTAGTTGCCCTCCTCTGTACCCTCTCTAGGAGCTGTATGTCTCTCTTCAAGTGTGGTATCCAGTACTGTACACAGTACTCAAGGTGTGGTGTAAACAGTCCATTGTAGAGCGTCAGAATCACTTCCTTGCTCCTAGAGGTGATCCCCCTTATGATGCATCCCAACATCCTGTTTACCTTGCTAGCCACTCTCCTGCACTGCTCAGAGTTATTCATACATGCATCCACCATGACCCCTAGGTCTTTTTCCCCTATTGAGGCCTTCAGCGCCTCCCCTCCCAGGGTGTACCTGTGTTTAGGGTTTCACCGCCCAAGATATAACACCTTGCACTTGGTGATATTGAAATTTTATTTCCATGTGTGAGCCCAGCTTTCCAGGGTGTCCAGGTCCCCATGCAGGGCCAACCTCCCCATCCCTCTTCTCCCTCAACTACTGCTCCCATCTTGGAGTCATCACCTAAGAGACTCATTTCACACCCTATACCCTCCCTGATGTCCGATATGTATGCATTAAACAGGATCGGACCCAGGACCGAGCCCTGCAGTACCCCACTACCAACCTCTCTAGGGTTCGAGAGCTCCCCACAGACCACTACTGTCTGGGTGCATCCAGCTAGCCAGTTTTCAATCCATCTGACCATCAAGGGGCCTACTCCTAACCCCATCAGTTTCTCCACCAGACCATTGTGGGGGACAGAGTCAAACGCCTTGCTGAAGTCCAAGAATAATACACCCACAGGCTTTCCCCTGTCCAGTTCTGATGTTACCCATTCATAGAACTCCACAAGATTGGTTTGACATGATCTACCTGGCACAAACCCATGTTGCCGACTATCCAGACCTCCCACCTCCTCCAAGTTCACCCTCAATCGTTCCTTTAGTATACTCTCTATTAATTTTCCCAGCACCGAGGTCAAACTGATGGATCTATAGTTACCTGGTACTTCCCTCGACCCCCCCCCTTTATGGAATGGCTCCACATGTGCCTCTTGCCAATCCCTAGGTACCCTCCCTGTCTCAAGTGACCTGTTGAAGAGCTCCACCAGGGGTGCAGCCAGTATGTCCACCAATTCCCATAGTACTCTCAGATGAATGCCATCCGGCCCAGGAGATTTGTGTTTCTTTAGGGCCTTGAGGGCTAACCACACCCTTTTGGCAGAGATAGCATCATCCGTCCCCTCCACCTTACTGGCCTTTTTATCCTTATCCTGATGTGACACCCCTTGGGTACTTCTCCCTTCCTCTTGCTCCATTTCTGTTACTCCTCTGATCCCACTCACTGCAGCTTCTATCCCCATTGTGCCTTGCTTTATAGATATCCTATCCCCTTCCCTTAAGAACACAGAGGCAAAGTACTCATTAAATACCTCTGCCTGGTCCCTCGCCTCTTCCACCCACCCTCCTTCTGATCTCAATCTGCTGAGATGGCCCTTAGTTTTTCTCCACTCCCCAATGTACTGGAAGAACCCTTTTTCCCCTCCATGTATCCCCTGTGCCAGCCACTGCTCTTTACTGGACTTTGCTGCCCTCACCATCCGGGTGACTTTTCTAGATGCAAGATGGTACATTTCCTTATCTCTATCCCCTCTTGTTGTTTTATATTTTTTGGAGGTCGCCTTCTTTTCTCTGACTGCTACCTGAACCTCACTGGACCACCAGCATGGTTTATGTGACCTTGCTCCCTTTCGTTTCACCTTAGCGCAGGTCCTGACTGCCTCATAAAGTCCCCATTTTATGACCTCCCATCTCCTTTCCACACTTGTCATTGATGTAATCCCCTTCAAGTGATCCTTGAGAATATTTCCCATGCCCACAAAGTCTGCCCCCCTGAAGTCCACTGCCAGTGTCCTAGATCTCACCCCTCTCCCCATGCTTATTTGAAACCAGACAGTATTGTGGTCGCTCCCAGTCAGGGGATCGTCTACAACCAGGTCCCTTACCAGATCCCCATCTGCCAGAACCACGTCCAGGACATGCCCCTCCCTTGTGGGCTCCATCACATGCTGTGTTAAGAACACATCCTGGAAGCCGTCCAGCAGCCTCTGCTCCATGGCCACCTTAGAGGACATGGTTCCCCAGTTTGTACCTGGCATATTAAGGTCCCCTATCAACACCACTCCTTCCCTTTTGGTCCACACAGGCATGATGTTGTCCAGCAAACCATCCTCCAGAACAACACACACATCCCGGGGCCATATACTACACCCAGCTTGACCTTATCTCCTGCTGGGGATCGTAAGGTGACCCATAAGGCCTCCATGTTTCCCTCTGCCTCTTCTACCCTAGCAATTTCTATGTCATCTCTAATGAACATAGCCACTCCACCCCCTCTGCCCTCCTTTCTATCCTTCCTAAGCATAGTGTACCCCCACACATTTGTGAAAACAAATGTGTGGGTTTTGTTCAGGGCCATGCCCTCTTCAAAACCATGTTTGCTTTCCATCAGTTTATAAAAAAAAGCCTTTTTTGTTTGAAAATCCCCGTTCATGACTCACTTCCGATCCCCGTTCGTGAGGTATTTAAATCTCCATTTGTGAGCCGATCCCCATTCATGAACTGTCAAAATCCCCATTCTTGAGATACGGACAAGATGGCCATATCTCATGAACAAGGATTGGCTCATGAACAGGGATTTTGACACCTCAAGATTGAAGATCATAAAAAAAAAAATTCTTGTTCGTGAGCTGTCAAAATCCCTGTTCATGAGCTGAATCCCCATCCGTGAGGTGTCAAAATCCCTGTTCGTGAGATGAGGACCAGATGGCTATCTCACGAACAGAGATCTGTTCATGAGCTGTCAAAACCCTCATTTGTGAGATGAAGACCAGATGGCCCTATCTTGCGAATGGGGATTTTGTTACAATACAAACTGGGATTTGGATAGCAGGAATTTTGACAGCTCCTGAACAAGGATTTGCAAAACCTTGCCAGTTCACTGCTAAGAAACAGTAAGGGCTTTTGCCTTGAAATTTTCAGGGTGCAAAAGGGATGTCCCACAGATGTGACGTACACTAGTTTGGTGTACAAAATTGCATTGATTACATAGTTATGACATTCCAAAGTTGAGAAATTTCCTGTAGGGTAACATTGCAGTGCCCATGACACCCTTCAGTGCCCGTATCTTGAAAATGAAGCAAGATACAGATTTTTCACTACCTGCAGCTAAGCTGCAGAAGCAAGTTTGGAAAGCATAGATTATACCAACAATGGAATTTTTTTCTACTTGCTATGGTTACATAAATATTGGCAAAAACATGTTCCAAGGGTTCCAATGGTGCCTTTTCAGTGCATTTTTGGTGCTTGTATCTCATAAACAATGCAAGGTATAGATTTCATTGACTTATCTTGCGTGGAGGTCTTGCTGTCATGATTACAATGACACCTGATTTTTTTTCATAGCTGCTATGGTTGCTGAGATATTGCCAAATTAGTGTTACAAGCATTCTTTGCCCTATAGGGCTACTGTATGGCTACATAGGTATGTGCAAGTGGGAGCACAGGGCCCAGAGGGCCTATGCTCCCAAAGATGCATATCATTATACACAAATGGGCAGTTTGATGGGACCACAGCCCCAACACATACCATTTATTAGTTATATTACACTTTTTCAAAAATACAAACTTTTCTCAGTACAGTTTAACCCCTGCAAGGTATATTTTTAAATCAAGGATGGAAATGAGAAAGGAAAAGTGTGGCCCACTAGAAATTGAACCTCAGGCCTCTGGTATGCTATTCCAGTGCTCTAACCATTAAGCTACAGGCTCACATGGCTGGCTAGAGTGCCTGAGAACTTCCTTAAATCCACACATTCCTTTTCTCAAATGTGTTGCGTAATCCTGTAACCAGGAACATGCCAGAAATACAAACTTCTCTCAGTGCAGTTTAACCCCAGCAAGGTATATTTTTAAAAATTCTTTCAAAAAGTAAGGAAATTCATTGCAAAAAAACATCATTAATGCATCAGTTAGGGTTAAAGCAACAAAAGTGGGGAAAAGAGAAGTTAGGGTTGAGCCCTAACCTCATACCACCCCACCCAATCCTCCACAGACCGACAGACACCATGGTGTGCCATGGAGTCATGAGGCCTAACTCTCACCCCATTCTCCTTTACTGTAGCATGTCAACCTGTTTACACATGGAATGAGGTGAGAGTTGGATCTCTATAGTTAGGGTTGCATGGACACTTTGATGTTAAACCTCAAAGTTTGCACTTTAATAACTTTGCAACTGTTTGTCTGATTTGTCTTAAATGTGGAATGTAGAATTGCCTACTACAGATCTCTGGATCTGGAAAGTTTTGTTCCAGTCGGATGTATGGTTGAGGAACCGTAGTGCACTCAAAAAGTGAAAAATCACGCATGTTGCAAATTCTTCAGTAAGCCATAATGGACAGAAGAATGCATTTCAGTTGCTTAAAATGTGTTGGTCTACATGTGGCCTGGGTTGAAATGGTGCCTTTTGAAGATTTGGTGAAAAAATATTGCTCCGTTCAAAAGTTATTCTATTTTTTCATGTCCCATTATAACCTATGGAAAAATTTATATGTGCACTACAAAAATGTCCGCGATCACATTTTTGTTGTCGAGCTCCCCTAAATTGTTGTCATGCTGCTGCTATCTTGTTTTTCAGTTAGCAACAGAGAAAAAATATTGTAA
This sequence comes from Neoceratodus forsteri, assembly GCA_016271365.2. Taxonomy (NCBI): domain Eukaryota; kingdom Metazoa; phylum Chordata; order Ceratodontiformes; family Ceratodontidae; genus Neoceratodus; species Neoceratodus forsteri. Next base: position 195,640,419 of record CM057456.1, read on the forward strand.
CTCAAAAAATAATGCCCTTTGGTAAACACCAACAGTTGTTTTTACCTAATCGGGCCCTGAGGAACATGCCCCTGGCATTAGTTTTTTTACTAGGTGGTCTGCAAATATGTTTTTTAAACTTTTGGCATTTTTTGATCATGACAACATTTTTTGTTGCCATGAAAACAGTTCAGCTCAAGGAAAAAAGTAATCGTGGCAACATTTTCGTGTGGGCGATAAAATTACCATTATAGAGATAGAAGTGTTGCGATAACGTTAAAGTAATCGCGATAACACTGCATGAACACATTTTGGTATGTATTGTTTTCTTTGTCACTTCATTGTGGGAAGGTGGATTGTGGTATTGGCCTGAATTTTTAAGGGTGGCAAGCACTAGTGCCACAGATGTGCCTTTTGGTGGTTCGGTACAAAAACATTGAACAGGCCCATAGTTACAGCATTCCAAATTTGAGAAATTTTCCCATAGGATAACATTGTGGCACCCATGATGCCTTTCCACGCCCGTATCTCAAAAATGGTTTGATACAAATTTTTTGTCACAAAAATTCTTGTTCCCCCTACAGGGGGACTAAGTGCAGAAGTAGGTTTGAAAGCCATGAATAGCATGAATTTTGAATTTTTTTTCTACCTTGTACAGTTACTGATATATTGGGAATTAGTGTTCCAATTGGTCATTTTTATGTCAGTGGGTCAGTATTACGCCCACAGAGTTTGCATTCACAACTCTTTTCTATGCCCATATCTCAAACAATGCAAGATACAATTATGTTGTGAGAACTACTTATTGTCTTGATTACAATGACACTTGAATTTTCTTCCTAGCTGCTCCAGTTCCCAAGATATTGGCACATTAGTGTTATAAGGGTTCCTCGCCTTATAGGGCTGCTGTATGGCTCCATAGTTATGTGTAAGTGGGAATTCAGGGCCCAGAGGGCCTGCGCTTCCACAGACACATATCATTATGCACAAATGGGCAGCAGTGGGAGCATGGGGCCCTCCCACCAACACATACCATTTACTACTTATATTATACCTTTTCAAAAAGAAAGGAAATTCTTTGCAAAAAACTCTGTTAATGCATCAGTTAGGATTCCTAGCACAGCAACAAAAGTTTGGAAATGTGCTGTTAGGGTTCAATCCCCAAACTCCACATTCCCCCCACTGCCCCCCCACACACACATGCAAGCAGGGGAAGGGCCAAGACAACACAACCAACCAGAGACAACCCGCATCATGTAAAACACACAGTATGTCATCCACAGATAGCTTATTGGAAATGAGAGTTTGAATAAGCCTATCAATAGCCATTGGATGTTTGCATTTTTTTTTTCTGATATAGGGAGTTAGTCTTAATAACAAATGGTAGTACTAATATAAGTAATGTTTTGTAGTGCAGTTTACAAGTAAGATGTAAAAGCAACAGTTGTAACATCCAAAGCTAACCATAACATACTGCTAATGAGTATTTTTGGGTAACGCAACAGCATAGCAACATGTGATGCTGCTAGTTTCATGTCTGAGCAGTATCTGAAAAGTACTATGTATGTGTCAGCTGTATCCTGCAGTGAGCCAATTGTTGAATTATGACACATAAAAATCAATAATTTGAAAATGAATACAGACTACATCTCATTGTATGAAGAAGATATGCCAGTAATAATGTGTCATCATACTGTGCTGGCCGTATAGAGTCAATCATACTGTATTTGGTTTTTCATTACATAGTGTTATGTGAAATCAGTACAGTGTTGTGATTATTGTGATTATTGTGCTTACAGATGTGATGGAGTGGTATAGTGTCTTACAATCTTGCATGTGTCTTCTGTGTGTGTGGGGGGTGGGGCGGGGGAATGTGGAGTTAGGGGATTGAACTCTAACAGCACATTTCCAAACTTTTGTCACTGTGCTATGAACCCTAACTGATGCATTAATGGAGTTTTTTTGCAATGAATTACCCTTCTTTTTGAGAAAGTGTAATGTAACTGGTAAGTGGTATGTGTTAGTGGCAGCACAGGGCCTACGGGCCCTGTGCTCCCTTCACATTGTCATTTTTTTTCCATAATGGTATGTGTATGTGGGAGCCCAGGCCCTCTGGGCACTGCACTTCCACTCACACATAAGTACGGAGCCATACAGCAGCCATATAGGGTAAGGAACCCTTGTGCCACTAATGTGCCAATATCTAAGCAACCATAGCAGCTACAAACAAATTTCAAGTGCCATTGTAATCATGGCAGTGAGTGCATAATGCCACACAAATAGACTGAATCCACATCTTATATCGTTTATGAGATAAAGGCACCAAAACGCACTGAAAAGGCACCCTTGGAACCCTTGTAATATGTTTTTGCCAATATCTCTGTAACCATAGCAAGTAGGAAAAAAATTCCACTGCCATTGTAATTGAATGTTTACAAAATTGGTTCTACAGGTTGGTTCACCTGAAAGTGAGATAAGCTGTGGGTAGCAAAAAATCCGTAGCTCACTTCGTTTTCGAGATAAGGTGTCACAGGTGCCAAAAGGTGTCATGGTTGCCGCAATGTTATCCTATTGGAAATTTCTCAACTTTGAAACACTGTGACTTTGGTCCCCTTGAATGTTTTGGCACCAAACCACCAAAAGCCACATGTGTGGGATCAGGGCTTGACATCCTGAAATTTTCAGCCCAAAAGACCCAACCAATCAGTTGCAGGGTGATAGCAAAGAATTGCTGTTTTTTTTTAAATATTTTTACAAATCACAAAAGTTTAGCAAAAAGTAGCACGAAAATTTTGCATTTGTGAATGTATTTCAGCAGTTTCTTTCATTGTTTGCAAAAGTATTTTTTCTCTGATGTTTAAAACGGCATTTCTAAGGATTTTATTCCCCCCAAAAAGATAGGGTTGGCATCCTCAGGACCCAACTAGGTAAACCCAACTGTCAGTGTTCACCTAGAGGGTCTCAAATTTAAACACCAGGTATTTTTCTCCCTTACTAACTGAAAACAAGATGGCAGCAGCATGAAAGTAAAAGGGTCATTTGCGAAAGTTAAAATTGGATTTGCAAAACTTTTGTGAGACACATATATTTTTTCCACATTAACGATAATGGGAAATTTTTTTTGAATAACTTTTGAACAGTTTATTATTTTTGCACCAAATCTTTAAAAGGCACATCGGTGACCCAGATTGCATCGCCCCTGAAAATTTTGGACTGAACAGGCAAATTGTGCAGGCTGTGTGCGCAAGCAAAGGAAAGTGCAAAAAGTCAGTTTTTTTGCATATTTTGGTGTTCTGTAGCTCCGCAATCTTTCATCTGACCATAACACAACTTGCCAAGTCCAGAGATCTATCATACCAGACCACGCATGCAAAATATCAGGCAAATCCATCATACGGTGGCAAAGTTATTAAGGTGCGAAATTTGAGATTTAACATTAAAGTGCTTACTCAACCCTAACTATACTGGTGCTACTGCACTGGTATTATATATTTATGCAATAGGAGTGGGCATGAAACTCATTGAATAAATCTATTTATCTTTGTAGTCATTGAATAAATAAAATTTATCCATATAGTAGTTATGTCACAATCACTCCAGAACTCATTTAGAATGTTCATCCTCTTTAGCAGTATGAACCATATTCAAATGCGAATAACTTTAAAATGAAAAAAATAGCACGGTACTGTGAGCATAAAAGTTGTTCAGCACAAAATTATCTACAAAATAAGTGGTGTTTCATGTATAGATACCTTATAGATTTTTTTATAATTAACAAAAAAAAAGCAGAAAATGCCATTTTATCAGTTTTTTGATAAACATATGCAAAAAAAGATAGACAATCAAAAGCAAATGTCCCTGCACTGACAGAAAGCATCCCTATTGCATAAATGAAATACACAATGGTGAGCTGTCTTATAAATGATTTATTTCTTTATTTAAATTTTGATATCTGGGTGAGCCCACTGAAACCAGAGGTCACTTTTTCAGGAGCGACCCGGGATTGGTTACATAAAAACATACTTTCACACATTGGACAACATACAGTGGTTGCAATTGTTACATACATTGGAATGACAGTAATTACAAATGACAGTATAAGTTACGCCTCTGATACAATACAATGGGGTAGCATTAGACATGGTAGATACTATCGTAAAAATGAGCATGGAGTACCAAGGTCATGGGTAAGACCTGTGTAGGAGGGGATGATATGCAGGGGCTAATGATTGCAGCTACAGAGGCTGAGTTCCAGGAGGTAAACTTTGAAGCCCAGCTTGAAGCTTTGGAGAGACAGCTTGTTGACCAGGTAAGCTGGGAGGGTGTTCCATAGGTGCAGGGCAGAGTATTTAAAGGAACGCCAGCCAGAATTGGTGTGGACCTGAGGGATGGCCAGGGTACAGTCAACTGAGGACCTCATGTCATGGCCATGTACCCTAGGGTTAAGCAGGCCCTGCAAGTGAGGAGGGGGGCCTGCGGTGGAGAATTTGTAGGTCAGGCAGGTGGAGGAGTAGGCCAGTTTGTGCCTTAAGGTGGGCAAATGGAGGTCTGCAAGGACCTCACAGTGATGTCCCCTAGGGGGGTCATTGTTTGCAAAACATGCCACTTGATGGTAAAGCACAGAGAGAGTATGTAGTTCCCCTTCCCTAAGGGACTGGAGGAGGGGGGCCCTGTAGAGGAGGATGGGGAAAAGAGTGCAATTGGCGATAGCTCGCCGAGCCTCATCAGAGAGTGAGTGTCCCAGGCAGTAGAGGAGTCCAATCCTCTGGTGGATGGTCTTAGTTAAAGTGTCAATATGAGGTTTGTAGGACAGCTCCTGGTCAAGGAGGATTCCAAGGTAATTGATCTTGCCAAGGACCTCAACTCTCTTCCCCTGGGCTGTTTGGAGTTTGAGCAGGTCAGATCTGATGGCCCCCAGATGTCTGGTTCCAGACAGGACTGTTTTAGTCTTTTCCTCATTCAGGACTAGAAGGTTGGTGGAGAACCAGGCTTCAAGTGCTGAGAGGCTAGCTTGCAGTTTGGCAGTGATAACACTAGTTTGAGGGTCACTGCAGTAAACAACGGTGTCATCTGCATACAGGATTAGATTGCATGGCCTGCAACCCCTTTCAATGTCATTGACAAAGAGGAAGAACAGCAGGGGGCCCAAGATTGAGCCCTGGGGTACCCCAGAGACCACTGATTGGATTCCAGATTGGACACCTTTCCAGACAACTTTTTGGCTTCGATTAAGCAAGTAGCTCTTAAACCAGAAGAGTGAGAGCCCATCTAGTCCAAGGAGGTGGAGTTTGGAGAGAAGAAGTTGATGGGAGACATGATCAAAGGCTTTGGACAGGTCAATAAACAGGGATCCTGCCAGGAAGCCATTGTCCATTGACTCAAGGACATCAGACATGAGCTGGATAAGGGCTGTGTCTGTGCCATGACCTTTCCTAAAGCCATGTTGGATGTCAGCTAGGACAGAGTGCATCTCAAGGTAGTCTAGCAGTTGGTTATAGACTAGCCTCTCCTGCACCTACCCTAGTGGACAGAGAATGGAGATGGGCTTGAAATTCCCCACATTATCACGGGGCCCTTTTTTGTGCACTGGGACTATGGTCGCAACTTTCCACTTACTGGGAACTGTTCCCTCAAGGAGGGACCTGTTGATGAGCCAGGTGACAGGGAGGGAGATGGCCAAGGCAGGAGCCCTCAGTAGCTTTGGTTTGAGCAGGTCATGTCCCGGGGTGGAGTCTGGTTTAATTTTGAGTAAGAGTGGGAGGACCTCAGAGGATTTAACAAGTTTCAGGTGAAACTGGGGTTGAGCAGGTTCCCTGTTGGGACTGGCATACTGGGGAGCCCCAGGCAGGATGGGGGAGTTAGGCCATCGAGGTTAGAAAAAGCAGAATTGAACGCCTCTGCTATTGAGGAGGGGTCATTGGTCAAGGTATTCCCAACCAGTAGAGCTCCATCCTGGGCATTAGGGGCAGCCTTAAGTAGCAGGTTTATATGGCCCCAGAATTTCTTGGGATCCCTTAGGTGACTAGTCTGGTGGTCCTGCAAGTATGAGGACTAAGCTTGTTTGGCGGCTTTCTTACAGTAGTTCCTCAGTGCCCTCTATTTTTCCCAGACAGCATTGAGGCCTGAGGATTTGTATAGTCCCCATGCCCTATCCCTGAGCTTCATACTTTGTTTCAGGCCAGGGTTGAGCCATTTGTGGAACTTCCCTTGAACTCTTAGTTTTTTCCGTGGTGCATGGGCATTGGCCACGGACAGAAACAAATTAGTGAAGTGGTCAAGTGCTTCATCCAGGGAGGGGAGAGTGAGGATGGGCTCCCAGTCTACTGAATGAAGGTCAGAGTAGAAATCAGCTGCTGTAAACCTGCTGAAGTTCCTGGCTACTATCACTCTAGCGACCAGTTTGGGAGCCTTATTGGACCAGGTGCAAAAGATAGGTGAGTGGTCACTAAATGAGTCTGCCATGGTCCCAGCTGTCATAATACGGTCTGGGCAGGAGACCAGGGCCAAGTCAAGTAGAGAGTGGTTGCCGGACTTGGCATTGTGTCTAGTTGGCAGGTTGATAATTTGAGTCAGGCTGGAGCCAAGGATAGGGTTCTTGGTTGCTGAGGTCCCCAGGGCAAACCAGTTCTAATTGAAGTCCTCAAGGAGAATAAATTCCCCCAGTGGATGCTCTGCTAGAGCATGGGTCAGGGATTCTAAGGAAGAGGCAGCCGATGAGGGTGGAAGGTAGGCACACCCAATGTGGAGAGGCTTGATGTCTCCAAGGAGCAGTTTGGTAAATATGGTCTCACATGCCGAGTCATCAAGGGGAGGATAACTTAGCTGCACAGCATTGAGATTAGTCTTAGTGTAAATGAGGACACCACCACCTTTCTTACCTACCCTATCCCGTCTGAAGACATTGTAGCCGATCAGGTCAATTTCATGAGGAAGGATATGTGGCTTAAACCAGGTTTCGGTAACCGCAAGTATATCAGGCTTATGCAGTGCGGTCCAAGCTTCAAGGTCCTGGGTTTTATGCCTTAGGCTACCGATGTTCATGTGGGCTAGCCAAAGGCCCTTAGCCTCTGCCCAGACAGGATTAGTGGGGTAGCTAAGTGCAAGGTTAGGGAAGTAGGGGCCAGGGTTGAGTTCAACATCTCCCCCCAGAGCAAGCATAAGCCTGGGAAGATATCCTAAGATTCTAGAGGGAGGGAGGGAATACCTTCACCAGCTTCTCTGGTGGAGATAGTGCAAAAGGTTGTAACAGTTTACATTGCAGGTAACGCCATGCTTGGACAGGAGTAGCATGTTGGTCCCCTCCATCTACACTTGTGCTGTTTGACCTCCCAAATCTCACTTATGGCTTAGGCCACTCGTGAGGTTACCCGAGGTCAAACAGCACTTGTGTAGATAAATCATTTATCTGGCAGCTTACCATTGTATATCCCACACACACACATATATATATATATATATATATATACAATATATATATATATATATATTATTATTATACTGGCCCTACCAGGCCAGTATAGTTAGGGTTGAGTAAGCACTTTAATGTTAAACCTCAAATTTTGCACCTTAATAACTTTGTCACTATACAATGGATTTGCTTGCCATTTTGCATACCCAGTCTGGTACCATAGATCTCTGGTTCTGGCAAGTTGCGCTGTGGTCAGATGTATGGTTGTGGAGCTGCATAACACCAAAAAATGCAAAAAAACAGACTTTTTGCATGTTTCATTGCTCGTGCTCACAGCCTGCATGATTTGTCTGTTTGGTCTGAAATCTTCAGGAAAGATGCAGTCTGTATCACGGATGTGTCTTTTGAAGATTTGGTGAAAAAATATTAAACCGGTCAAAAGTTATTCAAAAAACAAGTTTCCCATTATAGTCAATGGGGAAAAACTATATGTGTCTCACGAAAGCTGACACCAGTACATTTTACTCTCGCAAATGGCTCTTTTACTTTGTGCTGCCACCATATTGTTTTCAGTTAGTGAGAGAGAAAAGTGCCTGGCGTTTAAATTTGGAAACCCCTAAGTAAACACTGACTGTTGTGTTTATCTAGTCGGGTCCTGAGGATGCTAGCCCTATCTTTTTTGGGGGTAAAAGCCCCCAAAAATGCAGTTTTAAACTGTGAAAGAAATGGCCGCAGCACTTTCACAAATCACGAAAGTGTCGTGCTGTTTTTGCAAAACTTTTGCAATTTGCAAAAGTACTTTGTACAAACACAGCAAATCTTTGCAAACCCCCTGCAACAAAATGGTTGGGGCTTTGGGACTGAAATTTACAGGGTGGCATTCCTGGTCCCACAGATGTTCCTTTTGGTGGATTGGTACCCAAACATTCAATGGACCCAAAGAAACAGAGCTCAGAAGTTGAGAAATTTCCCCTAGGATAACATTCCGGTGTCTGTGACACCTTTCTGCATCCGTATCTCGAAAATGAAGCGAGATACAGATTTTTTGCTATCTGCACCTTTCGATGACCTAAGCTGTAAAGACAAGTTTGGAAATCAAAAATTACACCTGCAGTGGAATTTTTTCCCTACTTCCTATGGTTATGGAGATATTGGCAAAAACATGTTCCAAGGGTTCATTTTCAGTGCATTTCAGTGCCCATATCTTGTAAATGATGCAAGATATGGATTTTGACCCAACGACCCCAACGGGCACCCTGATGCCTGTTGGTGTGTGGAGGGTAGTGGAGTGGGGTGGGGTGGTAGGTGTGTAACCCTAACATCACATTTACAAAGTTTTGTCACTGTACTATAAACTCTAACTGATGCATTAATGGAGTTTTTTTGCAATATATATACATTATATATATATATATATATAATAGGGCACAGTCGCACCCCTATATTTAGGGTTGAATAGGCTCATCTATGTTAAATTTGAAATTTTGTGTGTTAATATCTTTGGACCCGTTTAACAGATTAGCATGAAATTTAGTATGCTTGGTGGGGCATGGAAGATCTCTTGATCTGTCAAATTTCGTTTCAGTTGGACATACAGTTTTTGCATACCAAAACACTGAAAAATGCATGTTTTGCTAGTTATGTGGGCAGTTTTTCGGATTCTGTCCATGGTGCTGTGTGGCTGTTGTGTGGCATGCCACTCTGCAACTTGGCTTGTCTGAAAGAGCTTGGGTCAAGGAACGTGCTGCTTTTTGTTTGGTGAAAAAATATTAATCCATTCAAAAGTTATTAAACTTTTAAGTTCCCATTATGAGTCAATGGGAAAATATATATGGTTATTTTGTGAAAGAAGAAAGGGGTTTTGGCCATCTACTCCCTCCTCATAATCAAAGAATGTGCAGGCTCATGATCAAAGAATCTTTGATCGCGACAGCCGGCATCTTGGTTTCATTTTGCGGTCAGAAAAAATCAAATATCTCAGCTCAGGGGTTACTTCTGAAGTAAAACTTGGATGGGTTTTACTCAAGGGGCTTCGCTCTATCGAGCCATGTCTGTGGTTTGCTTCAAAACTGTCAAAAAATAGAGTTTTGAGCTTTTTTATTCTTTGATCGCAGCTCATTAATGATCTTTGATCGCAAGCCTGCAAATTCATTGAAGACAAATAAGGGTGGGTTTTGCTCAGGGGGCTTTGTTCTGTTGAGGCATGGCTGTGGTTTCATGTATTTCTGCCTAAAAATCAACTTTTCACATTTTTTATTTTTTGATCGTGAGCCTGCAAATTCTTTGATTACAAGCCTGCAAATTCTTTGATCGCGAGATTCTTTGACCGCGATCTTTGATCGTGAGGGCACGACTAAATGGCCATTTGAAAAATTCAATTTTTTCATCTCAGGGGTTGGTTATTAAGCCAAATGAGGGTGAGTTTTGCTCAATGGGTTTCGTTCTATTGAGGCATGGCTGTGATTTAATTTATTTTTGTGTAAATATTTACTTTCACCATTTTTTATTCTTTGATCACAAGCCTGCAAATTCTTTGATTGTGAGTCTACAAATTCTTTGATTGTGAGATTCTTTGATCACAGTCTTTGATCATGAGGGAGGGACTAGATGGCCAGATTTGGAGGGACTAGATAGCCCAAATTTAAAAATTTTTAAACTTAAATATCTCGGAAACCGTTTAATCTTTTCACTTGAAATTTGGAGGGTGTTGATGGGATGTCCTATGGATATCAAATATTGTGTTTACGTGTTGGACAGTATATTTTTTGTGGAGATATTGTGTGGCACAGTTTATGTTTTGCGGACAGTGTTTTCCATTGTGGTACTGGCTTCAAATTTATATGGTAGCAATCCTTACTGCCATCGATGTACTTTTCAGTTGTTAGATGCCTAAAATATAAACAGGCGAGGAATTCTGCAGAAATTTTCAACTTGCGTGACTTTCTACTTTTATATTCGTTCTCAAAAATTAAGGAAATTCTATGCAAAAAACTTTGTTAGTGCATCATTTAGGGTTACAACAAAAAAAGTAAGGAAATGAAATGGGTTGTCCCCTCCCCCCTGTTGGCCTGCCCATCATCCCAAGATTGACAGCTGACAGGGTGTGTCATTGGGGTTGTGAGGCCTAAATCTCACCCCATTCTTCTTTACTGTGGCTTGTGAATATCATTACAAATGAAATGGGGTGAGATTTAGGCCTAACAACCCTGATGACACACCCCGTCAGCTGTCAATCTCAGGATGATAAGCACTTCCATGGGGGGGGCAACCCTAAACATTTCGTTTCCTTACTTTTTGTATAGGAGATATATATATATATATTTATGTGATAGGCATGGACATAAATCCTATGTGATAAATCTGAGCTACTACGTGATAAATGTGAAATCTCACATTTATACACATAGTAGATGCATCATCACAGATTTATGCATATAGTAGATATGTCACAATCAGTGCGGAACTCATTTAGAATGTTCGGCCTCATTACCAGTACTAACTATATTCAAATGCAAATAACATTAAAACTAAAAAAACATAGCATAGTGCTGTGAGCATAACAGTTGTTCAGCACAAAATTTATCTACAAAGTAAGTGGTGTTTTTTTATAGATACCTTATAGATTTATTTATAATTAGCAAAAAATAGCAGAACATTCCATTTTTTTTGTTCACTTTTTGACAAACAAATGCAAATAACTTTAACATGAAAAATAATAGTATAGTACAGTAAGCATGCCATTTGTTAAGCACAAAGTTTTCTACAAAATGAGTGGTGTTTCATTTAATAACAACCACTACACTAGGCAGACATGCACTAGGAAAGTTAACAGAAAGTCCCAGAAATTATCATAAAAAAAAAAAAAGATAAACAGTCAAAAGCAAATGTCCCTGCTCTGACAGAAAGCATCCCTATTGCATAAATGAAATACATAATAGTGAACTGTCAGATAAATGATTTATCCACTCTTGTGCTGTTTAACCTTAGACATCTCACTCGTGACTTATGCCACTCATGAGGTTACCCAAGGTCAAACAGCACTTGTGCAGATAAATCATTTATCTGACAGCTCACCATTGCATATTCCATATCTATCTATCTATCTATCTATCTATCTATCTATCTATCTATATATATATATATATATATATATATATATTTTTTTTTTTTCATTGCTAATGCATTAGTTAGTGTTTTTATTGAAACATAAAAGGCTGGGAAATTCGATGTTAGGGTTACCAACCCTACCACCCTAACCCCACCTCCCCACCCTCCACATACCAACAGGCATTGGAGTGTGCCTTGGAGTCATTGACCCTAACTCTCACCCCATTCCATGTGTAAACAAGATGATATGGTATAGTATAGGAGAAAGAGGTGAGAGTTACGCCCAAGGACTCCAAGGCACATCTAGATGCCTGTTGGTGTGTGGAGGGTTGTGGTAGGAGTGGGGTGGTAGGGTTGGTAACCCTAAAATCACATTTTCCAGCTTTTTACACTTTAATAAAAACCCTAACTGATACATTAATTAAGTTTTTTGCAATAAATTCCCCTTCTTTTTGAGAAAGTGTATGTAACTGGTATGTGGTTGTGGGAGCATGGGCCCTCCGGGCCCTGCAATCCCCTCACACTACCCATTGTTGCATAATGATATGCATAAGTGAGAACACAGGCCCTCTGGACCCTGTGCTCCTTCTTAGACATAAGTACGGACATAACGCAGCCCTATAGTCATGAAAAGTAACCCTTGTAACACTAATTTGGCAATATCTCAGTAACTGTAGAAACTATGGAAAAAATTCCACTGCAGTTGCAACCACGAATTTGAAACCTCTATGGGTGCTTAAGCTCCGGAGAGCGAAAAATGTGTGTCTTGAATCATTTTCGAGGATACGTCTGGAAGGTTTATGGGTGCCATAATTCAATGGACATGTAACTCGGCATTTTCAGGATTTTTTTCACCCAATTTTCAATGTGGCATTTTGGATCCCACCTCATGAACAATGTCACTGTCATTTCATTAATCTGTCCCAAAAGTTGAGTTTGCACAGCGAATGCGCCATTCTGCGCCACAGGTGCGAAATCATGTTTTGGGCAGGATGTGAAAAATGACAGCTGTATACTGTTCATGAGGAGGTCTGGAAAAGGGTAATGTTGAAAATCAGAAGTGAAAATATGAAAAATTGGAAAAGTTATGAGTGTGTGTAGAAACAGCACAACGCACGCTCGTAACGTGGTCATTTATGGAAATCGTTTAACCAAATTTTCAACATGGGCTTTTTGGGAAATTCCCTCTTGAACACTCACACTGTGATTTTGTTAATTCACCCGAAAGTTGATTTTGCACAGCAACCATGCCATTCTGTGCCACAGTTGCAAAAACACATTTTGGGCAGGATGTAAGAAATGACAGCTGTACTTTTCATGAGGAGGTGTGAAAAATGGCAATGCTGAAAATGTGGAGTGAAAATATTAAAAACTGGTGAAGTTACAAGCGTGGGTAGAAACTGCACAATGCACGCTTGTAACATGGCCATTTGTTGGATTTTTTTGCACCCAATTATCAACATGGGCTTTCTGGGACCTCCCCTCATGAACACTGGGACTGTCATTTTGTTAATTAGCCCCTAAAGGTGATTCCACACAGCGATCATGAAATCACCTTTTGGGACCAAGTCAAGAGATGACAGTGACATTGTGCATGAGGTGGGGTGCAGAAAACCCTATGTTGAAAATTTGGTGCTAAAATCTCAAAAAATGGCAGAGATATCAACATAAATTGAAACCCCTCATTGAGTGGCATTATATGGCTTACCTTTGATTCATCAGTTTGCAGTTCGGCTTTGAAGAGTGCAGATGTGTCCTGATTCAAAGAAGATCACTGCTCCTGATCTCCGGAGGTAAATATGAGTAAGGGGGGTGCTGGTAGGTGGGTGCTCAGTGGGAGGGTGAGGATGGGGGGAAGGGGACTGGGGAGATGATGAGGGACTGTTTTCTCTTTTGCAGGCTAAAAAAAATTAAAGACGTTAGGGAATGGTTCTCTTTATTTACAGGTATTTTTTTTTTTTAAGAATACATATTTGGGCACACTGAGGTGGGCTTCCAGTGTTCCATATTAGTGTGTGGGGGGGTGCATACATGCAGACAAGAGAATTGGGCACCCCGTTGTTGGACATGTTTTAAGTTTTGTAGAGGCTACTGCCAACATGGGGATTGGGCACCCCATTTTCGGACATGCTTTCTCTTTTATCAGGACTACTGCTGACACAGGGATTGGGAACCCCGTTGTCTGCCATTGTTGTTTCTGTTGGGGACACTGGGAGTGGGATCCCAAGTGTCCCATACTGGTTGGGGTTTCCTCTACTACTGACATGGTATTTGGGCACCCCATGTTAGCAAAAACAGTTTTTTAATAATTGTCCCCTATTTTTGTCTCATGACTTAGTATCCTAGGTCATATCTCATGCTTGCAAACTTGGATCCTAGGTCATTTTAGGCAGATACAAAGTAGGATTTAAATGATTAAATAACCACATTTTATGGGCATATTTCATCCTTTAAAGTTTAGAATGCACCAAAGGGGGTACCAATAGACAAGCTACATGCATTGGTTCCTCCAAAGAATATCATTTTGGGAGGTTTAAAAATGTGTTTTTTGCAAAACTGAAAACAAGATGGCAGGCATACGAAGTAGAAATTTCTCCATATGGATCAGGATTCCTACTTCATTTCATACAGCTATATTGAAGTGCCTACTAAGCATGTTCGGAAATGATTTTTTCAAATTCTTTAATTGCAATAACTTAAAAACTACATATTCTTTTTACACCAGACTAGCAAAAGGCACATCTGTGGGTTAGTCTCTTTCTACACTGCAAATTTCATGCAAAACAACCAAACCATCTGGGATGTAGACAAGTTCAAAGAAAAATCCCAGCAAAGTCAATGGGTAAAAACATGTTTTTCACCTCTCTGTAACTCAGAGACTGCATATCTGACCAGAATGAAACTTGCTAGATCAAGAGATCTACATTGTAGGAAGGAGCATGCCAAGTTTTGTGCAAATCTGTTCAATGGTTGCAAAGGTATTAAACTGCAAAATTTTGAGTTTAACATTGAAGGGCCTACTCAGCCCTAACTATAAGAGTGTGACTGTGCCCCTATAATTAATATATTCACTCAACCATAACTATAGGGGTGTGACTGCACCACTAATATATATATTAATGGCAAAAAACGTCATTTAATGCATCAGTTAGAGTTAAAGTGATAAAAGTGGGGAAATGACATGTTAGTGTTGAGTGCCTAACCCACCCACCACCTCACCCCACCCACCCTCCATAGACCAACAGATGCTGGGGTGTGCCATGGGGTCATGAGGCCCAACTCTCACCCCATTACATGTTGACATACTACAGTAAAGGAGAATGGGGTGACAGGCCTCATGACCCATGGCACACCCCAGCATCTGTTTAGTCTGTGAAGGATGGGTGGTGGGGTGGGTGGGTTGGAGCTCAACCCTAATGTCATTTCCATTTTGTCACTTTAACCCTAACTGATGATTTAAACAGTTTTTTTTTTTGCTGTAAATTTCCTTACTTTTTGAAAAAGTGCAATATAAGTAGTAAGCAGCATGTGTTGGTCCCACCAAACTGCCCATTTGTGCATAACAATATGCATCTGTGGGAGCATGGGTCCTCTGGGCCCTGCACTCCCACTTACACATAGCCATAGAGTCATACAGCAGACCTACAGGGCAAGGAACCCTCATAACACTAATTTGTCGATATGTCATGAACCGTAGCAGCTGGGAAAAAAGTTCAAGTGTCATTGTAATCATGACAGGGAGTACTGCATGCAGCAATCAACAACTGAACCTGTATCTTGCATCATTTATGAGATATGGCCACTGAAAAACACTGGAAATGCACCCTTGGAACCCTTGTGACACTAATTTGCCAGTATATCTGTAATTGTGGTGTGTAGGAAAAAACAATTGCTGCTGGTGTAATCTATGATTTCCAAGCTTGTTTCTGCAGCTTAGTTTACATAAAGGTGAACTAAGCTGCAGGCAGCAAATGATCTGTATCTTGCTTCTTTTTTGAGATACGGGTGACACTAGGAGTCATGGGCATCGCAATGTTATCTTATGGGAAATGTCTCAATTTTGGAATGTCATAACTTGCAACCAATGCAATTTTTTACACCAAACCAGCATATGTCACATCTGTGGGACACCCCCCTTTACACCCTGCAAATTTCAAGCCAAAAGCCCTTACCGTTTCTTTGCAGTAAACTGGCAAAGTTTTACAAATCCTTGATCATGAGCTGTCAAAATTCCTGTTCATGAGCCAAATCCCCATTCGTGAGGTGACAAAATTCCCATTCATGAGCTGATCCCCATTCATGGGATATAGCCATCTGGTCTTCCTCCCACGAATCGTGATTTTGCTAGCTCACGAATAGGGATTGGCTCACTAATGGGGATTTGGTAGTCTCATGAATGGGGATCAGAAGTGAATCATGAACAGGGATTTTCAAATATAAAAATAGCCATTTTTTGAATTATCTAATGGAAGCTAAACACATGAATTTATATGGGGCATCACCCTGAACAAAACCCAATGCATTTGTTTTTTAAAATGCATCTGTGGGGCAAGTTACAACATTTTGTTTTGGGCTAAAAGTGAAAACAAGATGGCAGCTCATGAACAGGGATTAATTTCTCATGAATGTGAATTCCCGTTCGTGAGAAAAAAATTCCCGTTCATGAGCCCAATTCCTTGTTCGCAGCTGTGCATCTAACCAAAAGACTGAACTGAGCATGCTCAGAACCCAAATTTTCAAAATTGAATAACTTTGGATCAGCATAATATTTTTTCACTAAACCAATGCCAGTCTGTTCCTTAGGGTAATCTCTTTCTACCCTGAAAGTTTCAGGCTAATATATAAAATGGTGTGGGTGCAGGATGATGAAGAAAATTCAGGAAAAATTGACAAAAAAAAAAAGGGAAAAACACACTTTTGTCCATATGCGCTGTGCAACATCCACAAAATCAATCAAAACAAAACTTGGCACATCAAGAGATCTATCCCATGGGACAGCACATACTAAATTTCATGCAAATCCATTGAACGATTGCAAGGTTATTAAGGTACAAAATTTGGGAATTAACATTAAACTGCACACTCAATCCTAACTATAGAGGCTCTATAATATATATATATATATATATATATATAGATATATATAGATAGATAGATAGATAGATATAGATATATCATATATATAGGGGATACATGATGGGCAGGAGTGGAATATGGAAAATATTCTCACTTCTGCAGAGTGAGCTCTGGATATTTCACTAGTGCCAAAGGCATGAGTGAAATATACAGTGCTCATGATGCAGGAGTGAAAATATTTTCCATATTCCATGATCTGCCCATCATGTGTGCTATTTATACCATGGAAGTGAGACCAATTTCAGTGAGAGAGGTATGTTTGTGTTTATGAGGTTCATGTCCCTTTAAATGATGCTGGTGCTGTGGTAGAGTGTGTGTGTATGTATGTTTGTGTGTGTGAAGTTCTATGAATGGGTTGTTGTAGTGAGCTGTTGTTGGTTGTGTGTGTGTGTGTGTGTGTGTGTGTGTGTGTGTGTGTGTGTGTGCGTGTTGATTGGGTGTGCTGCGTTTTGGTAATTGGTTGCCTGAGGGAGGTTCTGTTCTGTGACAAGCTGGATGTTTGCAATATACTAGTTATTTATTGTTCATTTTGTAGGGCAATATGTGGCAATGCAGGATTCAGTAATGTACTAAACTTGGGTTGTGAAATGCAGCACAAGAGATTTGGAGATTGTTACATTTAGAAGGAGTGCTGCAGCTGACTGTCATTATCTATCTTAATTGTGTTAATTTCAGTGTAGGGCCTGTTTTAGAACTCAGCAAATTACAGGGGTGTTTCTTAGAGTTTTCAGATGCAGGTGAGTGATGACAGCAGAGTAGGTATAAATGGTATTTATTTTAACTCTGCTGATGTCATCAGGATTTATTTAACTCCAGTGAAAATAACATGGTTTATTTCACTGGACTTGATCTCACCCCCATGGTGTATATATATATATATATATATATATATATATATATATATATATACATATATATACAGTATACTGTATATATAATAAAGTTAGTGTAATAATTTAACATGTGCTAGAGGATTGCAGTTGTCTTTCTGGGCTAGCCCGAACATCTCGTAACTGTTGATCACTTAAAGAGCAGCTGACACCTTCAAGAGAACTTTAACAAAATATACTATTTAGATAAAGTTCAGGTTATATTTCACAATAGTTCTTTATTCCTCCTCCCCATTATTTATTGCTGAGGTCATTTGCATGAAAACAGGCTTTTTGCTCCTGATGCGTTCATCTATTTCTTTTGCCATCTCCCCACCTGAGGTCATAATGCACTGCTCATAACATCACAGTTACTCTCATGGCAACAGATTGTGATGTCACAACATAACATTTATTATTTGAAGCAGAGAGTAAGCTATAGAGGTAGATTAACTTTAAAGTAACTGCTAGGGATTAAAATCATGTATCTATGTACATTTTCTCAGTAATAAATAATGGGGAGGAGAAATCTAGAATATACAGTATATGGAATACAAGCAGAATTTTACCTAATTATTATGTTTTCAAAGTTTTCTTTGAGGCATCAGTAGCTCTTTAAGGATTTTTTTACATGAGTTATTTTAGTGCTATGCTTGAGTCCTTATATTGGGTACCATTAGTTACTGTTGAGGTCATCAGGCTCTAAGGCATAGTGCCTAAAGCTCATAACCAAGGTCTGCAAGCAACATAAAGGACAAAGGATCAGACATGGAATATTTTATTTCTCAATATTTAATATTATTGATCTAAAGGGTAGTAACATATGTTATAGTGCTGGCAGTTAATCAACTACCTAATGGGTTAATATTATCAAACAAATGGAGTGATGAACAAGTATTAAAGTTACTGGTTTGCTACAGTTATTGCATGCATTACCATTTAAATTTTTGTTTAATTCAGCTTGGGACACTTTTAATTTCTATCAAGGTATTAATGTATTAATAAATTAGAATGAACAGTTGAAGTATGGATGATTAGTAATGGGGTTGGGGCACTGTTGTCTCTATGAGTCTTATGGGTACTTGTGGAATTGGTTCATTTCTGAATAGCCAAGGTAATGGAATCTTGTGCTAGGCATGTCTTTTGGATATTAATACATCTTAATTTATTCATGGGGAACAGATTAAGAAAACAACACTTAACTAGATTTGGTGATATGGAGAGCCAAAACAGTGGAGGTATACTTAGTCAGTTAAGACAAAAGGGAGAGAGGGCTCTTTCTCTTTCTCTTCCTTGAAAATGTCTTAGCATGCTGAATGCAGAAAAAAATTACTTCATCATATAAGAAATATATGATAGAAGAGAAGTTTTTATTTTATTCCTGGGAATGCAAGCTGTGGATTTGTTGCCTGGAACATCCAGAATAAAACACAAGAGGGTTTGGAATGCTCTAAAACACTTTTGTGTATCTGTTAAATATACCACATAGAAATATATTTAACTTGATTACATGGAACATAAGGGGTGTTAACCACAAACTCAAGAGGTATACAGTGTTAAGGTATCTTAAAAAACTGAATCTATCCATAGTATTTTTATAGGAGACTCATTTAAATAGAGAATGGCAGACTTATGTTCAGGGAATGGGTAGGGCAGGTCCATCGGGCACGGCAAAGCTCTAAAAAAGCAGGTATATTAATTTTAGTATAAAGGGGCCTATGTTTTCAAGTTTGTGCAACAATAGCAGATGATGGGGGCACTACATTATCCCTGAAAGAGAAACTAGATGATGAATATATTACACGGGTTAATATATATGATCCAACTAGTCCATCCCATGATGTTTTTGCATCAATAGTAAACAGAACAATTTCCTTGATAGTACTATTTTCATAGCTAGTGACATGAACAGTTCCCAAGATCCTAGATTAGACAGATCCAACCAATGGAATATTAGGTCAAAATCAGATAATGATCTGCAAAACCGAGTTGACAATTTAGACCTAGTGGATATTTAGAGGGTGTTTAATCCTAATACCAGGGATTTCATTTACCGGACACATCATCACAAATCAGGGTCTAGAATAGACCAGATCTACAGTATATTTCCAAATCCATGGTTAGCAGAGTAACCTGAACTAACATTCAAGAATTAGTTACATCTGATCACTCCCCTGTGATGGTATCATTTATGGAGAGTAATTCCCCTGAAAGAAAGAAGAGATGGAAGACACATGATTTCTTTTTGTAAGATACTGAGGCAACATAAAAAATATCATTCAGCTTAATAACTGTAATTAATTGAGTGTTAGTTATAACTGGGAGGTGCTTGAAATGTTAGTTGAGAGGAACCCTAATTAGCACTTTTGCTGCACAAAAGAAAGAAAAAAAATTAAAATGGAAGAAATAACAAATAAACTTAAAGAGAGAAAAGGGAAACTTCTAATAGACACTGCTCAGGAAATTTGGGATTTGTGGTCTAGATTAAAATTGGAGTATTATGAGTTGATTGGGGGGGAAGCAGATTTGCTATACAGAAAGCAAAGCTAAATAACATATATTTCAGCCCAAGGGCTTCTAAGATTCTTGCCATCAGACTGAAGCAGAACAGCAACTCCGCTATAATCTGTAGTGTCAGAATCATGCAGAATACTTCATTACTTACAGGTTGTAAGATGATAAATTCAGAGATTTACAACTTTTACAAAGATCTTTATGACACCTCTGATGTTCAATCTACCACAAACATTAAGAGGTTTTGTTAAGACATGGAACTCCCCAAAGTCCCAGTGAAGCTTAAAACAGTTTTATCACATGAACTTGGTATACAAGAGGTGAAGAAGCAATAAAGAAACTTAACATAAACATCAGGCATTAACAAACTTTTAAACTAAATTAACAGAGGAAGTTGCCAAATTCTAACAAATGTCTACACAGAGGCCTTGTCAAAGGGGAAACTGCCTCCAAATATGACTCAGGGACTCATCTCTCTGATACAGAAAATAGCAAGGATACTATAGATGGCAAGAAATATAGGCCTATAACTTTAATGAATACAGAATTTTTACAAAATTTGGCATACAGACTAGAAAGGATAATTCTGTCTGACACCAGACAAACTGGCTTTATAAGCAATTCAGTGGCAGGAGATAATGCTAGAAAACTTTTTTAATTTGCTGGAAACAGCCAATAAATCATAAACTGCTTCAGGTCTCTTCACCCTAGATGCTGAAAAGGCTTTTAATCAGATATTGTGGCTATATTTATTTGAGGTGCTTAAAGCACATGATTTCCCAGACAATTTTGTGAATTGGATCAAACTGTTATATAAAAACTCATCAACATCAGTAATTTCAAATGGAGTGATTGCTGCCACCTTTACCTCAAAGAGAGGCAGTAAGAAATGTTTACCACTGTCGCCCTTAATTTTCAACTTAACTTTGTACCCACTAGTAAGAAGGCTATCAGTGAACAGGGAGATCAGAGGTATTAAACTGAAGAACAAAGAATATCTGCGCTCCTTGAATGCCAATGATACCTTACTTACAGTCTCAGAGCCCCTAAAAAGTTTCTTGTAAAAAATGTTCAACATTATTAACAAATTTGGTGTTTTCTCTGGTTATAAACTAAACAGGGAGAAAAGCTTCATTTCACCTCTTAACCAATATTGTATTAAAGAGAACATCACAGAACTGGTAATAATTTGGGAGAAGGATTCTATTGATTATCTATAAATTACAATTTTCAGAACAGTCACCGAAACTATCAATAATAATTTGACCCTACTGAAAAATAAAATGCCAGATTCATTAACTAGATTGAGTACTTTGCCACTGTTTTTTTGGGATGCCTTGAATTCATCAAAATGAGCATACTTCCTAAATCAATGTACCATTTTATGTTATTACCTTTTAACCTACCTAAAAACGGCTTATGAATATTCAGGGCATACTAGCATTGGGCCCTATGCATCAAGGAGTGCATAGCATGCAGAAAAGTGCCATAATTGCAGCACAGAGCTACTCAGCGTGCAAGGCAGATACAATGCATAGTATGCATGACTGGGTGCATAGGTGCACTGGATAGTGGAGGCAGGACCACAGGGGCCTTGAAGCAGCCTGCACAACCCACACAGGGTGGGATCAGGATACATGGACCATCCCCTTGACCCCACCATAAATATGCATGTGGACCGCCCCACTCGCAGATGTGGAAGGGAATCCTGTGAATGTAAACAACATGCAGATGATGGTAGAGAATGGCCAAAAGGTGTAGGACACCCCACCACAACCAGTGATGCCCATGGGTGCAGCACAGAGAGGCGCGCAGCACCAGGGACATGTTCACATCCTAGGTGGTGCCTGTTCCCACACACCAAACTTCACTGGTGGCCAGGTGGCATTAATGGTTTCCATTATAAGGACGCACAGTGCCACACTGTATGGGGTGTGAGCCCTGTCCATGGCCCTGGAAGCCAAGGCATGCCTGTGGCTGGACATAAAGGCCAGTGTAAACACCACTGGCCCAGAAGCACATACACTGTTGGTCATAAAACATACTGTACAGTAAGTGGTGTGACATCTATGTAGGGGTGAAGAAGAAGCTCGCCACAGGCACACGGGGACACCTGGGCACAGGTAGTGGCCCCCTCCAACATAGACACTGCACCAGTCCCGGTGGAGAGGGTGGTAGCAGAAACCCTGACAAAGGTGGGCATCCATGGTGAGGTGGAAGGCATTGAAACCAATATGCCACAAGCAGGGTGCAGTGCCAGTTGTAATGGACCCCATGCAGGTACCAATTGCCCAAGACCCCAGCACAGAGGGATGCACCATGACAGGTTCAACAGGACCCAGATGGGAAGACATGGCACAGCAGGCCAGAGGTGGTATGACATGGAGAAACATGATACAGGTATGACACTGGTGTGTCTGCACCACAGGCACCAGCACCCAGGATGCCACTGTCAACACTGTAATAACATTACCATTCTGCCCACAGGTACCAGGCAGGTGCCTGAGCAGTGACTGGAGACAAATACTAACATGGACAGCACACAGGCATGAATGTCTAAGGGGTCGGAGGAGCCAGATGAGGAGGAGGATGGTGGGGGACACACCCAGGAGGGATGTCCAGAGCCACGCTGACAGGCAAGCCCCACAGAGCACAGTCTGGAGGGCACCAGCAACAGGGGTGCTCCAGAGGCAGCCAGCCAAGCCCCCAGGAGCATGGGCAGGATACTATCAGGAAACACAGCAGACAGTGGAGATGAGGGCTTGTCTGCATGAGCCAGGCCACTGCCAGCGTGTAACCGTGGTCTCATGGGGACATACTATGCAGAGCTGCATCAGCTGGAGAAGAATGGATTGAAGGCCTAGAACCTCAACACGCTGGTGATCCAAGAACTGACCAAGGAGGTACGTGGCATACGGCATGATATTGACAGGCTGGGTGACCTCCTGTGCCAGCTGGTGGAGCACCATGTAGCAGGTACTGCACCACACTCCAATTAATCCTCTAGTGAAGCGTGCGAGCAGGAATGTAGAAGACTGGTACTCATATAATAGGTCCGCCAGACCCAACAAACATGAAAACAGAAGATATATGGCACACAGGAGCAGGATGCAAAAACTTTTAATTTATTGTGGTACACTTGCCAAATTTGTGCAGTCCTTGTCCCAAAAGTACAGCAAAACATGGACAGACAGATGAAACCCGGCTCTTTGACTCTAAACTAGAGTCTTCATCAGGATATATGGCATATACTAAAAAACTACCTCTATATACATATTAGTCTTAATTAACACTGGTGAAAAACACTTAAAAAACGTGCACATTTAATCTGAACACCAATCATCTTATTTAATCTAATACAAAAACTCTATTCTCAATTAACTAGATGCACTGAAGAGAACCCCCATTACTATTACTTCTCCATTTTAAAACATACTGGCCCAGATATTCAAACTGCACCAGTCTGAGGCACAAGCCCCTGCGCTGCTCAAAATAGTTGCGCAGGGGTGTGGCCGGGGTGATATTCAAAGGAGTTGTGCTGTTGAGCAACTCCTTTGAATATCACCCCTGAGCCACAGCTGTTGCGCATGGCGCAGTGGAACTTGCGCTACCGCAAGTTGCCAGAGTTGAGCATTAAACTTGCGGTGGCACAAGTACCATTGCGCCATGCACAAATTTCCGATATTCAAAAGGTGACATGCAAATGGGGCCATAATTTATGCAAAGGCACAGGGGGCCATTTGCATCTATTTATGGCCCCATTTGCATGCCATTTGCATGTAGGTGCGCCGATCCCGAGACTTGCTCCGCACACCTGCCAGGCAGCAGCTGTCGGGGACCGACGCACAATGTAGCCCGATCAAGGCATCACAGTTACATACACCCCCACACACATCTCCCACAGCCCGATCGCGGCAGAACACGTACATGTCGCCCCCCACACATCACCCACAGCCCGATCTGCGGCAGAACCTGTATGAACCCCCAGTGCCCGATCACGGGCAGAATGTAACCTCCCCCAACCCGATAACCCTCGTGGTCCAGTGGACCAGAAGCCCGATCAAGGGCAGAATGTCACAGCACAACCCCCAAACATCTCCTGGTGTCTAGTGTCCCCCACCCACCACCCACGAAGCCCCTCCTCCGCTCCCCGCGGCGGTGAGCGACAGCATCCACCGCCTGCCGCCCGCGGCAGCTCACCTGTGGGTGGCCCTCAGCTTAAGCCTTTTTTGGCTCAAGCATGCGGGCGCAGGTTGATTATGATGCAGAACTCTGCGCAACCCGACTGAATATCGGGTTGCGCAGGTTATGCATGGATCCTCCCCCTCCTGTTGAGCATGCATTCATTTGCATTGCTCTCTTGCGCAACCTGTTGCCAGTGGCATAACTGCCTCCTGCTGAATATCGCAGAATGGCGCATTTTGGACTTGCGCATGGCGCAACCCTGTTGCGCATGGCGCAACCCTTTTGAATATCTGGGCCACTTTGTTTAATACAAGCCACTTGTTTAGTGCTAAAAAAGAAAAGATGTTAGCAAGTGTGAACATAATTCATACATTTCAAGAAGAGCAGAGAAATAGAATCAACAAGAGTGAAAATATCACTTTATCAAAGATTGCGATGTTTCTGAGATTTCAAAATTATGTAATGAATTATTTTGACTGTACAGACTCTTTTATCCCCCCCTCCCTTTTTGATTATTATGCATACATTGGAATTTTATATTCTAAAACTCTCTGGATATAATATCCTTAGTTAAAATGATTATTTCTATGTGATTTATTTGGAATATATGTGTTTTGATTTTATTCGCCACAGTACTTTTGCCCCCCCATGAACATCCCTGTTTCCTTTAATTGCACACACTCACTATGTATTCTGTATATTCAGAAACATCGCAATCCTTGATAAAGTGATATTTTCACTCTTGTTGATTCTATTTCTCCTCTTCTTGAAATGTATGAATTATGTTTACACTGTTGCTAACATCTTTTCTTCATTTTCTCTAAATTATTTCTCTTTTCAGGACAAATCCTGCTTGAAACAGAGATCAAATATAAATGTGCTGTAATTTGTATTTAGATATAGTTGGAGTGTGAACAATTGTTACAATTTATCTTCTTCTAGACTGCTTTATGAAAAATATTGCATTTGTGATGCACTTGGACTCCCTTTAAACTGTTAAAACTGATTAAACTATTTAGCGCTAAACAAGCGGCTTGTAGTAAACAAAGCATGTTTTAAAATGGAGAAGTAATAGTAATGGGGGTTCTCTTCAGTGCATCTAGCTAACTGAGAATAGATTTTTTGGATTAGATGAAATAAGATGATTGGTGTTCAGATTAAATGTGAACGTTTTTTAAGTGTTTTTCACCACTGTTAATTAAGACTGATATGTATATAGAGGTATTTTTTTTATTGTATGCCATACCCTGATGAAGACTCTTGTTTAGAGTCAAAGCGCCGGGGTTCATCTGTCTGTCCATGTTTTTGTTGTACTTTTGGGACAAGGTCTGCACAACTTTGGCAAGTGTGCCACAATAAATTAAAACATTTTGCATCCTGCTCCTGTGTGCGATAAATCTTCTGTTTTCACTGCAACACAGTCCCAGTCTGCCTCCCCACCATTTCCTTTGTCCGAGCCCACACCCCAGACATACACACTCTAGACACGGGTGGCATTGTCCCTGATGACAGAAGCCACATCATGTCACGAACTGCCACAGACAGCACCCTGGATGCAGGGTCCCCTAACTCAAGCACAAAGCTGCAGCACACACAGAAAACAGTGTGCAGTGACACAGAGGAACACATGTCAGGCCCCACACAGGGCGCACCCCATGACTGCATGGACAATTGCAGCATCAAACAAGAGGAAGGAAAGGAGGGACAGCAAACGGTAATGGCATCCTCCACTGTGCATCGCTAGGGCACACGAACATCAGCCCTACTACTGCAGAAGCCCTATGTCAGGAAAGGGCCATGATAATGTACATATGACACACAAGTGGAGCACAAGCACTGTGTTGCACCACCCTGCGCAATACACACCACACATCACCATGCACTGCACACCACTGCACAGCCACCCACCAGCAAAACAGCACGCCAACACCAACACACACACAGAGCTGTACACCAGCCATAGCAATACCCCCTTGTAGTGCTGTGCCACATATCACCCGATTGCCCCCCACAACATGCCACACCACCACCATTTTAACACTCACCATGCATAGGGCCTTCCCCCCAATGGACCAGTGCACTCAGTACATGGTGTCATCATTGTGCATCTGCGCCTACCTCTGTCCACTGCATGACTTGCACCACCACCATACTGCCCATCCCCACAGAACATGCACTGCAATGCCCACAGGTACCAGATGCAGTGTGCTGTACCCATCACACATCCTCACTGCCCACCAGTTTTCAGATGGAAATCCCGAAGGGGGAATTTGGCCTGTACTAGGGCATCACACACTGTATGGCCGGACAGTGTCTCCTGTCCTGTGAATGGATGCCCGTTGTCCACCTTCTGTGCTGCATATGACTGTGGGTGATCCAGCATGGGTACATTCCGTTATATGATGATATTATGGAACATGGAGCATGCAGTGATCACCATGCATGAATTTCCTGGTACCACCACCATCATCCTACCAGTATGGTCCAAACACCAGAACCTCATCTTTAGTAGCCCTGTCATCCTCTCAATGACAGTCCACGTCTTCTTGTGTTCATTGTTCTACATCACCTCCACAGGGTTGCGTGGCTCCAGGAATGATGTCATCAGGTATTACCTCAGCGGGTATCCGCTGTCACATATACAGGAGAACAGAACAACCCACAATCAGGTGATGTTTGCATGTTCACTCATGGCAGTGCATGTGGTTGCACCATATACTCTCCCAACAGCCATCTCTCAATGTGTTTGTGGACTAGGAGGTTGCCCAGCTGTGATCCATCAATTATATAGGAGTCGTGGTATGACCAGGGTACCTGGCACACACTTTTGAGCTGTACGCCAGCTGAGGCAGTTCTTGATCTAACGCTCACAAATGGGGGGTATGTACTGGAAGTAATGGTCAGGGAGCCACTGGGTGGACATGACCATTGCACAGTGTGGCTCTAGTTGGATATGGACAGGGAAAGCATCCTGACTAAGACCAAAATCTTGGATTTCAGGAGGGAGGAATTAAGGAAAATGGGTGAAGTGCTAAGGAGCCATCTGGCAGGCATTAGAGCCGATATGGGGGAGGAACAAAGGTGGTCCATCATTAAAGAAGGAATACTGGTTGCCACAGATGAGTGTGTTAGGCTCAGGAGGAAGAACCCAAGGGCCAAAGCGCCCAGCTGGTTCAGTTCTGGGGTTGCCCAGGCAGTAAGGGAAAAGAGGTTGGCCTATAGAAAATTCAAGAAGACCAAGAGAGAGGTGGATAGGGAAAATTACCTATGGTTGGCTAGTGAGGCAAGTAAGAAAGTAAGGTGAGCAAAAGCACTGAAGGAGCTGCAAATAGCGGAAGGAATTAAGAAGGGGGGAAAGGCTTTCTTTCGCTATGTAAGTGAGAAGAGAGACAAGAAGGACGAGATTGTTAGGCTTAGGAAAGGGGTGGAGTGGGTGGAAGATAACGGGGGAAAAGCAGAGATACTAAATGAATACTTCTGTTCCATCTTCACCAGGAAGAAGGATGGACCAGTGCCTTCAGAAGGGAAAGAGGAGAAGGATGGGAGGGGATACAGATGTAGTGATAGAGGAGGATAGAGTAAGGGAGGGGCTGCTGCCATTGAAAGTAGACAAATCACCAGGCCCAGACAGATTACATCCAAGGGTAATAAAGGAACTGGCTGTGGAGCTGGTAGGGCCACTGGCAGACCTATTTAATAGTTCACTAGAGACAGGTGTAGAATGGCAGGACTGTAGAACAGAACATGTAGTGCCGCTCTACAAAAGCAATCCCAAAGATGACCCAGGCAATTACAGACCAGTCAGTCTGACCTCCACTGTGACAAGCTTATGGAGACCATACTAAAGGAGTGGTTGGTGGAATATCTAGAGGAGCATGGTCTCCAGGATGTGAGGCAGCATGGGTTTATGGTGGGGAGATTGCGCCAAACAAATCTGATTGAATTCTTTGATTGTGTCACTAAGACTGTAGACAGGGGCCAAGTGGTAGACATCCTCTATCTTGATTTCAGCAAGGCCTTTGACTCTGAGCCCCACAAAAGGTTGATCAGGAAATTTGTGGATCTTGGGATTGGGGAAAAGTTGGCCAGATGGGTGGAAAACTGGCTGAAGGACAGAACCCTGATGGTGGTTGTGGGGGGAAAGTTATCTGGCACCAGACAGGTAACCAGTGAGGTCCCGCAGGGCTCAGTGTTGGGGCCGGTGTTGTTCAATGTCTTCATCAATGACATTGGAGATGGTTTTAAGGGCAAAATGTGCCTGTTCACAGATGACCCCAAACTCTGTGGGAGAGTGGACACAGCTGTAGGAATACATGACCTACAGGAAGAACTGGAAAAGCTAGGGAGGTGGTCCAGGATATGGCAGCTTGGCTTCAATGCCAAGAAATACAAAATTATGCATATTGGAGCCAGGAATCCTAGGACAGAGTACTACCTGGATGGAGTCCAAGTATCTGTATCAGAGGAGGAGAAGGACCTGGGAATGATGATCCCTAGTGACCTGTAGCACTCCATGCAGTGCAAGAAAGCAACAGCAAAGGCAAACAAGATGCTGGGATGCATATCTAGGGGGATCAGTAATAGGAGAGAGGAGGTTATTATGCCCTTGTACAGGTCACTGATAAGGCCGCATCTAGAGTATGGAGTTCAGTACTGGTGCCCACTCCTCAAAAAGGACATTAACCTGCTGCAGTAGGTCCAGAGGAGGGCTACAAAGATGATAGCTGGTCAGCAGGGTAAGGCATATGAGGAGAGGATGAGGGCATTGAACATGTACTCCCTGGAAGACAGGAGAGAGATGGGGGACATGATTGGGATCTTCACGTACTTCAAAGGGATAAATAAGGTTGATAAGGAGAGTCTCTTTAAGCTGAGTGGCAACCATAACACGAGGGGCCACAGTCTTAAGCTGGAGGGTGGGAGATTTAGGAGAGAGGTCAGGAAGCACTTCTTTACAGAGAGGGTGGTGGACACTTGGAATGCGCTGCCAGAAGAGGTAATCTCATTGAAGAGAGTGGGCAGCTTTAAGAGAGGCTGGGACAGACATAGGGTGAGGGTAAGGGTCATGGGTAGGGAGGATGGGTGGAGTGGGGAGGGAGGGCAGGGACATTAGTCAAGCTATGGCCCTCAATACGAGCAGACTTAATAGACCGAATGTCTTTTTTCTGTTGGCTTCTTCGTATGTTCATACGTTTGTGAATGTTCCCTCTGTGTCACACACAACCTGACAGTTCACATTATGGAACCCCTTTCTGTTCTGGTATGCCTCCTTCTGTTCAAACAGGGTCACAATCTCTACATAGATACATAGATACTGTCAGCAGATAAGGGTTGCCAGGCCCATCCAGTCTGCCTGTTTATGCTACCTGATGAAGCGGCCAGTGATCCTATCTGGTCACTGGCTTTAGCTTTTTCTTCCCATTTCTTATATTCCTTTATACCTGTCCCATGCATGTTTGAAGCCTGGCATCATACGGGCAGCCACCACTTCCTGGAGCAGGCTATTCCATGCATCCTCCACCCTCTCTGTAAATGAGAACTTCCTGACATTACCCTTTGTGTAGCCACCCATCAGTCTCATATCATGCCCTCTTGTTCTGGCACTACTTTTAAACTGGAATATGTTGTCCCCTTCCACCTTGTTCATGCCCTTGAGGTATTTGAATGTTTCTACTACGTCACCTCTCTCCATCCTTTGCTCTAGTAAGTACAAACTGAGGTCTCTGACTATTTTCTCATAAGGCTTGTGATGTAGACCCTTCACCATTTTGGTTGCCCTCCTCTGCACCGTTTCTATTCTGTCAATGTCCTTACGAAGGTGTGGCCTCCAGGAATGGACACAGTACTCAAGGCGAGGCCTCACCAGGGTACTGTACAGTGGAACTATCACCTTCCTCCTTCAGCTTGTGATTCCCCTTCCAATACACCCCAACATCCCAGTGGCCCTCCCCACCACCTTGGCTGTTTGCCTTGTGGCTTTCAGGTCATCTGTGATTATGACTCCCAAGTCTCTCCCTTCCTTCATAACTGCCAACAGCTCTCCCCACAACCTGTAGCTTGCTCCATGGTTTCTGCTCCCCACATGCATGATTTTGCATTTCTTTGAATTAAATCTTAGTTGTCATGCACCTGACCATCTCTCCAACCATTCCAGGTTCTTTCTCATCCTTTCCACTGCCTCTGTGGTATCCACTCTGTTGCAGATCTTGGTGTCATCTGCAAACAGGCAAACCTTTCCCTCCAGCCCATATGCAATGTCATTGAAGAAGACCTGCCCCAGAACTGACTCTTGAGGTATCCCACTGGTCACCTCCCTTTCCTCTGATTGGGTTCCATTTACTACTACCCTCTGTTGTCAGTCCTTTAACCAATTTTCAATCCAGTTTACCACCTTGTGTCCCATGCCCAGGCTTCCTAGCTTGTTGACCAGTCTCCTATGTGAAACGGTATCAAATGCTTTGCTGAAGTCTAGGTAGACAATGTCTACGGCTTGTCACCCAGTCAAAGAAATATATTAGATTAGTTTGACAGGACCATCCTGCAGTGAATCCATGTTGCCTGGGATCCAACATCCTCATGACTTCTAGGTGCTCCACTATTCTTTCCTTGAGGAGTGTCTCCATTAGCCATCCTACTACAGAGGTAGACTAACTGATATATAGTTCCCTGCATCTTCTTTACTACTGTTCTTGTGAAGAGGGACACCAGTTGTCCTTCTCCAGTCCTCTGGGACCACTACAGTGTCTAGGGACTCACTGAACAGGCCTCCCAGAGGGGCTGCCAGTTCAATTCTCAGTTTCCTTAAGACCCTGGGATGTATGCCATCAGGACCCATGGCTTTGACCACCTTCAGCTTTGCAAGCTCTTCTATGATGCTCTTTTCTGTGAACAGACTGGTGTTTACCTCCTTTCCCTCTGTTCCTTTAAATTCTACTGTAGCTGTGGGCCCTGCCCATGTACTTCCACAGTGAAGACTGAACAGAAATATTAGTTCAGGATTGCTGTTTTCTCCTTGTCTCCCTCCACTATCTGCCCCATGGCTCCTCGAAGCTTAGCTGCTTCCCCCTTTGCATTCCATCTCTCACTAATGTACCTGAAGAATGTATTGTCTCCCTTTGTAACTGATTAAGCTATTCTTTTCACAGTTTGCACTTTAGTGCTTCTCACTGCTTTTCCTGCCTCTCTTAGACACTTCCGGTACATTTCCCTGTCCTCCTCTTTTTGTGTCTCCTTATACTTCCTGAAGACTAGCCTTTTGGCCCTTACCTTTTCAGCCAACATCCTTGAGAACCAAAGTGTTTTTCTTCTCCTTTTTCTTTTGCCTAGGGACCTAACACATTGTTTTGTGACCTCCACTATGTGCCCACATGTGTGCAGTCTATGGCACTGATAACATTCAGCATGCCATGCATGGCATAGAATGCTTGTTTCATTCCACAAATGTCAGCCTCAGCTGTGGGGAATCATATGTGCTCATGCACATGGCATAGAAGGGTGTACATCACCTGCACCATGGACCTGGACACGGAGAACTGGCTGACACTGACGACATCCCCAGTCACCCTCTGGAATGACCCTTTTGCATAATACAACAGTGCACATAGCACTTTTGTTTTCAGTGCCACTGCCCTGTTCTGCCTTGTCCATGGTGTAATAGTGTCATGGACCATGTGTCACAGGTGTTGTATGGTGGGCTGGTCCAGTCTGAAGTGCTCTATGCAATGCTTATCTCTCATGGTCATGCATCTAGAAGGAATACATGGGGACATGGCCTCTGCGTCCATCACCACTCCTGTGCTGTATCCCACAGGAGGACATTCATAAGTAGATCTGGGCACATCCTGCCTTGCCCCTACAGGTACCTGTTCACCTGTGCATGCCCTGATCGTGTCCCTTTTTCTCTGCCCAATCACAAGTGTATCCCTTTAAGTGTGCATATGGGGCCTCCTATGCACGCTGATGGTACACTGTACTGGCGTCACACATGCACACTTGACAGGCAAATGCTTTGCTTGAGATGGTGGATGCATTGGTGCCAGTTTACCTGAGCATCCGCAGGTTTGGTGGCTGGGTACATACCTGAAGAAGCTGTTGCAGGTGTTACAGGACTGCTGGATCGGCGCACAATGTCGGGGTCATATGTGGATGTTGACTGTACCTGTCCAGGTGAGTACTGTGCATACAGGTGTGTGGGGGTGGTGCAGTGGTGAGGCTGTGGTCCATTGTAGCTGACAACTGTTATTTTATTCTGTGTCCTGCAGGATCATCTAGGTCTTCTGGACAGGATGGTGCTCACAAGGCTGGAGCAGGAGGATGGGGCCACCTGTGAAGAGATGACATGCCCAGGACAGCGGCAGTAGAGGAGAGTGAACACCTACTACTGTGCCCTGTGAATAGACTCAGAGGACACATGTTACAAAACTGACAATGGGGAGAAGTGGCATGTGAAGTCACCCTCAAAGGTAGGTGGACCTCCCTGTATCACACCTGTTCACGTTTACATTGACACATGCTGCCATCGCAGTGCTCCCCCTCATAACTGTCCTCTTTTTGTTTTTCACTCCTTGCAGCACTAAATAGGGCAATTCCATTGGCTGGTGCTGGTGCCACTCCCATGAAAAGCAATGACCCCACCTGGGGACCGCGGTACTTCAAGGAGGAGGAGGTGGAGGGCGTTGCCCATGTGCAGTACTCCACAGAAGGGGTGCGAGTGTAGATGGCAGTCCCATAACACTGCCTATTTAAGGACTTGTTCTAGTGTTTCTAATTGTTGTACCTCTGACTGCATGTTGATGCCTGGTGCTGGGACGTTTTCCTATACATTTGTGTACTGCTTGTTGTGACTTCACTGAATAAATCTCAGTACATTTCACACCTGTGTGATTTCTGTCTCCTGTATGGTGTTTCACATGCCAAGGAGGGATGCTAGGGTCATGTGTGGGGTCTACCATGCAGGTATGATGGTGTGTGCCGTGTGCCTCATGGGGGCCCTGTGTGGTACTGTCCCAGACATGTGACAAAGAGGGGACATATGGCAATGCCCTTACTGCATGAGCAAATGCGCTTAAGACCATTGCCATGGCATGTTGCTTTGGGGGGGCTGAATTAGTGGCATCCCATCACCCCAGGTTGCAGTTGCCATGGGCTACATGGGTTGCATCCCCTCCACGTCTGTTGGGGGATATCTGTTTCTGTGGCCAGTGGGATGTGTCCTGTCTGCCATGTGTCCCTGGTCTCCCCATGCTGTGCTGAACAGTGGTTTGCTGTCCAGTGCTTTGTGCCTGCATGTTGGGGGGCACACTGTGATGTGCCAACTTGGTCCGCATTTGTACCCCTACTGGGCATGACTAGCATGTAGCGGCATGTCACACTGCATAACGGCATGCATGGTGGTCATGTGTGCACACTTCCAGTGCCTCCCTGGTATCCCATCCTGTTGTGGGTGCAGCTGCATGCAGACACTTACGGCAGCCCTCCAGCAGCCATAGTTGCCCACACCTCCACACCAACACCTGGACATCATATCTGGCATCATGTATGTGCGCTGGGCCTGCTGCACATGCCACTACTTGGGCATGCCCCCACGAATGTGCTGGAAAACATGGCCATGCTGCTGTGCATGGGCTGCTATACCTGTCAGCATGCACACTTCATGCATGCCTCTCCCATGTGCCATGCACGTTACACTGTCATATGTCCTTACACACATGTGTTATGCACTCCCGTGTGGGGCATGTACCATTGATGCATAGGGCCCAAAGAACTTGTGGTCATATAAAAAAATGTACAATGACATATAACAAGCTCACGAGACCTAAAGAGAGTGGAGGCTTGAAAGCTCCTGATTTGTATTATTACCATTTGGCGTGCAGAATGACTCAAATTTCTAAATTGTTAGATGCTGAAAGATGTAACACCAATAACCTAGGGTGGTTTGAGATGGAGACTGATTGGGTGGAATCCTTCCATGTAAGGCTCCTTGGTCTCTGTTAAACCATGGAGACCACTTAACAATAAGATACTTGCAGACAGCTTAGCTTTCATTGCTATATGGTCTAAACTTCTCAGTTTGGATAGTAATCAGTCTGTATTTCAGCCTTTATTCAAAAAAAAAGAAGTATCACTAAACATAGCCAGGTATACATCATAACAAAATGGAATTTTAAGGAAGTGCTCAAAATAAAGTATGTAATGGACAAAAAATGAGATAGTACAATTTAGCACTGTAGTAATGGAAAAAGGTTTACACAATAGAGTCAGAATTCTTTGAATGGTTGAGTAATAGCATGAAGGAACAGTTGTTTAATGCGACAAGTATAATCTACACAAATGAGAATACAAACAATTTTCTGGCCTATTTACAAGTATGTCCAAAGATTTGAAGATATTATAATGTTTTGCTTGATTACTGCTACAGGATTAGATATAGAAAGTATTAGATGGTGGACATCGGCTCTAGGTAGGAATGCGGACACCTGGAAATGTAAAGGAATGTTGCAAAATTCTCTTAAAACATTCAAGTCAGTTAATATGAACATGGTCCAATTTAAATGTACACATAACCTTTACTATACCCCTTTCTAATTACATAATGTGAGATTCAGAGATTTTTGAAACTATAATAGGTGTGAACTGACAAATTGTGACATAATTTATTTTATTTATTTATTTATTTATTTGTTTATAATTCAGAAAACACCTATGAGCACAAGTGCTCATTTACAAAGGTTCCACCTGAGTAAAGGACAAAGAACAAAAGGACTACATGCATACACCAGCTCAAGGTCTGGTACAAGAAGGATTGTCTCTAAAACAGACAACCCCCCCCCCTTTGTTATAGGCCTGGAAGCCTAGAAGGAGGGATAGAGAATGGGGGAGGGGTTGCGGGAACTGGGAACCAAGGGGCGGCCTTTGGAAAAGTGGTCATAGGGGAAGGGCCAGGGATAGAAGAGTGGGGGGGGGGGAACCACGTGATGCAAGCTACCGGATAGTCGCTCCTCAGTACAGCTTCAGCCTCCCGTCTTTTTATATCTGTTTTTTGGTATATTTTCTCAATCTTTAAACCTCTAATTTCATGTTATTCTGGTTCCCTACAACTTTGTGCCCTTGCAGGGCGATTTTGAGAGAGAATGGAAGTTTACATGACAAAGCAGCAGCAGAAACACACCCCGCCAGTTACACCAGAGAAGGCCTCAAAAAAATTCCGAACCTCGAGTGGAGCAGAAAAGGGAGACATTTTGAATCCAGGGGCGGAACAGGAACCGCTCACATTGTCCAGATTTCTGGAGGAATTTAAACCATCCAGAGATGAGATTAAGGAGATGGCATCAGAAATGAAATCGCTCATGAGAAAAATAGAAGAGATTACTCTCACTACCTCAGACAACACGACTAGGATCTTCTCTTTAGAGAAGCAAGTGGAGAGATTTGAGCCTGAGATAGCAGCAATGCACCAGAAATTGTCCAGATTCGAGATCAAGCTTGAAGACCTTGAAGGTCGTAGCCGGAGAAATAATGTTGATTCTCAGGTTACTGGAGGGAGAGAAGGGCCAGAATACCATTGCTTTTACCCAGAAGCTGGTGGAGAAGATTGCAGGCCCTTCCCCATTTGGGGCCAAATATAGTATAGAGAGAGCCCACAGGACATTAAGACCGAAGCCCCCTCCTGGAGCAATGCCCCGACCTATAATTTGTCGTTTCTTAAATTTCTTAGAGCGACAACATTTCCTGTACAAAGTGAAAGAACTCCAAGAAGTTTGCTGGGTGCAAGCTAAGCTTAGAATAGCGCAAGATATTCCTGGTTCAGTCCATTTGAAGCGTGCGGCATTTCATCCTGTTGTTTCAAAAATCATGGCGGCTAAACTCAAATTTCATATGGGATACCCGGCCAGGCTACAGGTGCAGGTGGCTGGTTCCTGGGCTACCTATGAACATCCGGAGGCAGCATTTGCTGGTTTAAAATAAGCTTGCCAGATCTCTTCAGGGACACATGAAAGGCCTCAGGTGTCTCCCGACAAGATGAGAATCGTTTCGAGAAGGCTGGGCATTCATGCAAAGGAATCTTTTGGAAAGAAGCAGTTAAACATTCTTGGACTCTCATTTCAGCCCGAATAAGGGGCAGAAAGGACTTTTTTCTTTTCATAATGATCTAGCTGTCGATATATGTTCTTATTTGTTTTGTCTGGATCTGGGGTTTCTGGCCCTTCGGTTTTCACAGAGTTCCAATCACGGAAGTATATTCTTGTTTGTTCTGTCTGGGTCTGGGGTTTCAAGTAATTGAGTGATTTCTCATTAGTTTTTGTGCTGGGAGAAAACAAAACCTATTCAGTAATATTTGGTTTCACCTTCCCCTGCGAGAGTTTGGTAAGGATGGGTTCGGTGGAAGGCTATAGCTTTTGGGGAAATCCAATTACAAGGGCTGTGTTGTCCTTCCCCTTGTAAGGCATCAGGGTGCAGTTACACACTTGCAACACAGGAGGGAGCTTGTGTTCCATGTGTGTGTTAAGTGCTAATGGTTGTTAAGGCTGGAGAAAAGTTGGGATTTACTGGGGCAAAAGCACAGCAAATTGGAGGAGAGGAACAGAGGCCTGTACCTATGGGGCTGGAGAGCTTATTGAGACAATGGCCCGCACAGTGAATGTCATGTTTGGCTGAGGCTGACTTCCGGATCTCATGCCAGAGGTGCCTTTTCACATCCAACAAGCCATATGCCCTTGCAAGCCGTGATGTTTCTGGTGGCGATGTTTTATCGATACTGGCTTGCTCCCAGTGGTCCTCATTAAGGGATAGGCGATAGACACAAGGGCTTGTAGTGCAGGGATGTTGCATCCTTTCTCTGTCTTTATTACTAACATCTCAAAAGGGGATTGTATTATAAATAATACAGGATTTGGGGGACGGTTTTTCGGGGTTGGGGAGGAGTAGTAACGGAGTATTGCTGAACGTTGTTAGCAATGAGAGGGGGTTGGGTGGATGGCTTTTGGACTATGTTTTGGAGTTACTGAAGCTGTGGATTGTTCGAGGGGAATCTGGGGGTGGGGAGGGACAGGGGCTTAATGGGGGGGTTGGAGACTGGCACAGCAGATCCAGGAGAATAGAATCACCTGTTACAGGGTTGCAGTATATGTTAGATACCTTATCTGGATTTATACCTGACATAATAGATGGCTCAGAATATTAATATAGCTATGTGGAATGTGAAGGGGATCAGGAAAAAACTGAAACAATATCAGATACTTAAACACCTGAGCCTGTTGAGTGCCCAGATATCATTCTTACAAGAATCTCATTTAGTGGATTCCAAAGTATTACAACTTTGGAGACAACAGATAGGACAGGTTTTTTATGCTTCAGGGGAAACCAATAGTTGCGGGGTCATGACACTGATTAACAGAGACATCCCATTTGTCCCTTCTCAGGTATTTAAGGACGTGGATGGCATATGTGTCTTAGTTCAGGGTACCATTTGGGCTATGCCATTGGTTCTAGGTAGTATTTATGGACCAAACACAGATGATCCCTCCTTTTTTATGAAACTGATTTCTACGATTCTTCCTATACTCCCAATTCCAATTATATTAGGGGGAGATTTTAATTTGGTCTCGGATCCAAATGTGGATAGATCGAGCATTGGGTCGAGGGGACTGTCACCTGGACACAGGGCCTTTAAGGAAAGGATGGATCAGTGTGGATTGTGCGATGTATGAAGGGTCACGCATCCTAATATTAGGGAATACACCTATTGCTCGCCAGTGCATGGCATGCAATCTCGCATTGACTACCTATTAGTTTCTCACAAGCTCTTGCCAGGGGTATTGTCCACCCTGATCCAACCGGGTCCAATATTGGATCATTCCTTAGTTTTGGGTAATCTGGCCTTCCTTAACATTCCCAAAAGAGAGGCAAGATGGAAATTAAATGAACAACTACTAAAAGATGAAAAGTATCTAGGATTGGTGAAAGAGCAGATAGAGTTTTTCCTTTCCACCAACCCAATGGATAGTGCAAGACCGGATATTTTATGGGGAGCCTTCAAGGCTTATATAAGGGGCATTCTCATTAGTCTAGCTGCAAAGAGGAAGAGGGCACAGGAAACGGAGTTACTCTTCCTATTGTCTCAGATACAGGCATTAGAAAATATACACCCAGATAAAATTTCTCAAGAGGAGTCACAGAAGCTATTATAAATGTTTCGGAATGTTAAGAGAAAAGGCTGAGCTGGCTATAATCCGTACAAAGGACAGTTTTACAGATCAAGGAGAAAAAGTGGGGTGTCTGTTGGCTCTACGTTTAAAACAACAAGAATCAGCAAGATTTATACCCCCAATAAGGTCACAGTCAGATGGGACCCTGAAGGTATCCCCCTCAGAGATAATCCAGGAGTTTGCTACTTTTTATGAGCAGTTATATAGGGACATGGATAGTCCTCCACCCATTCATAAAGTGGAGGAGTATCTCAGGGAAGCGCATCTTCTGTCACTATCTGACTCTCAAAAGAAATTTATATCTTCCCCTTTATCACAGGAAGAAATAGCTGCTGTTATAAAGGACTTGCCCCTGGGTAAAGTCCCGGGTCCAGATGGATTTTCTGCCTTATTTTACAAAGTTTTCATGGAGCAATTACTACCCGTGTTGCATCGTCTCTATTTGCATATTTTGTCTGGAGAGACGGCAGATGCACATTTGTTTGAAGCATTGATAGTTTTGTTACCTAAACCGGACAAAGACCCAGAAATGGTTCAGAGCTATAGACCAATATATTTGCTGAATCAAGATGTCAAAATTCTCTCGAAGATACTGGCAGATAGACTAACCCTGGTTCTTCTGCATCTTGTGGGTATGTCTCAAGTGGGATTTATGAGAGGACATGCATCTTCAGATCACCTATGCACCCTCTCGCATGTCTTCTGGGGGTCCAGGGATGCCATATATCCTCTTGAGCTGGTCTCCTGGGCCGAGAAAACGATTGATAAGTTATTGGACTTTTCTATTTCAAGCCCTCAAGGCATTTGGATTCCCATCCATGTTCATAGATTGGATTAGGGCAATTTACTGGGTCTCCTACAGCGAGGATTTCAGAGAATGGGACTTTCCAAGTCTTTACCTTTCTTTGATGGGTACGAGGCAGGATGCCCTCTCTCCATTATTTTTCAGTCTTACCTGGAACCACTGATTTAACATATTCTCAATAATGAAGGAATACAAGGTATTCCCATTAGGAATGAAGTAGTGAAAATAACAGCGTACGCTGACGACCTCCTCTTACATTTGGCTAATCCGATAATATCTATCCCGAATATGCTAAGGGAGGTTAATAGATTTAGTAGCTTCTCGAATTACAAGTTAAATCCCAACAAGACATCCTTTTTCCATCTTAACCATAAAGTCTTCAAGACTGACATTATTTCTCTGGGACTATGCTGGTCACCCCGGGCTATTACATATTTAGGCATAAAATTAACGCGTAATCCCTCCTTGTGTTTTAAGGAAAACCTGGACCCTCTTTTGCAGGGGATTACTCAAGATTTAGAGAGATGGGATAAACTTCCGTTATCTTTATGGGGTCGTATTAATACAATTAAGATGAATCTGTTTCCCCATTTATTTTACCCTCTGTCGCATCTTAATTCATTTGTCCCCTTAAGTTGGTTTCAGAAAACACATAAACTCTTTACCAAGTTTATTTGGTCGAGTAAGACCTCTAGGCTGGCATACCACAAACTAGCCGCACCCAAGAATGGAGGGGGGCTGCGGAATCCTTACTTGCCCATCTACTATTGGGTTAGTCATTTGGCTAAATACCTGTGATGGGTAAGACTGGGTCCAGATAACATGAACCCGGTTTGGCTTAAGATAGAATTAGATTTTTTCCAATCTATGAACATGGACCTCCTGACTATGCTCTATCTGAAAATCTCTCAGCTGCAAGATATTAATAAATGTCCCACCATCATGACTTCACTAAGAGTACATTCACAATTGTGCTCTTTTCTGCGTTACAATCAAAGTAAAGATCTCTCTCAATCTATTTGAAATTCCCCGTGTTTCACCATAAACAAACAGAAAATTTCCCATTCATGGTTGCCTCATTTAGAAGAGGGGACAGTATCGTCATTTTTGGATGATGTTGGAGAGTGGCTCTCATGTTCTCATTTCATATACAAGTTCAAAATTCCGGAGTCTCAGGTTTTTAAAGTGGTTCAATTGAGGCACTTGTTAACCACGGTTCTTTGGGCCACTCTACTCCATCCAGCGGCCTTTGCATTGGTATCTGAACTTTCTCCTCTTCTCGTCCCCTCTGGTGTGATTTCTAAGATTTATCAAGTGTTGTTCCAATGAAGGTTTGGATGCAGTGGTGGCCCCACCAACTTCTGGGTTTCATTTTTTCCCCATTATACTTTTAAATGGTCCGTCCTCTGGATGTACGGTCATAAATATGTATCCCAAGATAGATTACGTCTCATACAGTTTCACATTCTGCATAACTTATACTATACCCCAACTAAACTGGTGAAATGGGACCTTCTTGATACCGATAGGTGTAATAAGTGTTCCCAGGACACAGGGTCGCTTTTTCATCTTTTCTGGTCATGTCCCCGGATAGCATCATTATGGGAGCATATAAAAACCAATCTGGATCCTTTATTAGGTTTACATGATTATTTTACACCGGATATTTGCCTGTTGGGGGATTTGTCCTCCACAAAGGTTAAAATCCGGAGATTTCACATATCCATGGTTGAGCTCCTGGTTAAAAAAATCATTCTCAGGTGTTGGAAGGAAAGGACCAATCCAACATGTCAGGAGTGGCTCAATGAGATTTTAGCAAATATACGTACAGAGAAGGCTATTGATAGCCTTCGAAACAGACTACATAGGTATAAGGTTATCTGGGATCCCCTTCTCACTTTAATTACAATGGCTATGAAGTAATGAGTAGTCGAGGTTACCACTTTAATTATTTTAGGTAAAGGTAGTTAGCAAGTGATAACAGTGCAGAATGAACTGCTGTGCTGGGGGAGGGAAGGGGTGGGGGCAGCATGATTTGTCTTATGAATCCTATGTTAAAGTGTTCATTACTGCCTCCTGTAATGTGGAAAATGTGGTGAATAAACTTTGAATTGCAAAAAAAAAAGAAGAGTAGGGGGGGGGCTTGGCTCCAGAGAGGATGACCTCACAATATGG
Organism: Neoceratodus forsteri; assembly: GCA_016271365.2. Classification (NCBI taxonomy): domain Eukaryota; kingdom Metazoa; phylum Chordata; order Ceratodontiformes; family Ceratodontidae; genus Neoceratodus; species Neoceratodus forsteri. The sequence goes on from CM057456.1 coordinate 195,681,801, forward strand.
GGTGAGGCATCAAGAAAAAGAGAGCAGGGGATAGTTTGAAGGGAGAGAGAGAAAGAGAGAGAGAGAGAGAGAGAATGAGAGCAAAGTGGTGGGTGCAAAAGGAGGGATATAATGGGCTGCACAAGGATGCTCTCCCTCACTTTTGCTAGGCAAATTTTGATTTTCCACCCACCTCCCAAGGAATTATGGGATACAGTGAGGGAAGAATGAGAAAGGAAAATATTTTCTGGAGGGGAGGGGGGAAATTCTGGAGTTACACAAAGGTGGGGTGTAAGAGAAAAAAGGGTATGGACACCTAGGAATAAAATGGGGGACAGGAATTGGACCTGGCCCAGACAATAGGAAAGGGCGTGGACACCCAGGAATGGAAATGGGGGGCAGGAAATGGACCTGGCCCCGACATTGAGAGCAAACCCCTCAGGTTTACATGGGGGAGATGGAAGAGAAAACGGACTGGAAAGAAAGACCCCTCGGGTTTACATCCAGAGGGTGGAGAAGGAAGAAAAATATGATATAAAATGTGATAAGAAATACAAAGAAAATATTATATAAATTGTGATAGTTCAAATAAAGAGAATATAAAAATAAATGTTTTAAATATGGCATTTAAAGGAACTCGGTATTGTTGAGGAAAATTTGAATGACAAAATTAATAAATGCTATGCCGACTGAGCAACCAAAAGCAATACTGAGTGTGGTGTCCTTCTTTGGGTGAAAGGCTCTAGAACAAGCAACAAAATTTACAAGCAGGGTTATTTACAGACTGTATCATAGCAGTCCCAGGGGGACAACGTTTGCAAGTATCAGTAAGATATAACCAGAGGAGACTACAAGCACATTGACAGTAAAGGATCAACATGGTAATATGGGCATTAGTCATTTAAAACAGCAACAGACTGATTTCAGAGTGAGTTCTTTTTTAAAAGCTTTCCTAAATTGTCTGATTTGGGGCAGTCCCTCTAGGGATTCTGGGAGTTTGTTTAGCCATTGGGCAGCACAAATTGCAAAACAGTGAAATCCCTGGGCTTGTTTTTTTGAAAGGAGACTTCAAGGGCTTGTCTAGACATACTTCTAGTGGCGTATTGGTTGGTGAATAAGCAGAAGAGATCTTTACTTCAAGTGGGGTGAGACCCAGCAAAGCATTTTTAACCACCAGGCAGGACTGATACTTTAGCCTGTCCTGTAGCGGTAACCAGCTGATAAGAGCATAGAGGGAGTAACTAAGTGTGAGCCTGTCAGCCCCACCAGCAAAACAACAGACTTTGTGAGTACCATCCTTACTTTGTTGAGAACAGTCACTAGCTGCCCCATGTACTGGGAGACCATAGCCAAGGAGGGGAAGGATTGTACAGGAGTCCGGCAGGCATCTTTTGCAATCTATGCCAATATGCAAGGATTATGGAATGATATCAAACAACTGCTGAACAATATTGATTGGCTACAAGGCAATATGAATAGAAAAGGCTGCATAATAGGGCATTTCAAAGATAGGAATTGCTGAACTAAAGAACAATAGATATACTGTTAATGCAGCATGGGAACAAGGGTGCTGTAATGTGGGCTCTGTAATGTGGGTACACTGAATATGGACATCCAGGACTTGTGGGCAACATGCTGTCAGGTTATCACTCTGCCTCCCACTCCCTGATGTGCCTCACTGTAGAGTTGGTTATTTTAACTTTGAGGGGGTGTGAGGGTGGAGCCTACTGTAACATTATAGCACAGAATTCTATATGGTTCCATACTTTGCAGGGTTGGCTTTCTGGTGGCATTGCGTGATATCACCCTTTTTATCTATTGCCTTTTTGACGTGTGGTCTTTTGGTTGTGCCCTTTTTACCTGCGGTCTTTTTCTTTTCACACACATTATACAGAACCAGAACAGCAAGATACAATTTCCCTTATATCAGTGACTGTTAAATATACAATTCTTCAAATTTGGTTGGAAAACTGGGCCTCCACAATAAACAAATGGAAGGGCAAATGTTTGGAAATTATATGATCTGAGTGGTTGGCTCACTCAGTGGTTGGACAGAACAGAAACTATTTGGCTAAATGAGAAAGTATTTACAAATTATTTTCTTCTGGAACAACAGACATGTAAACAATTCTTAAGAAGCAATGAGTACAAGAACTCTGAGTAGAATAATTCACATGGACGGAACCCATCATTTTCTCAAATCTTCTCTCTGAGTATTTACCTTTTTTTCTTCCAGTGCTGTATTTCTTCTTCTGTCTTCTTCCCTCTATATTTGTCTAGAAACATAGAAACTACAGGCTGATAAGGACAGCTTGACCCACCTAGTCTGCTCATTTTTCACTGCACATAGTATCCTTGTAGATCTTACTTGATCTCCACTTCATTCATCCCCTTCTCTTTTCCTGAGATTCCCTTATGCCTATTTCATAAATTCTTGAACCCCACCACTGTTTTCACCCCCACCCTCTCCTCTGGAAGACTGTTCCAGGAATCCACTACTATGTCTGTAAAGAAGTAGTTCCTTACATCTCTCCTGAATCTACTCCCCTCCAAAACAGTGGCCTAAATACAGAAATAATTCTCTAGAAGATCAAAATCATTTTCTTAAAGGGGTATTTCTCTTTAAATGTATGATGTTCACATAGACATCTCCTTGTTATTTTGGTTTAATAGTAAGTACTTTTTAAGCTGTTTAACTGGTAACTTTAGAGTAATGTTGCAGTTAATTTATATTATACTGTATATGTGATCTAGTTTAATAGCATTTCATTCTCTTTTATTGTTTGAATGTATAGAAATCATGTTATACAGTATACAGTTAATGTGCTATTTTCTTTGAAAAGAAAAAAAAACTTATACTGACAAAAATAGGTATACAGATTCCTTATCGAACAAAACCAAAAAGAGCTTATTAAATTAAGGGAAAAGTGGAGCAGTGATCTAGCGACAACCATACCAGATGATCTATGGCAAGAAATAGTTTAGACACCATCACACAGGATCATAGATTCACAGTTGCAACCAAATTCAACTACCTGCAGAGAACATAATCTAGCCCCAGAAAACTTAAAAAGATGAATAATACTATATCATGGCACTGTCTGTGATGAATAATACTATATCACCGCTCTGTCTGAGATGCACACATACTACAGTACAGGAACTTTTATACTTCTTATACACTCATGCCCATATCCCATATATTACTAATTTTTGAACAAAGGTAATTAACACAATATCAAAAACATTCTGCAGCAACCTAACTTTTACACCATTATTTAAATTACTGGGGATTCCAGACTGCATCTTTAACTCATACAAATATATCTTTAATCATCATAACCATTATTATAGCAAAAAAAAATGCATCCTACTTAAATGGAAAGACTCCTCACCACCTAAACACAAGATGTAGGAAATTTAGATGCTGGACTTTATGCAACTGGAAGAAATTCAGTACTCCAAAAACAGTATTCAAGAGCTATTTGATTGAATCTGGGCCCCTCTTCACACATTAATCCAAAGGGGACTCAACAACAAGTTAAAAATATATTCTATTAAAGAAAAAGAAAGACAGTAATAATAATGTAATAGGTAAATAGTAATAGATAAAATAATTGATTTAATAAACACTTATCTCATTCTCCAGTAAGACTTAAATTTTATGAATTAGTACTTGAGAATATGTATAATAGAAAGTATTTTATGTTTATTTTTATATAGTTACATGTATGACTATAACAAAATGGTTATGCTTAGTGATAAAATAAAGTGTTTCTGTTCAGCATTGTTGCTTGTTTTATGTGTTTTCCTTAAAGGAAGTTTATTTATCTGATGATATATGCCTTTGTAAAACAATCTTAAGCTCTCAATTAAAAAGAAGTAACATTTAAAAAATCTGTAAAATCTTCCCAAATAATCACTTTTACAGTGGTTGAATGAGACAATTGTTACAGAAAAGGGAAAAATATCTGATCTACCTTACACATCTGTACTCGGTGTTAACATCCCAGGTCAGCTGCTGGTTACAAGCAGAAAAAATCAAATGGCTTTCAGCTGAGGGCTTTGTCCTCAGAAATGGTCCCAGACATTCTATGACTCACTGTACATTGGAGTCATTTTAGTTATTTTTTCCTGAATGTTCATCTTCCCCCCTTTTAGTCTCGGTCTCTAACTGCAGAGAATACTGATATCAGTTTCTAAGTGTCAAGAGGATTTGACTCCCATTTTTACTGTCAACTTCAAAACATTGACCTAAATATGTGGACTACAGTACCAAGAAATTGTATCCCCTGCATATGATATAACACACATCGGTTCCTAGTAGATCTTTGTTCTCTTTTGCAACTAAATGACCTGGTTTTGGACAAGTGAGATTTGATCTGGAGGGGAGAGCTAGCTTAGTTGAGCTGCATAAGTAGATATTAATGAGATATTTGGTTATAGTGTGCAAAAAACATATGGAATAAAATATGCAATATGTTGATGGGTTTTCAGTGATCCCATTTACTCCATTGCTTGCTTAGCTACACCATGCTGGCAAGACACTGAATGCAGTCAGGACTATGGTGCGGCAGCCTGACAGAACTTTGTTAGCCATCAATGGTCCTGGCTGGGCAGGAAATGGCTCCTACTGGGAATCTATGACTTAACTTAAAGGTGATATACAAATAAACCCTTCATCCTCTCAGCATTAAAATAACATAGCACTTGCATTCAGAAATGCATAGCAATTTGCTATGCACACAACACTGGGGTTGGAGAGCATCTTAACTACTTATTATATAGTGAAGAGAACTCTTTTCATGGCATAGAACACTGCACCTCTGCATCTGTGGCAGCCAGAGGGCTCAGCGCTTTGACTGACAGATGGACTCTTCCCTTGTGCATCTGTATTTGTGGCCACATGGAAGTTCAGGGCCCAGAGGGCACAGCACTTCCACAGCCTGACAGATTTTTTTATTTATGTATTTATATGAGATTTGGTGACCGGGAGAGGAACACTGAGCCATGGCTCATTTCCAGGTGAGACACAGAGGAAAGGGAAGAGAAATAAGTGTACAGATGCAAACTGACTTTCAGAACCAGATTAAGTTGGTGGTGGTGGTAAAGAATATGGGAAATTTGGCCAGGATACCAGGGAAATTCCCCTACTCATCTGGAGAGGATGCTGTCCAGTTCTTGTGGATGGCCAGTTCAATGCAGAGTTTGACCTGCACTGGTGCAAGAGAGGCTGGGGAGCAGGTGTCCTCCCTTGCCTCTGATTACACAGAGTGGAAGTTGATGCTGAAGGAGAAATGGAGCAAAACAGCTTACTGGAGCAGGATGGAAGTGTGCAGCAACAGGCGACAGTTGGTGGATCCAGTGTAAAACCATGGGTTAAAGAGCCAAAGAAGGCCAGCTCTCATCAATGGAGGAATTGGAAAAGCTTCTTCAAGAAGAGGAAAGCCAATTTTTGGCATGACAAGCTCTGCTCTGAGATTGTATCTGGAAGCAGAGAGTAGCAGGACCAGTGGGGTAGCAGAAAAATGGAAACAGACAAATTACACCTACCAGTGAGTCCTAACGGGTCATAATGTTGCACGCTTAATAGCGTATAACATTATGGATAACTCAGTACTGCGCAACATGCTACCACTACTGGTGTAATACCGCATGTATTGCTGTATGTGGTATTACACCAGTAGTGGTTTCCCAGGCAGAGGATAAGCCCTCTGCTGGAAGCAGGTCCTAACAGGCAGCTGCTGTGGCTCACAGGACTGAGCCACAGCAGTAGGAACCCAGATGCTGCGTCTGAGACTGGATTTGATTCCCGGTCCCAGAAACATTTTATTTTTTTCAGACTTGTGCACTGCCTGTGTTGGACCCCCCTGGAGTTGAGAATCTTTAGTGGGGGTGGTCCAGGGGGTGCAACCCCCCATACCAGAGGGTGTGGTGGTGGAGCCCCCCACAGAAAAAAGACTTATGCCTCATGACATAAATTGTGCTGTACTGGCAGCGCAATCTTGCCATGCGGCATGATGTCTTGCGACTTTAAGATCCCGTGCCTCAGTGAGTCAGGTTGCAAGGAACTGGATGAAACAGCACCTGGAGACAGTCAGAAGGCTCCAGGGAATTCTATGTAGGAGATGGAAATTGTAGCAGTTTCTGGAGAGATGGATGGCACCGCGGGCAGCAGGACACATGGAGAATCCAGATCAGAGCGCACAGGTACTGCACCACAGGGGGATGGAAAAAAGCCAAGGCAAGACTTTGAAGTAGTTATTGAACCACAGGGGACTGGCAAGACAGAACAGTCAGACAATTCTGCTAAGCCAAAATCTCCGGTAATGGACCTACCGGTAACAAGACCTGTGTTCCCAAAAGTACGATTTCATTTGCAGACAGGCAAAGACAATGCCCCAAAACCCCAAAGAAAAAGTTGATGGAGCCTTCAGGATTGGTTGGGGATAGTTCTGGACAAAGAACACTTGGTAAAAATACACAGAATGCTGCTAACCCTGTACAGGCATGGGCTTTAGTACAAACGCCAGCCTGGGTGATGATGGCGCTTGAAAAGGCTGGATGGGTTAAAACTCTGGATGGATTAAATTTCTGGGTGGGAAAGGTTGGGATGCAAACTACCCTGGCACTTCCAATGCAGCAGAAACATATCCTCTGGCTTCTATGATTATGCAAAGGGCAAACCCCTCTCAAGCTTGTAGTATGGAGTTTCAGCTGCTGCCAGGCCAGCCCCCTGCCCCAATGCTTCTGAATTTCCATGGGTAGAATCTCAAAACCAAGGGCTGTTAAAGACAATCATGCACATAGAAGTGGAAGTCTTGCCCCCAGATAAAATCACAAGCTGCCCTGACTTGCAATCAGTCAATATCCCACAGCAGCATGCTATGGAAGAGGATGAGACCAACGTCCTGCCTAGTATTGAGGGTACAGGACAGGAACAGATACCTGAACTCCAGGTAGTCCCACTGACAAGTGTGTGGTAATCTAATGTGTATGAGCACCTATTTCTAGAGGCTACAAGGATGCCTGCAGAAGCCATCAAAAGACCAAATGCAGTCTGTTTAAAATACAGGGGTGGCATATCTGATCTCCAAGACAGGCATTTTGTGGGGCATTCATTACTGAAAGACAGTATGAAATTCTTTACTATGAGGTCTACACACTGATTCATATGCCAGGTGATACAATCTTTGACGTCAGCTCCAAACATTCTGCTGACTTAGAAAGATTTTGGAAACAATATCAACTGTTTAAAGATACCCCTTTGTGGCGCCCCTTTGTGGCTATCCCATTAACAAAACCCTCTTTCAAAAGGATCACGGTACTGTTCTGGAACGAGGGAGTTAATGTTGCTGACATTACCTTCTAGCTGAAACAACGGTGCACCATCAATGGGTTCACTGAGCCCATCCTTGATGATGAACATTTCTGGACTCGGGAATGGAGGGACAAGGTGACTTTAAAACAGGAACATGGGGAAGCTCAATACCTGCCCAATTGTTTTTTCTTAGGACAGGGCAGAGGGGTGGTGTTCTATGCAGGTTATCCCCAGGCTTGCTATCATTGTGGAGACACCAGACACTTAAGCATGTATAAGACAAGCCGAAGTGCAGCTTGTGCAGCATACTCGGCCATTACAGTGCACAATACACCAGCCCCATGAGGTGCAACCTATGTGAAGAACATGACCACACCTTCTGAACTTGCAGCTGGCACCTCACAACAACCTAGACCTAGTGGCCCAAGCAGAGCATGATGGGTATATGGCTCTGGCTCAAAAGGAAAGATTAAAACTGATTACAGAACCAGTTGGGGGCATCACCTCTGCGGGTGGAACAGTCCCGGGACCAGGTGATTAGAAGTTCTACATCACCTGATAGACCAGCCACAGCCTCCCCCTTCTTCTTCTGCTGCTCTGCTTTCAAACCTAGTAGAGAAGATGGTCGGATCCCCTTCCCAACCTGATCCTATCACAGCTGCTAGAGAAACGGAAGCCCCTCCTCCCTCCCTCAAAGGTTGGGGCACCACTCAGTCTGAGGATTGATCCTCCTTTTCAGTCCCAAACATGCATCACCCTTATCAACTAAAGGGGGACCTTTTAAGATGATGACTAGGTCAAAAGCAGCATTACATACATCTGCTTCTTAGGATCTAGCTGATGAACGAGATCCTACTGAATCACAGAACCCCTTTTCTATTCTACAAACTGGGAACTAGGCAGAATCAGAGGGGGACTCTGATGTATCATCAGTGGCATCTTCCCAGTTGGAGAGTGCCATGGAAGTAGTCCAAAGAGATGTTAAAAAAAAAAAGAATTAGAAAAATGAAAAGTGAACTGGATTTTCATATGGTCTTTCTATATGTATTGGTTGCTTTTTTCCCTTCTTAAAGGCAACACTAGCCATAACAACTTGTAATGTGAATAGTATAAAATGTGCTTCAAAAAGACAATTTACTTTTTCACTGTTGCATGAATTTAAGGGGGACATAATATTTTCTTAAGACACCCGTGTTCACTCCATTCCAGACATCAAGCTAGCACAAATGGTGTGGAGGCGGGGATCTTCCTTGTGGTCGATTGGAGAAGAGATGTGTACAGGGTTGGGGTTTCTCTTCTTTGGTCAGGATACAAAGATAAATAAAGTGCTAGACATTTGCAGTGGTAGAGCCATGGTTGTTGACACTCAGTATGCTAGTAAACCCCTCTGTCTTATTAACACTTACGTCCCTCAGAGTAAAGGTGCTAGAACACGCTTATTTCACTTGGTAGAACTTTTTCTGCATACCTCCCGGCTGACCATGTAGCGAGGAGATTTTATTTGAGGGTTGTCAAAATGTCAAAATGAGATTGGGGAAAAAAACAGAGGAGATTTTTTGCAATACCAATTTGTTAAAACTCATTTTACAGTATTCTGGGTTTTGGGATGTGTACAACATTGCAGCCCCCCCCCCCCCAGTACACACCTTTTATAAAGGGGCTTTGTCTACCCGTAATGACTTCTTTCAGGAGAGGACTCCTGTTAGTCATATTGATATACTACCTACTGAAACCTCTGACCATGTTGCAGCACAGGCATTTATAGATTTACTAAAACATGCGTAGCCTGGCAGGGAGTACTGGAGGTTAAATACATCTTTATTACAAGAGGACTTTGTCAAAGCAGAGATTTTGGAATTATTAGCTGCCCACCAGTCAGTTAAATGTTTATATGAAAAGTTGGTAGAATGGTGGGAAGACACACAGATAGATCTAAAGCAATTACTGATTCAGGCATCCCATAGGGTGGCTCAGATGAAATATTCTAAATATTTGTGTCTGAGAGCCTAGTTTTTGAAAATTTTGACACAGATGAGGGAGACAGGAATGGACCTGAGTGGACAACTATCTGAGATGAAGCAGGAAAAGTTTTCTATCAATATGATAAGGAACAATATTTGCGACTGAAACAAAAGTTTGGCACTCAGGGCTCAAAATTTCATGTAAACCCTTTTGAGAGCAATGTGGACAGGTTGAGACAGAGAGTGATGATTTTTTTAAAGAATGAGGTGGGACAGCAGATCACAGACATTGCATCCCTCTAACAGATTGTGCAGCTCTACATAGAGCAGAAATTTCGGAGAGGAGACAATACAGGCCTAGCGGAGTTTCCGGGAAGCCAAGCCACACCCCAACTTTCAAACTCAGATCAACAGTATTTATGTGAGCCTTTCAAGGAATTGAAATTGGGGGGGGCCATTAAAACGCTGACCAATGGGATGGCCCCAGGGTGCGACAGCATCCCAAATGAATTCTACAAATTCCAGGACAGATTCCTGCTGCAAATGGTCAGTGAACCAACCAGGTTAGGGAATTCCCTTGACCTTGTGCTGGCAAATGGGGACTTTGTGAGAGAACTAACAGTGGAGGAACCACTGTCAGGGAGTGACCACCATTCAGTATGGCTCACATTGGATATGGGCAAGTAAAGAGTGGAATCTGGCACAAGAGTGCTGGACTTCAGAAGGACTGACTTTGGGAGGATGGGGGAAGTGGTTAAAGGGTACCTGGCCAGAATTCAATCTAGTATGGACACTAACCAGAAGTGGGAGCTCATAAAGCTGGGAATAGTGGAGGCAACCAAAACCTGCTGCAAGGCCCAGAGCAAGAAGGCTAGGGCTAAGAAACTTGAGTTGGTTGAGCAAGGAGGTCATGGAAAGGTAAGAAGGAAAAGAGCTGCCTTTAGGAAGTACAAGATAACGGAGGGGGGAGGACAGGGAGGAGTACGTGACAGAATCAAAGGAGGTGACAAGGGCAGTAAGGGGAGCCAAAGCATCTACAGAACTCAGGCTGGCACAAGGCATTAAGAAGGGGGAGAAGGACTTCTTTAGGTACATCAGGGAGAAAAGGAGCTGTAAGGACCACTTAGTAAGGATTAGGAAGGAGGGGGGTTGGGTGGAAGCAGGGTGCGATAAGGCAGAAGCACTAAATGAGTATTTCTGCTCAGTATTTACTGAAGAGAAGAGGGGGGTGACACCCAAGGGGGGGAGAAATGGCAGAAACAGGGGGGAAGGGGTGACAGATGGGGAAATCATGGAAGGCAGAGTTCAGGAGGGTTTGAAGGCACTGAGGATGGACAAGGCGCCATGCCCAGATGGCATCCACCCCAGGGTACTGAAGGAGCTGGCAGAGGTCCTTGCAGGACCTTTGGCAGACCTATTTAATGCCTCACTACATTCGAGGTGTGTACCTCAGGACTGGAGGATGGATCATGTGGTGCCCTTCCACAAGAGTGGCCTGAAGGATGAACCGGGAAACTACAGACCAGTGAGCCTCACATTCGTGGTGGGTAAGCTAATGGAGACTATCCTGAAGGAGAAGCTGGTGGCCCTCCTAGAGGCCAAAGGACTACAGGACAGCAGACAGCATGGCTTCATATGGGGCAGATCCTGCCAAGCCAACCTGGTGGAGTTCTATGACTGGGTAACTAAACAACTGGACAGGGGCCATGCAGTGGATGTCCTGTATCTGGACTTCAGTAAGGCATTCAACTCAGTGCTGCATGGAAGGCTGGGAAGTAAGTTAGTAGGCACGGGGCAGGTGCAAAGCTGGTGAGATGGGTAGGAAACTGGCTTCAGGGAAGGCAACAAAGGGTGGTGGTGGGTGGGGAGCTCTCACACCCAAGGGTAGTGACGAGCAGTGTTCCACAGGGCTCGGTGTTGGGACCAGTGTTGTTTGGGATATTCATTGCAGACATACAATTGGACATCAAGAGCAAGGTCAGTCTGTTTGCTGATTATACCAAGGTAGGGGCAGTGGTGGATGACCTAGGGGGTTGGCAGGCATTGCAGAATGATCTGGCAAAGCTTAAAACCTGATCAGACACCTGGCAACTGGGATTTAATGCCCAAAAGTGCAAGGTGATGCATTTTGGGATGAAGAACCCAAGGAGGAGTTACCAGCTGGGGGGAGTGCAGCTAGCCCAGACAGAGGAGAAGAAGGATCTGGGGGTGCTCATTACAAGGTCAATGAACAACTCGGCACAATGTAGGAAAGCAGCTGCAAAGGCCAACAAAATGCTGGGTTGTATTGCAAGGGGTATATCCTCGAGGAGGGAGGAGGTGAATCTGTCACTGTATAGGTCATTAGTTAGACCGCACCTGGAGTACTGCATGAGGTACTGGCGCCCGTATCTGAAGAGGGACATTAAGTTACTGGGGGGGGTGCAGCACAGGATGATAAAAATGATCAAGGGGCTGGGGGACTTATCGTATGAGAGGAGGCTGCGGGAGTTGAACATGTACTCACTAGAGGAGAGGAGGGACGGGGGGGACATGATTGAATCCTTTAAGTCCATTAAAGGAATAAACAAGACAGGTACAGAGGGTCTGTTCAAAGTAAGGAGGGGAGGGACACCAGGGGCCATGATATGAGACTGGAGGAAGGAAGGTTCAGGAGGGAGATGAGGAGACACTTTTTTACAGAGAGGTTGGTGGCTGGGTGGAATGCGTTACCTGCAGAAGTGGTATCCAGTAGTACAGTGGTCTGCTTCAAAAGAGGATGGGACAGGACAAGGGGAGGGTTAATGAAGGGGAAGGGTGGAAGGGAGGGGAAGCTTCAGAATAAGGGGTGCTAGCTGCACATTCAAGCAGACTTGATAGACCTCTAGGCCTTTATCTGCTGGCAAATTTCATATGTTTGTATGTTCGTACAAACTCTTTTCAGAACAGATTTGCCCTATGTTATGGGATGTATTGGAAGCCCTTCCCAGTCATGTGAAATTAGGATCTAGCATGACAGAAGGGATAATCTTTTCCCCCTGAATGCAAAGTGAGCCACAAAAGTGGAGCATAGGAGTGAGGGGGACAAAAAAAGGGGATCCCATGGAAATTAAGAACTGAACGCCTTTAAGTTTGTTGACTTCTGATTATAAAATATTGGCCAAAATAATCAACAAACGATTAGCAAGAATAGCAAAAACTGGTATCCAGTGATATTGGCAACTGCAAATGAAGAAGTGAGTTAATAGCAACTCATTTGCAGTGCATGACATTTGAGCTACCCTGAAAGGTACAGCGAGGGTAGGGATAAGCGAGGGAAGGTTACCGGTAATGTAGGATGGTGACCGGAAGGGGAGTGATAGGGAAGAGGGTTTGTGTGGGGCAGTGCAGCATACTGCTGCTGAGCTAGCCATGTGGTGTGGTGGTGAGGTTGGCTAGCTTTGATATAGCAGGTACAGGGTTCAGGGCTGGAGAGAGGTATATTTTTTTAGCTTGCACTTGAATTTTTTTATTTTTTGGGACTGTCTCTCCCTCCCCGACATGCACCTCCCTGGTGTTGGAAATCTAAAATCAGGGGAGTGTGGAGTGTGCAGCCCCCCACATAAATGCTTGTTTTGGTTACCAGATGTGGTGTCGCTGCTAACTGTACATTGCAGATTTGCTTTTCGGCGATGTACACTGGCTGTAACGACGATCGCTGTTATGACATGGAACTGCAAAACCTTAGTGTTGGAAGCACAAACATGTGAAATCCCAGACTGAAATATCAATCAGAATTTAGTTTTTATTGGAGAACTAATTGAGCAAGGTCTAGATATGACTTTGGTCGTGTACATGCTGACAGTGGACCAGGAGACAGCACTTGATTCTGTCAAGCATGACTACTTGTGGCAGACCTTGCACCTTTATGGCATCCCGGGATGCTTTTATAAACATTATAAAAGTGTTATATAATGAGGCCCAGATATGTCCTATGGGGAATGGTCACTTGGGGACCCCTATGTATCTCCTGAATGGGGTGAACCAGGGGTTCCCCCTCAGTCACTTACTATATGTCTTTTTTTCCTTTTTTTTTTTTAATGCCCTGGCCCAAGGCTCTGGTCCCCTGTCCCACCCACTGCTCCCCCATCTCCAGGCCCCCCCAGGACAGGGCCACCAGGTGGGTGACCTCTCCATGGAAATTCAGATCATGAAGCCCTGGCTTGCCCCCAGGGTGGGGTCACATGAGTGGGCCCCCCTGGCAAACTTTTAGTTTGAGTGGGGAGTGGCGACGGAGGTGGGGTCATCATTAGCGGCCAGTGACAATTTTTTTCTGATTGTTTTTTCCCCCCAGGGGTGGGAATGTGCAATGACGCCAGCTTCCACCTTGCCCCACTTACATGTGGTGCCAGCCATGTGGGACCCCCAACCTCCACCAGTGGCCCTCATTGCACCAGACACTCTCCCCCCCCCCAACAAAGAAGGAGACCAGTCCACAGGACACTCAATCCTTCTCCCTTGGCCGCCCCTGCTACTCCCGGGTCCATCCTCAAACCCAGGATGTTGGTGCCACAGACAGATGCCTTTCCACTGCTCCAGTAGGCCAGCTAAACGATACATCTTTAGTATGGGCCCCTTACTATGGCTGATAGAGGCTGATGTCAGTATAGCATCAATCCAGATGCAGGGTGGCATCACACTAGGTAAAGTTTCAGCATATGCAGATGACTGTGTCTTAGTGGTAAGGATCTGGCTTCAGGAACTAGGGCCTTGGCTGTATTTTCAGACAACAGTGGCTATGCAGGCATTATGGTCAATCTAGTAAAAAGTCAGGCTTTAGCACTAGGGAAGGCTCCACAGTCAGATGAGTTTTTTATTCCAGTGAAAACTGGAGCTATTAAGATTTTGGGACTGACTTGGGGAGTACAAAATGCTGCACAACTAAACTGGGAAGAAAAAATAGAAGTAGCACAGACTAAAATCACAAGGCGGAAATCGTGATCCATGACAAAAAAGAAAAGGATTTTTTTGTAAAGGCAATTCATTTTGCCTCTATTTTTGAATATTGCTCACATATTCCCAGTGCCTTTTTCAGTGCACACAAAGGTATTAGGTCTGTTCTTCCTGCTGCTCTGGGGAAGCAGACTCAACCCCATCAAATGGAGTCATACCTATGGAACCTTGTGGGAGAGTGGTCTGAATATGATACACCCGATCATCTTCTTTTTTAGAATTTTCTTTTAAACTAATATAAAACCTTTGTTCAATGGGGTTACCAGCATGTGGACACATATAATGGTTATCTGGAAGGCTGGATTTATTATGGCCTTGGGCTAGTGAAATGGAACGTAGCAGACAAGGCTCTTCCTAGGCATGTGCAAGTATGTTTAAATATGTTAGGCTTTGGAAAATTGAGCTCCGCTGGTTTCCCCAAAAGCAATTCTATAGAGAAATTCTAGTAAATTGCTATTTTGAGGAGCTGGTTTTTAATGTAGGGGCTCAGGTTCAGTGTAAATATCTGCTAGAGGCTATGTTAGATAAAAGGATTCCCCCAAAGATGCAGGATACCTTATGGCTTTGTGGTCATGGGAAGCGTAATGTGCAAGCAAACTGCAAGCTCAGAGCTATTAATGAATGTATCTGCCTCATTGAGAATTGTGGGCAGTTGGAAACTATATCTCATTTGTTTTCCAAATGCTCTTTTATACAATCCTTTTGGCAGATGCTAGATTCATTATGGAATACTTCCTGTTTTGCAGATATTACTTATGAAATCTTAGTGTATGGCCAACTAACTGCAAGATGGTTAAAATGGAATAGAAGTACTGCATATGTTATATTTGCCTGTTTAAAATGGGTTATATGGCAAGGATAATGTCAGCACTTTTTGAGGAATGAAGAGGTGACCCTAGTTGACCTCTTCTTTAAAGTTCAGGCAGAACTAGATACTGTATACCAATATGAACATTCTCAATTAGGGGATGCTGACTGTAAACAGTTACGGAAAGAAATTGAGTGGGTAGGGTGATGGGATGGGGTATGATGTTTTTTGGGGATTTATTGTTGAGGTTTTTCTGTTGCTTTTTTCCTTTTCCTGTTTCTTTGAACTGTATTCTGATGTAATTTGTGTTTTTAGGGGAAGGAGGTGAGGTATTTTTTTTTTTTGTTGGGAAGTGTGGTGATTCAGGATGTGTTTGTTTTCCCTTTATGCTTTCTTTATTTGTATTCTGATGTAAGAATTCAATCGTGTCTTTGTTTTTGGATTTTGAATAAAAAAAATTCCCCTACTCTCCAGTAGAGGTATTCTGTCACTGTCTGCCAAGATGGCCACTCTTGTCGAGTCATTGGAGAGAATGGATGTGTTGGAGGCTGGGGAGTGGGTCTCCGCCCCTGCCTCTGTCCCTCCAGAGACTACCTTTACTTATGATCCTCAGTTTGGGGAAGATTCATTCAGTAAAATGGACACAGATGCACTGACTGGAATCTTGATGAAAATGTTGTTAAATGATCCCGAGTACTGCAGACTTCTTGTGGAGGAGAAACAAATTCAGCTACAACAACTACAGCATCAAGAACAAATAGCCGAGGTACAATCCTCTTTAGTAACTAATACAGACTCTACTACTGCTGTAAGCTCTCCCATGGCATTGTCAGTTGCTGACTCACCTGCTGATCTGACACAGCATGGTGCAGGTACATCAAAGGGAAATGCCGCTGTCAGTTCTTAAATTGCGGTATCAGCCCAAGATACCACTCTGCAGTCTGAACAGCCTTCTGTATCTGCCTTTACGGAAAGTATCTCTGCTATGAAAGAAACTATGGTAGTCTTGTCAGGAATAGCACAAACAGATGACATACCATCTGTTCTAAGACAGGCTCCCAAAACAGCCATCACGCAAGATTTGTTGGTGGAATTAGCATTGCTTGCCACTGGCTGGAAGAGAACACAGGATAACATTGGGTGGGTCTCATGAGGTTCACAATACAGATGCTGATGCCAAAAGAAATACAAGGTAAAACTGTTCTGGGCACTAATATTGCAGACAATACTGATCCACAACAAATGACTCCCTTGCATTTAACCCCTGAATTAGAACTAACTAGCAGCCATGCATTACATTTACCGACAGACTCAACACCAAGGCCTCAACAACGACAGTCAGTACCTCCTCAGACCCAAAACACTGTTGTTCCAGATGCACCTCTCAACACTGGCCACAGGACTAATTTTATTTATTTTTATTTTTTTATTTTGATCTGGGATTAACACCTTTGAGCGCAGGCGCTCGTTTACAAAGGTTCCATGTCAGTGGTGGGAGGGTAACATACAGACACAGGAATATTACTATAAACTGAAACAACAAAAACAACAGTATAACTAAAACTACACATTGATAAATACATGAGAGGATACATACAATTTAGTTAATGATGACAGTAGCAGAAATGACATAAGAAAACAGTACCTGGAATTGATAACAGTGTTGGATTCTCTAGTAAAAGTATATAGTAAATAGTAGGTGAGAGAAGCTAGAGAGGGGAAATAGGATAGGGAAGTGTATAAGAGGGAGAGGTAAGGGGAGGTGCAGACCATGTAAAGACAAGTGTACATACTTTAAGGATGGGATGAGAGGGAGAGGGGAAAAGTGGGGTTACTATCAAAAGGAAGGGGAGGCAGGGAGATTGGGCGTAAGGAGAACCAAGGAGAGGATAAGGTGGCAAGGTCACTGAGAAGTTCTAGGCAGACCCTAGGGGTGTAAGAGGCAGATATGGGCAGATATCAAGTGAAGCAGTCACAAGAACTGTTAGCCACAAGGGTCAGTTTTAGTTTGGTCTTGAAGGCAGCCAATTTTTGCAGTTTTGAGCCTTCATAGACCAGTGAATTGAACCATTGAGGAGCTCTGTAGGTGAAGGAACGCAGGCCTTGTGATGTCCGGAATCTAGGAGCTAGGGGAGACTGGTGGGCAGCTGATCTGGTGATCATAATGGATCAGGAGGGGGTAAGCAATGCCACCATCCCAGGTGGCATTAGTCCTTGGAGTGCTTTTTTGCCTAGTGAGCAGGTTTGATATTTAATCCGATTTTTCAGCTGAAGCCAACCCATCTGTTTGTATAAATCACAGGTGTAAGTAAAGCAATCAGACCATGTAATTAACATGCAGACTTTATTTAGTGCAACAGTTATTCTGCGAAGCATGGTGCCAGTAGCCGATCCATAGATTACAAGACCATAATCAATGGCTGAGAGGATGGAGCTATACACCACCAGTTTGAGGGCTTCAGGGGTTAGATTATGCTTGATGCAATATAGTAGACCAATGTTTATATTTACTACCTTTGTTACAGTTTCAATATGATGTGAGAAGGAGAGGTGTTTGTCCAGTGTAACCCCTAAATACTTGAATTGTTCCACTACATCAAGGGGGACACCTTGCTGATTTTTTTTATATTGGGTGCATGCGCTAATACTAGACCCTATGCCTCATTATTTCATCTGATGGCAAACCCTGCGAAAAGACATATTGCTGTGAGATTACTTTACAAAGGGTGGTTAGAACTACTCCAGACAGACTACATGTGGGTAAAACTCTGCTCAAGGAATCCCTACATTGTTTTGCAACAGAGATATATGCTCTCATTTATATTTCAGGTGAGCACATGTTTGATATCAGTTTTAAAACTACCTCTGGGTTGGAAACCTTTTGGAACAGGTATAATGATCTTCAATATACTCCACTATGGGCCCCTTCTGAAGCCATACCTCTCACTAAAGCAGGCTTAAAGACTATGACTATTATTTCACAATGAAGCTTCACAGATCAAATCTATTGGCTTTAATAGAAATGCACAGTACTGGATGGTCCAGAAGCCATCTTTGACAGTGAAAACTTCTGGACAGGGGGTTGGCGTATTTAAGTTCTTTTGCATTCTATGGACAATGGGTTATAACACTTGTCAAATTCTTCTTTACTAGGGAGAGACAGAGGTGTCTTGTTTTATGCAGGCCAGCCCAAGGCCTGGTACAAATGTGGCTCCACAGGGCATATTAGTAGCATCTGTGACAAAGTTAGAAGTAATCTATGTAGTGAAATTGGTCACACCAATAATCAGTGTCTTAACAAATGACTTTGTATCCTATGTGAGGAAAAGGGCCATTCATATCAGAGCTGCCCATTGGCCACACATAACAAAACAGACAGACAGTGAGGAACAACGCTTACTTATTGCTTCTGCTCAGAGATAAAAATCAGCTATTGCAGATTCTGTGCCAAGGAATAATTCTGTTCCCCTGACTCTGACCTTACAAGTCTCTGTTCCTTCATAAAATCCTGTCCCAATCCCTTCCTCCACCCTGCTCCCACCACCATTGCAGAGACCTCCGAAGATCCTGGTGAACTAATGGTTACGGATGGCCCATCTACTTCAGCAGATCAGACAAGCATGCCTCCTACTCCCCAGTGACTGAAGAGAGAAAAGGCATGGTTACTAGACGGTGACAAAATTGGGCCACACCTGTCTCAAAGTTCACCAAAACAGCAGATATTCCCCCTTCTAACAGGTTTCAGTCTTTGCCGGAAATTTCAGAAGAATCTGACAGTGATTCAGATGCCTCCTCTCTTAGGTCGGCAGTGTGTGATCTTGCTTCTGAAATGGAGGGGGTGCCCCTACCACTGACAATGGAGCTACTGAAACAAATAAAAACAAATCAAAGGTGAAAATAAAATCCAAGAGAGGCACTATGAGAACTAGGAAGAAAACATTTTCAAATCCCTATAATTTTTTTTCTGTCTCTTTATGACCGTTTCTCTCACTATACTATCCATTAATGTTAATAGTGTTAAGGGCCATAAGAAAAAACTGCTGTGTTTTCTTCCCTACTCTTGAATTCAGCTGCTGTTTATTTTATACAAGACACTAGGTTACACACAAACTCGGAATTACATAAAGTATCCAGAACTTGGTATACTGGACCATCCTATTGGTCCCTAGCTCAAGACAAATGTATTGGAGTGGATATATTGTTTCATTCTATTGATTCACAGGTTATAAAGCTGATTGGTCTAGTACCAGGAAGAGTTTTAGTTCTTGATTCAAAAATTCAAAATTCATTAGTCAGATTCATAAATGTTTATGCAATGCAAAAAAATTAAAAAACAGAACTGGTACCTGTAGATCCATTTAAAATTATTCAGCCCTATATTCATTCTGCACAAACTGTTGTCTTAGACAGAAACTTCAATTGTGGCTTAATGGTTAGCAACAGAGGACAGCAAACTAAAACAAAAAAGTATTTTGTGACATGACCTGTTTTTCTCATATTGTTAAAATAGCAGGCTAAGTAGATGCCTATAAGTCAAAATCTGGTCAGTCAGATCCTACATTTCATAAAGTTAACCTGGCTACCAGAATTGACTTTTTCTTTATATCTAAATTATTGCAGATAAATCATGTCAAAACAGTAGCAGTTGAATTTTCTGTCCAAAAAATGTTAGAACTGTGTGTAGGTAGTCCCATATCAAATATACCAGGACTATGGAAATGTAATTTTTCCTTGCTCCAGAACCCATCTGTGGCTCAAAATATTCAATATTTTATACAAGCTAGGAAAACTGTCTTTCTTCTGCTTTCTGACAACCCAATACAGCTGTGGGAAGATTCAAAAACAGATTCAGTGCTTCTTTTAAAACAACTGAGTAAACATCAGAGGGATGATTCATATTTAGAGTATCTCCACAACAGGAAACAGTTGCAGAAATTGATTTCTCTATCCTAAGAATCTTCCCATAATTATTCCCCTAAACATACAAGAGATGTCTCCCGTTTTGGCCGGGAGAGTCCCGTTTTTTTAACTGAACTCCCGCCCCCCCCCCACACGAGAAAGCAAATCTCCCGCTTTACACGGTCAAAAAAAAGTCTGCATGTGCGGTTCATACATTTAATTATGTGCTTTATCGAGCCCCTGACTGGGCTTCTTGCCCTAAAATAGCTCCAGTGGATCTCCTTGCTTGCCATGCTCTACTGGCCGCCCGCCTCCCAAAACAAGCATCCAGCACCGGACCGAGCTTCTCGCCCTGTGGCAGCTCTGGCAGATCTTCTTGCCGGATGTGCTCTACTGGCCTCCCGCCTGCCAAACAAGGTAACGCTCCTCTCCAGACTGACATAATTCTGCCACAGGGACAGAAAAGCATAAAAACAGCTTCCCTTATTTGAACATTTAATGAATTCCTTGATCCAAAACTGTTTGCCATTCTTTTTTGTTTTATTCAAGCAGATCAAACAGCCAGTCATATAAATTCATCAATATTAGTTTATCAGAAAAAAATGACTTATCCTGGAGTCTTATATTTACATTATTAACCTTTATAACCACAATAAATACTTATATTAAAAGCAAATACCACAATCACCTCTTTCGGCTGTCTCTTTAAACACAGCTTTAATTCCTTTTATTATTTGAATCCAAAAGCAACTGAAATGTAACAACACCTATAGTTTTCAGTCAAGCTTCTGAAGATAAGAAAGTTTATTTTTGTTTAGTGTGTCAGCTTTTAAAAAAGACAGCAATACACATACATTAACTGCTGTTTAACTTAGTTAATGTTAGTTTACTTAATGTTTTATATATTATATACATTTTCCATTACTTAATGGCCAACTTGGTGCATTTACGCATTCTCCCTCTTAAAAGGCCAATCTCCCTCCTAACTTCACAAAATCTCCCTCTCGCACAGTTTTATATTATCACATGTATGCCTAAAGTAAATCAAATTAAACAAGAAATGACTCAGTTCCACCTAAAAAAAGCAGAAAAGCTCAAACTACAACACCAGTTTGTTACACAGGGTAATTTACATTCCTTGTTTATTTATTTATTTATTGAAAAGTTTCACCAGGAAGGGCACACTGAACAACAGATTGCTCATCTCACAGTGCATCCTGGGGGAAGAGTATACAGAGGGAGCGTAGCATGCATGCATTCAGTTACATATGTAAATCCAATTGACATATTACACGTTCAACAAGAAGTGGGAGCACCCAGCAACCAATTGGATACATAGAGTATTGTATACAGTATTGAACACAGTAAACATACAAAATCCATATGGAGATTACAACAACATTAAACAATTAGTATAGGGTAGGCAGAGAACAAACATTATGGTTAGTCAAAACACTGTGCATTGAGCAACGATTTACATAAGTGCACAAGAGAAGTGTGTTCGATTGACAACAGGATGCTCAGCCTAGTGCAAGCCAGATTTAATGACAACTTGGCTATGGGCAAGGGAAGATGGGGGGCAGAGAGAAGTTGGAGCTGATCAGAGGAGGAATGGCAGAGAGACTAGCGACAGGTGCAGTTTCTGAAGAGGAAATTGTTTAGGGTTTGAGATAGATAGTAGGTGGAAGAAAATAAGTGGATTTAAGGGGGGAGGTCGTCCATAGCTTAGGGAAGTAATGCGAGAAGGCAGACTGTCCAACCATTGTTGAGCAGTGGGATATTACCAATTGATGAGTATCATATGATCTAAGGCAGTGGTCTGGAGGAGGCAGAGAGGATAGTAAGGAAGAGAGGTAAGGAGGTAATGTCCCAAACCAAAATTCTGAGACAAATTTGGCACAGTGGAGAGGGTGGCAATTTTTAAGAGAAGTGAGGGATAGAGAGTGGTAGAGGTTGCAGTGATGGGTGAGATGGTGGGAGTCCAGGGTGAAATGGCAGGAGTTGAAGAGGGTGTCTAATCTGGCTAGGGAAGACTTGGAAGCAGCACTACAGACTACATCGCAGTAGTCAAAAATAGGTAGGATCATCTTCTGGACAAGTTTGCACCTTGCCAATAGTGGGAGGCAGCTACAGTGCCTGTATAATGCACCAAGTTTGGGGTGCAATTTCTTCAGGATGGCATTTACATGCCCAGAAAAGTTGAGATGTCAGTCAAGCCAACCCTCCTAGTACCTAAAGGTAGAGGTGTCCTCTATAACTGTCCTATTAAGGGTGTGGAAGGTGGGCAGAGACAGGAGCCTTGAGAGTCTTTGTCTGATGAAAAAGGTGATGGAGATGGTCTTCTTGGTGTTGAGGGAGAGTTGATGGGAGTTGAACCAGTGCTGGGCATTGTTGAAGTTGAGTGGTAGTCTAGATTCTACATCAGTGGAGGACTGGCCGAATGTAAAGATGACTGTGTCTTCAGTGTACATACAGTATGGCTAGAAGAGGATGAGCAGACTGACAGCAGATCATTTAGGAATATGGAAAACAAGATTTGACCCAGTACTGAGCCCTGAGGTATTCCAGTGGTGATCAAGAGAGTGGGGAGGTGGAGTCAACAGTTCTGACTGACTGGGTCTGGCCGTATGGTAAGCCTTGAACCAGTCTGTGGCAGAATCTGTTAGGCCAGATGAGGAGAGGGCATCTAGGAGTAAGGAGTGGGAGATGGTGTCAAAAGCTTTTGCTAGGTGGATGAAAATGGCAGCAGTGATTTGGCCACTGTCCGTGAGAGGATGGAGTCAGTGAGCCTGACCAAGGAGGTGGTGGTGGAATGGTTCTTCTGGAAGCCAGATTGGAACGGAGTGAAAAAAGTAGAGTCATAGAGGTAGGAAGACAGCTGGGCCAGGATCAGATGCTCTTGTAGCTTAGCTAGGGTAGGTAGGAGAGAGATGGGTCATTAGTTAGAGGGAAAGGAGGGGTCACTACTCTTGGGCAGTGGGATTAAAGTGGCATGTTTCCATACTGATGGGATGGAAGCTGTAGCAAAGGAGAGGTTGAGGAGTAGGGATAGAGGAACCAATATAGCTGGAGCTGATAGGAAAAGTAGTTTGGGGTCCAGTCCATCAGGTGAGCTGCCATTTGAGGGATTAAGTGCAAACAGTTTTTTTCAAGGTGTCTGTGGGAGAGATATTAGAGAAGGAGAAGGAGTATGTCAGGACAGGGTGACTGTGAGAGGGAGGCGAGCTGGTTTGAATGGGAGGCGGGAGTGAGGCAAGGAGGGTAGAGGCACAGGAGGTGAAGTAGGTATTACATTCATAGGCAACATTTGTATGCTCGGTAACTTGGGGTTGTTAATCTTGAGGAGGGGGGGTGGGCAGAGAGGAGGGGGGAGAAAGGGGAGTGGATCACTTTCCAGAAATTGGAGGGTCTATTTATATTAATCTGGAAGGTTGGGCAGAAGTATTCAGATTTTGCTAAGTGAGTGGCTTTGGTGCATTTTGTCCACAGTGAACGGTAGATGTTGTAGTCATGTGGCAGATTTGAGGCTTTGTGGGTTTTCCAGGCCAGATCCTGGGCTCTTTGATACAACAGGAGTTCAGTGGTGATCCAAGGGAGGTGATTCCCCCTGACCCTGGAGCATCACAATGGTGCGTGTTTGTTCCAGCATTCCAGGAATTTGGTCCAGAAGTAGCTGTAAGCATCATTGATAGAAGAGGCCGAGGTAATAGGTTCCCAGTCAATTTGGGTCAGATCTTGAAGGAGGGGAACAAGGTTTAGTGGTTTATATGACCAGTGATATACTGTTTTTGGAGGTGCCTTGGTTCTATGGATTTTATGCACAACATAGATCATGTGGTGATCAGTCAGGGAGTCAGGTAGGAGTCCAGCTTTGACTACTCTGTGGTGGTGGGAGGTGACAGCCCAATCAATTAAGGAGTGATTTCCCATTTTCAGATTCATATAGGTAAGTTTGCAAATGATCTGGGAAAGGCTTTGGGCAGAGATGTCATTTCATGAATTACCGAGAGAGGTGGAGAGCCAGTTTTGGTTAAAATAACCCATTATATATAATTCCCCAGAAGCAGAGTGATAGACTATGTTCCTAGTGATCTCAGTGACAGAAAATGGTGGAAGGCCAGGGCAACCATAGACACCAGCAATATTGAAAGGGAACAGAGAAAGGGAGGGATAATTTAAGGACGAGAACCTCATATACTTTTGGGACTGCCATGGCAAGGATGCAGGTGAAATAGATTTTTGAGGAGACATAGATTGCCGCTCCACCGCCCCCAGTGGTTCTGTCTTGCTGATATATGGAGAATCCAGGAATGGAGAGGGAGTGGTCACCCATTTTACTGTTTAGCCACGTTTCAGAGAGAATGATGATATCAGGGACAAGCGAGGCAGCTAGTGGCTAGAAGAGGTTTAATTTAGGGAGGAGACTGTGAATATTAAGATGGAGTATATTTAAACCATGGGGTGGTCCAACTGGGTTAGACTGGCAAGGGTCAACAGTGTGAGATGCAAATGAGGAGGTTTTTGGAGCACATGGCCCAAAGTTTGGGTTTATGTCCCCGAGGACAGTAGCAAGAGGGCAATGATTAAGAGGTATATATTAGCACTCTTGTACCAGGGCTGGGGGTTAGCAGAGGTGGAAAAGGAGGGGCAGGAGGTAGGGGGTTGAAATTTTAGCAGATACATCAGGGTGAGGAGGAGAAGTATAAGTAGGCATCAGGTGCAGGGCCGGGCAGGGTAGTGCTCCCTGGAGAAAAAGGACAAGGGTGGGGGTCACGGCTAGATTATGAACAGGGGCAGAGGGTGAGGAGGGGGGAGACAGGGACTGACATCATAGGAAGCAGCATAGGAGTAATCGTGAGGAAGGGGAGATATAGTTCCATTAGGAATGCCATAAACAGTCTCCTAGGGGATAGAGGAACCAAGAGAGGGTACATGACTAGGATCTGAGGGTTGCAATTGCCTTATAGCTTTGATGGAGGCAGCCAGTGAATGGCCAGAAGGAAGGGGGACTACAACTAGCGAACTCAGTCCCCAGTTAAAGATTACTGATATGGAGGAATGCTTGAGAGGGGATGATAGGCTGCAGTATAGATTGTGAATTAAACTGTGAAAGAGAACCTTCTAAGGATTGTACCAAAGTACAGCAAGGGATTGCCAAAGTCACTGAGAGGGAGGAATGATAGAGTTACACTTGCTAGGGGGAAGCTAGATGTTGAAGGTAATTGGGTGGTTAGGCTCAGGTGAGAGGCACAGATGAAGACAAGGTGATTTAAAGAGTGCCTGGATGGGGGAGGGTGGGCAGGAGAACATTTAGCATTTAAAATTTAGTCCCAGACCTGAGAGGCAGCCAAGAATCAGCAGGGCTAGCAGCAGGCAATGAGGATTGTAGTTTACCCAATTGGCTTGGATCAGCCAGCTCTGCCAACCAATCAGGCTGGAGCTGAGCAGAGGTGTCAGTAATCAAAAAAGTAAGCACCCGAGTTGAGGCCGAGTTGTGGCTGTACCTTAGTCATACCTGCAATTTGGAGGGTCCGTGAAGATCTTGCTGGCAGGTCAGGTGGGAGGTGATGGAAGGAAAACTGCATCGCTGAAACTAGCTCCAGGTCAGGGGGCAGAGCAGTGGAGGGAATGAGAGAGAGGAGTTAGAATTAATAGTAGAACAGTAGGCCAGGGGTACACAGAGAGATTCGGGGCTGAGGAAGTGAACAATAGCAGCTAAATAGGGGGTGTGAGAAAAAGCAGCAAGGGGCTGGAGACAAGGAGAAGGAACACTTAATTTCAGTATAATTTGTCCCAACATGGTGGGGGCAGGTCAGAATCAGTGAAAAAAGAGCAAGAAAGCTGGGGAGGGGGGCAGGGCGAGTCACGCCAAGCACCAGCAGGGGGAAAGTAGTAAGGTAGAGACAGAGCAGGGAAGAGCAGGGAAATAAATAAAGAAGAAAATATCCACAGTAAAACAATAACCTCTCACTGCAAGGCAGAGTTTAGCTCAACAGTGAAGTTGACACTAAGAATTAAGAAGGCATAACACATTAGTTTAGTAAAACAGCACAGAGTTATATAAGGCTAGACTAAGCGATGTAAAAAAATGGTGAGGTAGCTTAGTTCAACAGTTAGATTAACAAATTCCCAAGTTAACAGTTGAAAATTTAGTCCTAGACCTGAGAGGCAGCCTAGAATTGGATGGGCCAGCAGCAGGCAGCAAGGATTGTAGTTTAGCCAATTGGCTTGGCTTAGCCAGCTCTGCTGACCAATCAGTATTTAGCTGAGCAGAGGTGCCAGTGATCAAAAAAAGTAAGCGTCTGAGCTGAGACCAAGTTGTGGCCATACCTTAGCTGTACCTTTAGCAATACCTTTAGTTTGGAAGGTCTGCGAAGATCTTGCTGGCAAGGGAGGCGGGTTGCTGCAGGAAGGAAAGCTGCACCGCTGAAACCAGCTCCTGGTCAGGGGGCTGAGCTTTAGTTTGGAGGGTCAATGAAGATCTTGCTGGCAGGGGTGGTAGACAGTGGCAGGAGGGAAAGCCGCAATGCTGAAACTAGCTCCCAGTCAGGGGGCTGAGCTTTAGTTTAGAGGGTCCGCAAAGATCTTGCTGGCAGGAGAGGCGGGCAATGACAGAAAGTAAAGCTGCATCGCTGAAACTAGTTCCCAGTCAGGGGGCTGAGCTTCAGCCATACCTTTAATTTGGAGGGTTCGTGAAGACCTTGCTGGCAGGGGAGGAGAGTGGTGGCAGTAAGGAAAGCCACACCACTGAAACTAGCTCCCTGTTAGGGGGCTGAGCTGTGTCCTTATACTTGTTACTCTCGTTCTCAGCAAAAACAAATTCATGGTTTATTAGATTCAGATAATGTATATCAAACAGACCCAGAACGAATAAAACAAATAGCAGATATATCTTGGAATCCCTTAAAGAAATTCCAGCAGTCCCAGAACACATTTATACATTCCTAAATAATGTTACATTTCCTACATGTCCATTGGACGAAACACAACATCTACTGCAAACCTTTAGTGCTGATGAAGTCCATTCTATAAT
This sequence comes from Neoceratodus forsteri, assembly GCA_016271365.2. Taxonomy (NCBI): domain Eukaryota; kingdom Metazoa; phylum Chordata; order Ceratodontiformes; family Ceratodontidae; genus Neoceratodus; species Neoceratodus forsteri. Next base: position 195,708,773 of record CM057456.1, read on the forward strand.
TAACTTTTTGATGAATGGCAAAACTCCTTTTAAGGATGGGCTCACTAGTGAAATCTACAAGTTTGTTGGTCCTAAAATAGTGAATGAACTCGCTCTCGTATTCTGTCATATGTTATTTACAGCCTCAGTACCTTTGAACATGGCAGAAGGGCTGTTAATATACTTATTTACAAAAGGGGACAAATGCTTTTTACAAAATTGGGAGACCTAGCTGCATTTTGAATTTGGATCTTAAAATTCTCATCAAACTGCTCCATAACAGACTTCTAAAAGTAGCCACTCATCACCTTTCATCTGCCCAGGCTAGTTATATACCTGGTAGATCAATAACAGATCACCTTATTCTCCTCCAAGAACCAGTAGACAGAGGAAATGTACAAAATTTGACAGGTCTCATTTTTTCTCTAGATCAAAGGAATAACTTTGATTCTGTAAATCATACCTATCTCTGGATCGTACTCCAGTTTTATGGCATACCCAAACCACCACTGCCATTTTCTTCGACTTGGCAAAAGCCTTCGACTCTGTCTCCCACTACATGCTGCTCTGCAAACTTAGCTCTTTTGGCCTCGCCCAACCCACCATCAACTGGTTCCACTCTTATCTCCAGAACAGACAGCAGTCCATACAAATTGGTGACACACTCTCCCCCCCTACCCAACCTCTCAGGAGTCCCACAAGGCTCCATCCTTGGCCCCATCCTCTTCTCCCTTTTCATAAATGACCTCCCCCTCACCAGTCTCTCCTCAAATATGCACCTGTATGCCGACGATACTATCATTTATGCCTTGGGCCCCTCCCATGACAGTGTCCTCTCAATTCTTCAAAATGACTTCAACAGATTCCAATCCTGGTTCCTGAATAACCAGCTTTAAACTCAATGCCAAAAAAACTGTAACCATGGTCTTTGGCTCTAGACAAAAGTTCTCCTCCCTACCTGCCCCCCCTCCAATCACCACCCTGGACAACTCCCGCTTGAGATGATCCATGCCTTCAGGTACTTGGGAGTCTGGCTGGACAGCCTCCTCAACTTCTCCACCCATGGCAAGGCCATCTTCGTCAAACTCCAGCTGAAGCTTGCCATTCTCTGTCTCAACACAGACAGCCTGCCCCTTTCCACCCATAGTGAACTTGTGCGGAAAACAATCCTGCTTGTGCTGGACTATGCGGATATCATCTACAGAATGCCCCCAACCTCATCCCTTTCCAAACTTGACAAACTACTCAACTCTTTCTGTCATTTTGCCACCTCCTCCTCCCCCCCCACTTACTCATCACTGTCTCCTCTACACCACCCCTTTTCCTGGCCTTGCTATCACACAGGAGAACCATCTACAGCACCTCCCTCATAGCCAAATACTGGCTAGGCTCCCTACCACCTACCTCACTTCCTGCCTTTCACCAGCCAATTCCCTCGACTACTCCCTCCGCCACAGGGACGCATGCACATTCCACCGCGCGCCCCACAACGCTGCCAGCAAAGCTACCTTTTCATACAATCTCCCCCTCCTATGGAACAATCTTCCACCTTACCTTTGCCAGGCCTCCTCCCTTTCAGCCATTAAACAACTCCTTAGGTTCCTTCCTCCATCTCCCTGCCTTAGATGCTCCATTGCCCCCCCCACCTGGGCCCAACTCTCAGAGGCTGCTATGGCCATTACTGTACCGCAGGTCTCAAAGTGAATTCATGCCTCTCTATCATACAGTTCCAGGACTTGCTTTACCATACTGCAGTTGTTTTAAAGCCTGCACTCTTTTCTGATAATGTACTTACTGCCTGTACTCTGTAATTACTATTTGTGCTTTTTTCTGATGTTGCACATACTGCCTGTATTCCTGAATACTTTTGTACCTCATGTATAACTCAGTGTACTCGTGTAGCCGGGTTGCACCTGGAAAAGAGCCTCAGCTCAGTGTGCCTTTCTTGGAAACCAAATTTGAAATAAAAAAATAAAATAAAAAATATATTTCTTGGTTTCAGTGTTTGTACCAGAGAGATACAGTGTCACTTTTGATTAATGGCAGAAGTGGTCCCCTCATTCCCATTAAACATGGCATCTGGCAAGGATGCCCTCTGAGTTCACTTTTATATATATTTTGCATACATCCCTTGTTAAGACTCCTAAATTCATCACCAATGTTAAAACCTTTACAGTGTACTAAAGGCACTATACCTCTAAAATGCAGTGCATATGCTGATGACCTCTGCCTTTTAGTGCAGGATGCTTCCTCAGCTGAACGTGCATTGTAGATATGCACTCAATATGGACTACCCTCAGGAGCCTCAATAAATTTGGATAAATGGTCTGGGATGTATTTGGGATCTTCAATAGAGTCCTTACAATCTGTAGCATGGATTAAAATCATTGAAGATCCCTATGAAAATTCTAGGGTTACAATTTGTTTCTGGTCACCTAGGTATTATGAACTGGGATCCAAAAATTGCTCGGGGTAAATCCATAGTGGCCACATGGAATACATGAAAAAAATGAGTAAGAAAAAGAGAGTATTCCTTATAAAACCACTCTTAATTCTTCTGTTTTTATTTCTCAGTCATGTTTTTCCTCCCCAAGACAGTTAGAAACTTCCTTGCTTACTGTTTTCTTTCAAGCTGTTTGGGGTAGCAGGTTAAAGCCTTTGAAATGAAATATTACATACCTACCCATAAAGCAGAGTGGATTAAATATGATTATCCCTGTGTTTCTTTATGTTGGTGTTTCCTTATACTCTAACTTAAAACCTTTGTTGGTTAATACTGGTAAAATCTGGGCACCCCTATTTTTTGCTAATATCTCAGAATGGTTTTATTCTTGAGACATAGGACCCTTAAAATGTATTAGGCCAGCAGATACATCCCCTACTTATCTAAGAAACATATTTGTGAAACTTAAAATTTTGAATATTTCTACTGTACAATTAATCTCTACAACTAGAAAACAACTGTATACCTGGATTATTCATAATCACTTTTCTGAATCAGTGACCTTTCTTTCTTGTCCTATACCTTTGCATCCTTCCCTGCTATCTCTATTGAGGGAACTCAGAATTCCTGCAAAAATGGGGGATGTGAACTGGTTAGCATGCAATGAGATGCTTAATGTTAGAGATAATCACAAACATAAACAGCTTCAAGGTAGATATTGTAACAGGGCACAATGTATCCAGCAGTTTGAAACAAATCCCAGGTATACTTTTCCTGCTCATACTGTACATAGCCACATTTTGGATACTTCTCTCCAAACAATGGGGAGAGCCAGAGTTTGCACAGGTCACATATGAAATTTTGATATATGGCCAGTATACACCAGTGTGGCAAAAATGGAATACTAGCATGTTAAATGTGCTCGTTACAGTAATAAAGTGGTGCATCTGGAATAATAGGTGTTTTTCTCTACAGCAAAAAGATAATCCATTTATGATTGTGATTAATCAGATTACAGAAGAATTGAAATCAATTTATGTTTTGGAATCTAAATATACTGTATGTCACTAAAAACATTAGGGGAACATTGGAAGAATATACCACTGATTACTGACAAAGATACAGATGTTACTTGATTTGTACATTGAACCTTATTGTGTAATTTTGGTATTTTTTTCTGAGTGCCAAATTTATGTTCGATTGTATAATGATTTTTCTTGAGACTCATCGTCCTGATGGATAAATTATTATCTTGTGATTTGTTGTTTGATTTCCTCTTAAAAAGCTCCCCTACTCTTATCAAGAAGTGCCACGGGATCTTTAACATCCACCTGAACAATCACCAGAACAGGCAGACAGGACCTTGGTTTAACGTCTCATCCGAAAGATGGCACCTCAGAAGAGTTGCACCCCCTCATGATGCACTACAGTGTCAGTATTGGGGTTTATCCCATGTTCTCAGTGTGGGGCTAGAACCCACAATCTTTCAATCTTCTGGTCTCAGAAGTGGATAGTCCCACAAATTCTTGACATCCACTGCCAAGACATGCAGAGCCTGGAAGCCCCTGCAATTCCATAGGCAGATGGACTCTCTCTCTTTGGTGCAGTGCCCAGAATGCCCTAACTGTCTGCTTCTGTTCATAAAGGTTTCAAAGGGAGCTGTGTGAATGAGGATACAATTCCACTCCCTCAAGCAGAAAGGAAATTCTTTACCAAAAACTGCATTAATGCACTAGTTAGGGCTCAACTTAATGCCACAAAAGTAGGAAAATGTGATATTAGGGCTTCCAACCCTGACTTCCACCCCCAAGCAGCAAAAGAACCAGTCCACACAAGCAATCACAGATAGCCATCATCAGGTAAGAAAAACATCATACAGCTGTTTCCAGATGACACAAAGGTAGAAGCAACGATGTCCTAAGCACAACCACCACAGAGGCCTGAGCTTCTGCAGCACTCCTGTGTGAGTGTATGTCATACAACATGCATGAGTACTGTACATGTGGCTGCAGAAGCACAGACTCATGGGACCTGTGCCTCTACAAACAGAGGTACTCAAGCACGTTGTATGAGGTACCTTGCTAGATAACATAATCTGCTACTGAATGATTGTTTATATGCAGCTGTGTAAAAAAACAACTGCTACCTCCTTGAGCAATTTTTAGATCCACTTCTGAAACCATGATACCCACATTGCAACAGTAGTTCCATCTGCATGAGCTATGGATCCAGAAGCCAGTGTGTATGCCTGACACATACGGCTGAAGAGGATCATGCCACTCAGGGGCTTATATTTCCATAGATAGAAGTACTGCTGCAATTTTGGTAGCATGGATTTTGTGACTTCCATGCTTCTGCAGCCAGAGGTTGGTGTTTATGTCTTATACCTTCAGCTAAAGAAGTGCAGGTCCATCAAGTGTGTGTATGTCTTACAGTGTGCATGACTACCTGAGGCTACAGAAGTGCTGCTTCTGCACACAGAACCAGTGTTGTGATTTGAGTATCATGGACATCTAACTGCTGTGACAAGTCTGTCTATATCATGTGGAGTGCATACCACAGAAACAAATCCACAAAGGTAACACATCAGTGCACCTTCATTTGTGTCATCTAGAAAAAGTTGTATGTTGTTTGTCTTACCTGATGACTACTGTCTGTGGTTGCTTATGTGGTCTTGCCTTTTGCTGCTTTGGAGGTGAGGAGTTAAGGTTGTAAAAGGCCTAATACTATATTTCCCTACTTTTGTGGCATTAGATGAACCCTAACTGGTGCATTGACACTCTTTTTGTCAAGAAAATACTATACAGGCACAGTAGCACCTGTATATTAGAGCTTAGTAAGCACTTTAATGTTAAACCTCAAGTGTTGCACCTTAACAACTTTGCCCCATTCAAGGGATTTTCATGAAATTTGAAAAGCTCAGAAATTGTTCCAAGATCTTGGGATCATTACAATTTCATGGCAATCTGGTCACTGGGGGCAAGGTTATAAAGAGGCAAAAATCCCCAAAATTACTAAAATTAAGAACATTTTTTTTTCACTATAACTAAAAAACTAGAAGGATTTGAAACCTGAAACCACTATAGTTAGATTTTGACAACATTCAGCGCTGGTTCTAATCTAGCCTTTTGTCCCTTAATGCTGAAAAAAACAGTCTCAATGACTTTTGGCACTTGTCAGAGGCCTGCCAAACTTACTTCTGTCCCTCTGTTTTATACCCATGATGGTGCTATGATTGAAGATACTTCCTCCTTTAAGTGCCTCAGAGTCTGCCTTGACCATCATCTTGATTTCTCAGTGCATATTGATGCAATTCACTGAAAGCTTTACCCTAAGCTAGGTGCTTTTTACAGGAATAAACCGAGTAGTCCACTCCCTGCCTGCTGAGAAATTGTATTAAAAATGATCCATCCAATCTTTGACTAAGGTGACTTACTCTACAGTATTTCCCCTAAATCCTCCCTTGCGAGACTGGACCCCCTTTTTCATTCTTTCTGTCATTTTGCTTTAGATTGCTCACCTTGTACTCTCCACTGCTCTCCTTACTCAGCCCTTTCTCTCCCCTCTCTTGAAGCTAGGTGCCTTTCCCATTGTGTCTCTTTTTTATCCAAATTCTGGTTCAGCTCCCTTCCCTCTTGCCTCAGATCCCTCCGATCACCTCCTCCTTCTTCCTCCAACCCTTTCTGCAACATCACTTCCCCCTCTCTCTCTCTCTATCTCTCTCTCTCTTCCTTCTAGAAAATCTACTGTTGGTCAGTCTGCTTTTTCCTACCGTTTTCCTAAATGTTGGTCCTCTCTTCCCCTTTCTATTCATTCTTCCTCTTCTCCTTCCTCTCTAAAGTCTCTTCTTCATGTCTATTGTTATTCTTCCTGCAACTGTATATGAACCTTTCCTTTTGTTCTACCTCACTAGTTATTTGTTGTTCTCTTCTTCTACCCTCTCTAGTTTTGCTCTGTTCATGTTGTTTCACTGCTTTTCCCTTCTTCACATATAAGATAGTTATATTTTTCTAATTGCATTCAGTACTAAATTGCCTCTAATATTTATGATCCTGTGTATCTTGTCTATATCATTGTATCTGACTTCTGTACATGTAGTATTTTATTGATTAGTTATCTTCTTTTCCCCCCTCCCACTGGGCACATCTGGAAATGAGCTGTTACAAGCTTAGTATGTATTTCCTGGTTAAACTTTTAAATAAATAAATAAATAAATAAACTTGCAGGCTTGATTGAGTTTGGCCCAAGGTGTGTGCTTTTGTGTTTTTATTTGCCAAAGTTAATTAGTTTTTAAATTATTTAAGAAAAGCAGTTCAGTTTCTGAGCATGCGAAGATTGAAAAATCATTATACTGTAAAGATACCTGTGATATTTTTGTGACAATATGAAGTAATCTTTTTATTACAAGACAGCTGACATTTGTCAGCTGTCAGGATTGGCTCCATGTTGTTGAATGACATCACCACTGTTTTCCTTTAGCAGGGACAAGGCTACGTATAAGAGTGTATCCCTGTCCCTGCAGAGCGTGCCGTGCATATGTGATTGTGGCTCTGTCACCATTAGCCACATAATAGGCTTTATTCATGTCATTGGACACTGGGGGACCCAATCCTTAGTGCCAGTTTAAATATGTAATTTAGTTTAGTAGAATCCAACACCAAAGTGCCCACCACTAGTGTTGGTTCATTCTCCCCTCCCTTGCCCTCCATATGGGCCTTACCCTCACAAATCCATAGAATATGAAGTTGCTGGTAAGAGCATGTCCAATCCCTGATGTCAGTGTACACAATCTCTGTCCTCTCTCACCCAGCAGTCTGGGACATGGGGGTACCCACCCCATGTCCCCATGTATCATGCCAATCCCCAGTGTCAGAGGTAATGTTAGCCCATTGGTGTTCCTGTAATAAAGAAAACCACCCCACAACATCCTTGACATTTTTTTAAAACCCACCCCAACTCCCGATCCCAACCCTCCAACTCAGCACCCACCACCCCACACACCCCCTTACCCTATACTTACCAAGTTGCAATCCAATACCATAATCCTCTCTGAATCAGAGACATGTCTTCACTCTTCAATGTAGAACTTTGAACTGGGGAAAACAGGTAAGTGTTGTATAATGTATTTCAATTGTGTTTTGAGCATTATCTTCATAACTTGGTCAGTTTTAAGAATTTTTTTCACTGCATTTTCAACATGGATTTTTTAGAACGCCACCTCATGAACACTAGCAGGGAAATAATTGGCATCCAGAACCAGAAAGTGATTTGCCGTGGCTACACAAAATCAACTTTCAGGCCCAATTAACATAATTTCACTGTCAGCATCCATGAGATAGGGTCCTGGAAAGTCCACGTTGAAAATTTGGATACAAAATATGTAAAAATGAACAATTCATGACTGTGCATTTAAATTTTTCTAGGCACATTCATAACTTTGGTAACTTTCAATATGTTGTCCACAAATTTTTAACAGAGCCATTTTTAGCACCACTTCATGAACATTACAGCTCCCTTTTTCACATCCAGTCCAAAATATGTTTTCATACCTGTGGCATGAAATGCTGTTTTGTTGGAGATTTGAAAAGTTCACCTACTGGGTTCATGAGTTGGGGTTATAAGAAGACAATGTTGAAAGCTTGGGTCAAAATATTAAAAACCAACAAAGTTATTGAGGAATGTTGTAATTTTTCTATGTACACTCATAACATTGGTAAATGTCAATATTTAAACCCTAAATTTTTAGCATAGACATTTTGTCACACCACCTCATGAATGTGACAACCGTTGGTTTTGAAATCCTAGCCAGCATGTGATCTTGCACTGCTGGCACAAAATCACATTTTGTCCAGTATGATATAAAATGACACCTGTCATGTTTAGAAGGAGGGGTCATAAAAAGACGTTGAAATTTTGGGGTTAGACTGTCACAAAAAAAATTATGAATTAATGCTGATTGCAGTGACATCCATTGGCTCACTGGAGATCACATGGCTTTACCATTCCAGTGACCTGAGTTTGGTTGCAAGCTCAGTGATGTGGCTTAATGGGGCAAGGCTGGTGGGGAAGGTGCTGCAGCATACAGCCCCAGCCTGGGGAGGAATGAAGCAGTGTTTTGGAACACACACAACACCTTGTGGTGGGCCAGGGAGCCTTCCTTTACAAGGTACTGATATGTGTGTTAAGGTCTGATAAACCCATGTACTACATCAGGACCATCTCCAGTATTGCATTTATTTCATTTAGTTCGGGTCCCAAAGGGACCCGTGCAAATGAAGATATGATTCCACTATTAGAAAAAGCAGGGAAATTAATTGTAAAAAAATATGTTAATGCAGACATTAGGGTTGAAGAATACAGGTGCACAAAGTGGAGTAGGCAAATAAACAACATTAAGGTTCTGAGTCTCTGGAGTATTGACAAATCAGTACTGGAATCTTCCTTGGGGTTTTCAACCCTAATGCCCACCCCTTCCCCTGAGCAAACCAGTGCAGAAGTGATCTCTTTTCTACACACAGGGTCCTACATGAAGAAAGCTATGAGATATTCTGTTGGCAACATCTGGCATGCCTTACTTCTCTGTCATTGAAGAGTCTATCACTGTGAGGCACTGGCTTAGAGTTGTAACTTGTGCTTAGGACAGGAGGCTACAGACTGGGAGGAGGGGTGGGCATTAGGGTTGACAACCCCGAGAAAGACCCCAGCACTGATTCGCCAATACACTGGAGACTCAAAATCCTAATGTTTTTCATTTCTCTACTCTACTTTATACATTTTGTGGTCTTCAGCTCTAATGTCTGCATTAATTAAGTTTTTTTCAGTTTATATATAGTTAGGGTAGACTGACAGGTGCTATGTTAAACCCCTAAATTTCCATCTTAAGAGCTTTGGCAGCATTTGACAAAATTGCCCAAAATGTGGCATGCATTCTCTCAGATGCAAGGTCTAAATATGTGGAAAGTTTCCTGATTGCAGCTTGTGCGGTTTCTGAGATCCGCATATGTCATTTTCCTGTATATGTCTAATTTTTTTTCCCTATACTTAACGGCCCAGATATTCAAAGGGGTTGCACCTGGCGGAACAGAGATGCACCAGCACAACCCCACATTGCGCCCCAGTGGGATATTGAAAAGGCTGCCTGGCACAGCACAACTCTCGATGCACCGAGGTGCAATGTAATGGTATACAGTGCAGATGCAGGGGGGCGTGCTCATGCATATGCGGCACATCCCGATATTCAGCCTGGGATATGCAGCGCATATGCTGGCACAACCCTGTAGTGCATCACATGGAGGGGCTCAAAGTTGAACCCTTGCAGAGTAGGAGCAATGCCTGGCCACCCAAAGGTGGTTTGCAGTACTGAGGGCCCAACACATGCCCCATAACATGTAATGATGCCTGTCCCTGGTGGACTAGTGGACCCCCCCCGCCCATTGCTGAGATCATGGTGAATGCATATTACTATATTCCCTGGTAGTCTAGTGGATACCCTCCGTCTCTCCGAGTCCCCGATCATGGAAAAATGCACACATCATTCACTGGTGATCCAGTGGCATCCCCACCCTACCCACCCACACAGGACCCTTGCCCACCCTGCCCCCATCATTGGGTGGCTGATCTCTGCTCAGACACTGCCTAGCTGCTTGAATGACAGATAGAGGGCTGGGAAGCTCACTGGTCCCCTGAGGGACTAATCGGCTTGCAGGGCATATTATATTAGATAGTCCCAAATATGTGAATGAATCATGCACATATTTGGAACTGTCTAGTACAGTATGCCCTGCAAGCCCATTGTTTCACGCAGGGGACCAATGGGCTTACAGCCCATACTGCATCTGTCATTTGGCGGGCGGCTGCGCAGTATGCAGATGGGATGCAGCTGCCTACCAATGGCGGGGTCAGCAAGGGGTCCTGTGCAGGTGGGTGGTGTGGGGTGCCACTGGATCACCAGGGAATGACATGTGTGCATTTTACCATGATTGGGGACTCGAGATGGAGGGAGGGAGGGGTCCACTAGACTACCGGGGAATGTAGTAAGACACCTTTACCATGATCATGGCAGTGGGCGGGGGGTTCCACTGGTCCACCAGGGACAGGCATCATTACATGTTATGGGGCATCGGGAACTCATGTGGGAGGGGGGACCACTAGACCACCAGGTATGGTCATATGTTATATTCATCGGGGAATCGGGGACGGGGGGGCACTAGACTACCAGGGGTGTCTTTTTACACTTCTGCCACATGATGGCTGCTACAGGGCAGGGGATGCCCTGGGATCCCCACAGCACACGTCATGCTGTGCAGGGTACCAGGCGCAAGTCACCAGACTGTCCTGCGCAAGGCATGCAAATGGGGTCATAATGACATGCAAATAGCCCCATTTGTGCCTTGCATATATTATGGCCTCAATTGCATGCCCTCTGGTGAATATCATGGGTGATGCACCTAGCACAATCACACTTGTGCTGGTGCATCCCTGTGCTCCCTAGCTGTGGCTTGCACCATGCACAATATGTGCATTGGCCCTGCCATATTCAACAGTGCTGTGCCATGGCACATCCCCATTGAATATCACCTGGAGTTGGCCCCAGTGCATCACAGTTGTGCTGCACCCAGGCTTGTGCCACTGCCTGGTGCAGTCTAAATATCCAGCCCAACATGTTTTTTTTCCTTTTTGTTCTTATCTACAGCCTAGATGGAATGGATCTTTTTCTGAAACTTTCAGGGTAGATGAGGGCTGTGCCATGGTAGTGCCTTTCAAAGGTTTCATGAAAACATATTAAATGGTTCCAGAGTTCTAAGGATTTAAAGGTTCTTTTTTGATAACTCTCTGATATGACATGAAAAAATTCTGCATCATAAGAGCTTTTTGCTGTCTCACCATTTGCTTCACAACACAAAAACATTTTTTTGTATTGTGATGGCTGCCATCTTGCTTTCCAACAAACTAAAAAAACATGGCAAATACATAAAATAATTTATTTATCTGCATCCATGAATGGAGACGTGCTACTGGCTTGTGTGGCAGCAGTGAGCCAGCAATGGAACTCTCTCTCTCTCTCTCTCTCTCTCTCTCTCTCTCTCGATCTTTCGATCTGATCTGACTGATTAACTATCTATCTATCTATCTATCTATTGTCTTCTTAATTTTTTTTATTCCCTTCCCCTCCCAGCTCAGCCAGCTCTCCCTCATGTTTCCAAGACAAATACTGGTAATTGGTAAAAGAAGAGTAGACTGGGGTGGCAACACAGGTACTGCCTGCCAAACCCCTCCCCTTCCCTCCAGGTCACCCACCCTCAAATGTATAGATGGTGAGACATGGGTGCCAACTCACATGGCCACTGTGGAGTTAAGTGACACATGGGTGTCAAAACTCCTGTGTCAGATCCTATGGTGAATTACACTTTAATCTGCAAAAAAGAAAACAGTCCCTCTATGTCTTTATTTTTTTAAACAATTTTTTGGAAAAAGAAAATGGTTCCTAACCAGTCTGACTCCTTCAGACCCCCAGCCACCCCACCATGACCTCCCAATCAGCATTTATCTCACCACCACCTCACACACCCTGACTCACTGAGCATGTCCAATAACATAGATCCACTCTCCAATCAAAGATGTGTCTTGCTGCGTGAGCTTGACTGCAATACGAGAAATTAAGGTAAGTCTGGTTTAATTTATGTCAATGGTGTTGGAACTTTTAGTCATAACATTGTCATTTTGTAATATTTGTCACCAAATTTTCAACATGACTGTTTTAGGAATCTGCTTCATGAACAAGGGCAGTGGAATGTTTCAAATCCAGCCCAAAAGGTAATTTTATGGTCACTGTGTGAAATCCCCTTTTGGGTGGGATTTGAAGCTTTGCAGTTACCAGGTTCAGGAGGTGGTAGCATAAGTAGACAATGCTGAAAATCCGGTGTACAAATATGTTAAAATGACCATGTTATGAATGAAAATTGAAATATGTCAGTGTTCACTCATAACATTATTAAGTTTCAATATTTTTCCACCAAACATTCAATATTGACTTTTTGTGACCCACCTTATATACAAGGCTGTTAAAATTTTTCAAACATGTGCCTAAAGCTGACTCCACAGTTGCTGTCAAAGTCATATTTCAAGCACAATTTGAAAATTTTCTGAATTGAACTTACTGGGTTCATGAAGTAGGGTCATAAGATGGCTATGTTGAAAAATCTGGTGTACAAATATGGTAAAATGACTACATTATGAGTGAACACTGAAATATGTCAATGTTCACTCATAGACTCACTAATTTTCAATATTTTGACTCCAAAATTTCAACCTAACTATTTTTTTCACACCACCTGATAAATGTAACATGACTCATTTAAATCCTGGATGAGCTGAGTTTTTGCACTTGTGGTGCCAAATGATGCTTCAGCCAATATACTATAAATGTCACTGGTCATGTTTATAAGAGGAGTCATAAAATGACTAGCTTGTACATTTGGGGTAAAACAATAAAAATAATTATTGTGTGTTCAGTGCTAGACTTTACCCTAGCAGGTAGTGCTTTGTGATGCCGTGCTGTTGAGCTGAGTTTGGGGCCTAGCACAGTGGCCCATCTGAATGGATATATATAGGGGCATGGTTGCGCCCCTATAGTTAGGGTTGAGAAGGCACTTGAATGTTAAATTTGAAGTTTTGCACGTTAATAACTTTGGATCTGTTGAATGGATTTGCATGAAATTTGGTATGCATGGTGGGGCATGACAGGTCTCTTGACCTGCCAAGTTGAGTTTCAGTTGGACTTACAGTTTTTGTGCAGCGAAATGCTCAATAATGTACTTTTTGCTACTTTTGTGTGCAGTTTTTTTGATTTTGTCTGTGGTGCTGCGTGGTCACCATGTGGCTTGCCAGTCTGTAACTCAACAAGTGGAAGGGGCTTGGGTCAAGGAGCATGTCACTTTTTGTTTGGTGAAAAAATATTAATCCATTCAAAAGTTATTGAAGTTTTTAGCTCCCATTATAAATGCATGGGAACATTTATATCGTTATTTTGCAAAAGAAGAATGGGATTTTGGCCATCTGGTCACTCCTCACAATCAAAGAATTTGCAGGTACATGATGAAAGAATCTTTGATCATGAGAAATTTGTCATTTGTGGTGGCCGCCATCTTGTTTTCAGTTTGGGGTTGGAAGAAAACAAATATCTCATCCTGGGGTGACTTGTGAAGTAAAACTAGGATGGGTTTTGCTAAGGGGCTTCCCTCAATCGACCCATGGCTGTGGTTTAATGTAGTTGTGTCAAAAAATGGAGTTTTAAAGTTTGAAATTCTTTGGTTGCGGCTCGCTAATGATCTTTGATCACGAGCCTGCAAATTCTTTGATCTCGAGATCGTTTTTGTTGGCGAACTTCTTTCATGATCTCCCGACCAGATGTCCAGGATTTTACTGGACCAGATCTCCCTTGGAGGGACCAGATAGCCCAAATTTCATGACTAGATACCTCCTGATGGCCAAAAATGATCTTAGGTCATGGCCGATTCTTGCAAGCAAAGAATTTTTAAAAGTGGCAAAACTTTAAAATTAAATATCTCTGAAACGGTTTGGTCTTTTTACTTGAAATGTGGAGGGTGCTGAGGGGATGTCCTAGAGATGTGACTGGTGCTGTTTAGGTGTTGGAAAAGTAATTAATTGTGGAGATATTGGCCCAGATATTCAAACTGCGCCATTCTGAGGCGCAAGCCCTTGCGCTGCTCAAAATAGTTGCACAGGGGTGTGGCCGGGGCGATATTCAATGGAGTTGCGCTATTGAGCAACTCCTTTGAATATCACCCCCCAGCCACAGCCACTGTGCATGGCGCAGGGAACTTGGCGCCACCGCAAGTTGTCAGAGTTGAGCATTAAACCTGCGTGTGGCTCAATACCATTGCGCCTAAGCGCAAATTTCCTATATTCAAAAGGTGACATGCAAATGGGGCCATAATTCATGCAGGCACAGGGGGCCATTTGCATCTGATTATGGCCCCATTTGCTATGCCATACATGTGGGTGCACCGATCCCCGAGGACTTGCGCCTGGCACGCCCCTGCCAGGCAGCAGCCATCCGGGACCGGCACCTGCAGCCCGATCGCGGGCAGAACGTGAAAACAACCCCTGCCCAAATGCCTTTCAAAGCTCGATTAGTGGCGGTATGTATATTTGAGACCTTTCAAATATCTTTCATCGTTTACTTGCGGTGGCAATGGAAGCTGCTGATTATAAGCTTTATCGCTGGCAGAATGTAAAGATTCTTTCACTGGTCTTCGTGTTCAGTGACTGCACGTTTCGAGTCGCTGGCAGAATGTTCAGTGACACCTTCTACGCTTGAGAATGAAAATTATTATTGAAGCCCCATCAGTTTCGGCGGCGGCAGCATCTTACCTGGCTGCCTCGTTGGCTGCCGATTGATCAGCCTGTTACGCTTCATTATGCAGAGCTTGAGTCATCGGGCGTAGCTCATGTCGCACATGACAGTCTCAGATTGTGAATGAACTATCATTCATAAATCTGACTGTCATATACGGTATACGGCACGCCCATTGGCTCTAGCTCTGCACCAATGGCATGCAGCCCACCGGACAGTCAGTCGGTGGGCGGGGGGCAGGCGGGTGGGATGCTGCCGCCCGCCGCTGCCAGGGGGGAGCGGTGGTGGGGCTTCGTGGGTGGGTGGGTGGGGACACTAGACACCAGGGAGATGTTTAGGGGTTGTCACTGGACATTCTGCCCGTGGATTGGGCATTACGTCCACTGGACCACCAGGGAGATATTCGGTTGGGGGTCTTTTTACATTCTGCCCTACGATCAGGCACTGGGGATTGTTTCACATTCTGCCCGCGATCGGGCATTGGGAGATGTTTGGGCGGGTTGTAATTATACATACCGCCCACGATCGGGCACTGGGGGTGTCAGTATACATTCTGCCCGCGATCGGGCACTGGGGGTGGTTGTCAGTATACATTCTGCCCGTGATCGGCACTGGGGGTTGTAGTATACATTCTGCCCGTGATCGGGCATTAGAGATGTTTGGGCGGGGGTTCTTTTTCACGCTCTGCCCGCAATCGAGCTGGTGGGGGGGCACAGGGACTGAGTTGGGGGCCAACCACGGGTGGCAGCTGCGTGTTGGCGCCCCTGCAATACAGCAGCTCACCTGTGGCTGGCCCTCAACTTGATCCTTTTTTTTTGGCTCAAAGTTGTGCAGGCGCAGGTTGGGGGTTGCGCTAAGATATCTCTGCACAAACCCGACTGAATATCGGGTTGTGCAGTTTATGCATGGTTCCTCCCCCTCCTGTTGAGCATGCATTCATTTGCATTGCGCTGTTGCTCAACCTGTTTTCAGTGGCGCAACTGCCTCCTGCTGAATATCACAGAATGGCGCAATGTAGGACTTGCTCATGCGCAACCCTGTTGCGCATGGCGCAACCCTTTTGAATATCCGGGCCATTGAGTGACATACTTAATGTTTTGCCCCTAGGCTTATGCATGATGCTATTGGCTTGAAATTTATAGGGCAAGTAGCCCTAGTGCCACGGAGGTGTGTTTCAGTGATTTGGTGTGTAAAACTTAAACAGGTGTGGAATTATGCCACTCAGATGAATGAAAATTTGGTTTGTTCTGTGTTAATATATTTTGAACCGTGTGTCTGATTTGCCTAAAATTTGGAATGTAGAAAGATTAATCATAGATCTTCAATTGTGACAGTTTTCATGGTCATGGCAGTTACAGTTGGTGACTTGTGGTGCATGCTCATTATACTTAATGGGGAAGTATATATGTGCATTGTGAAAACTATGGTGAGCACATTTTTGGGTGCACAGGAAGATCTCATTATAAGGCACAGGACAACTCAAAAGGTATGGCAGAAGTATATTGTTATGCAGTGCTGGGCAATGTGGTGGGAATGCAGGGCCCTCTTAAAAGGCATGGCAGAAGTATATTTATTTATTTATTTGAACGAGTCGGACTTACAACCTTTGAGTCAGGAACTCATTTACAAAGGTACCTCATCACAGGGAGGGCAAGACAATAGAACGTTGTGCAGGTGCAACACTAGACAGCATTAAAGTTGCATACATTGAACACAGAATACACTAAGTTACATGTTGGTATAAAATACAGATTTACAATTAAAGATGTACAATTTCTCTGGAGTTGCAGTGGAATACATCCTTGTTTAAACCTAATGGGGTAGGTAAAAAGGGGTAGGGCGAAAGATGAATTGGCAGTCCATGAGACCTTGTCGAGATTAGGGGGGCCAGGCAGGGAAAGGTCCTGCAGTAGGATTGGGGGGGCAGGGTTAGTTGTACCTACAGCAGCGGACATTAAAGAGATGGTGCTGGAGAGTGGTTTTGAAGGGACCAGGTTTGGCAGTGTTGGTGATGCAGGTAGGGAGGGAGTTGAACCAGTCGGGAGCTCAATAAAAGAAGAACCTCTGGGCAAGGGAGGTCTTGGTTCTGGGTACTTTGAAGGAGGCTTTAACAGAGCTGAGGGTGGAAATGGATGATGATGACCGTGGTAGGAAGGCAGAGACTCCTGGGGGGGAGAGTCCGAGCAGGAATTTCTTAGCAAGAAGGCAGGTCTGATACTGCAGATGTTCCTCGAGGTTGAGCAGGTTCGTGGAGGAATAGATCAGGCAGGTGTGGGTGTGGCTGGAGGCTTCAGTCAGAAGCCTACAGGCCTTATTGATGGACAGCTGGATTTTAGAGAGGGAGGTGTTATCAACTGCAGCATAGATTGGCAAGCCGTAGTCCACTAGGGACAGGACAGAGGAGGTGATGGCCAGCCAGACGGCAGCGAGGGGCAGGCAATACCTATGGTGGTAAAGTAGGCCAATCTGAGAGTTTAGGTGGAGGAAAGAGTGTTTATGTGGGTGTGGAAGGTGAGGGTAGTATTGAAAGTGATGCCTAGGTATTTGTATGTGGGTACTTGCTCTAATGGGAGCTGAGAGTTGGGGATAATCAGGAGGGGGGCAATTCTAGCTTTATTTTGGTGGTGAAAGAAGAGCATTGATTTGGTTTTCTTAAGGTTTATGACTAGTCTGTGATCAAGAAACCACCTTTCTGTTTGGTTGTAGATGAGTTGAAGGGATGATTGGAGAGTGGAGGGATCTGGGTGTGAGGCAAAGAGAACTGCATCATCTGCATAGAGGAGCATCTTGCTATTGCAGGAGCTGGGGAGAGTGTTGAGGTAGAGACTAAACAGAATGAGACCCAGGATTGAGCCCTGTGGGACCCCGGAGCTAACAGTCAAATGTTGGAGAGGGAGCCATTGATTTTTGCACGTTGGGATCTAGCAGAGAGGTAGCTGGAAAACCAGGGAAGAGGACCAGCAGAGAAACAGAACTGGTGGAGAGAGTCAAGTAGGAGGGTGTGACAGACAGTGTCAAAGGCCTTGGAGAGGTGAATGAACACTGCACCGGCCAGGTTGCCGGAGTCGAGAGCAGAGTGCAGGTATTGGGAGAACTCCAGGAGAGTGTGGTTGTACTGTGTCCTGGGTGGAAGGCATGCTGCTCTGCACACATAATGTCATACTTAGCCAAGTACTCAGATAGTTGGATAGACACCACTTTTTTGAGGGCTTTGGAGAGTGGGGGGAGGATGGAGATTGGCCGATAGTTGCTGGGGGAGGATCGATCACTGCTCTTGTGTATTGGAGTGATTTTAGCAGTTTTCCATGCACTAGGGAACTGTCCAAAGCATAGGGACCAGTTGAGTAGGTCCATCAGGGGGGCTAGGACAATGTACAGGACCAGGCCGAGGATCCTGGAGTCAAGGGGGTCACTGCTGGGGTTATTACTACCAAGGGCTTTTAGCAGGTGTGGCCTGGCTTCATGGGGGAATAGAGTGCACAGGTAGAAAGGGGGCGATGCAATTTAGGGGGAGTGAGAAGGGGATTGGATCAAAAAAGCTGCTGGGGAGGACAAAGCTTAGATCAGAGAAAGTGGTATTGTGGCAGTCACTATAAATAGTGGATCAGAGGAGGTAACACCATCGATGGTGACATGAGATGATGGAGGGGAGTGGGACTTCCCATTTAGTTCTTTCATGCTATCCCAGAAGGTTCAGGCTGAGCCCCAGGTAGAGGTGAGGGTGGCCTGGTAGTGCTCCGCCTTGGCCCATCTGATGGCCCAGGTGCACTTATTGTGCTCTGCATTGTAGGCTTGTCTGTCAGATGGATTGCTTGAATCTACAGTGATTCACCAGAGAGTATCCCTATTCTTAAGTTTCTGGATGAGGTAAGGGGTGATACAAGGGGTGTTGCATTTCTTTGTATGGATTCTGGTGTAGGGGGCGAAGAGGTCACAGGCCTTGCAGAAGGCACTTGTGAAGAAGTCAAGAGCTGAGTCGATATCTGGGGCATGTCAGATAGGGGACCAGTCTAGCTGGGTTAGGTGCTGTTTCAACTTTGTTAGGCCACCAGGGTGTAGCCGCCGGTGCAGTGTAGCCTGGGACACTGGTTTTGGAGAGGAGAATGGCCAGGTACAGATGACTGGGGAGTGATCACTAAGTGAATCGGCGAGGACAGTGATGTCCCAGATTTTAAAGGGGTAGTTTGATAAGATAGCATCTAGGAGGGTGTTGGTTCCACTGGATTGGTTTAACCTGGTGGGCTATGAGACTAGCTGGGACATATCCAGGGCAGTGAAGGAGTCCCTGGTTTGGGAGGTGGTGGAATCAAGCCAGTTAACATTCAGATCACTGAAGATGACTTGCTCGACTTTGTGTGGGAGGGATGTGAGGTAGCTGATGGGGGACTGGACTGCTGAGTTCTGGTTCCTTGGGGGTATGTAGGAGACAGTAAAAAAAAGAGAGCCTCTGGTGGGGTCAGGGATAACTTTTAGCACGAGGGCTTGGGCACCATAGTCAAGTTTGGCAGCAGGGAGTGCATGACCTATTAGGGT
This sequence comes from Neoceratodus forsteri, assembly GCA_016271365.2. Classification (NCBI taxonomy): domain Eukaryota; kingdom Metazoa; phylum Chordata; order Ceratodontiformes; family Ceratodontidae; genus Neoceratodus; species Neoceratodus forsteri. The sequence goes on from CM057456.1 coordinate 195,728,104, forward strand.
GTCCCACATGAATATAGCACACCCACCACCACGTTTGCCTATGCGGTCTTCCCCGGATAAGCTGTATCCAGGGAAGGAGACAGCAGAGTCAGGGGTGGACTTAGAGAGCCAAGTCTCTACCAGAGCAAGAATATCAGGTTGATGCTGGGTGATCCAGCACTGGAGAGCAGCAGTTTTCTTTAGGAGGCTACGTATGTTAAGGGATGCAAGGCGGAAACCGGTAGTAGTACAGGATTTGGGTGAGCTGGCAGACAAAGGTCCAGGATTGGGGTGTACATAGAAACATAGAAACATAGAAGTTGATGGCAGATAAGGACCGCAAGGCCCATCCAGTCTGCCCATTTCTTTTTCTACCTTATAAATGTGCCATTGGCCTTTGCTCTGTCAGTGACCTATCTATTCATAGTCATTTGTATTGATCCCTTATGCCTATCCCATGCCTGTTTGAAGCCCTGCACTGTATTCATAGCCACCACTTCTTGTGGTAAGCCATTCCATGCATCTACCACCTTTCTGTGAAAAAGAATTTCCTCACATTCCCCTTAATTGGCCTCCCTAATCTCATGCTGTGTCCTCTTGTCCTGCTATTTTTCTTATATTTAAACATGTTAGACTCTTTCACCTTGTTTATGCCCTTAAGGTGTTTGAATGCCTCGATCATATCACCTCTCTCCCTCCTTTGCTCAAGGGTATACATATTGAGCTCCGTTAATCTGTCCTCATATGTCTTCTGATGCAGTCCCTGCACCATTTTGGTTGCCCTTCTCTGGACTGCCTCAATTTGGTTAATGTCCTTGTGAAGGTGTGGCCTCCAATACTGCACGCAGTACTCCAGATGGGGCTCTAACCAATGTCTTGTACAGAGGATTATTACCTCCTCTTACGACTTGTGATACCCTACTAATACACCCTAACACCCCCTAGCCTTACCTACTGCTTTAGAGGTTTGCTTGGATGATTTTAGGTCATCAGTGATGATGATGCCCAAGTCTCTTTCTTCCTTTGTGACTGCTAGCAACTCCTCCCAGCCTATAAGTGGCTTCAGGGTTTCTCTTCCCTATGTGCATGATTTTGCACTTCTTTGCATTAAACTCAGTTGCCACTCTTCTGACCATTCTGCTAGTTTATCCAGATCTCTTCTCATTCTGCCCACCCCATCTGGATCATCTACTCTGTTGCAGATCTTGGTGTCATCTGCAAACAGACAAGCCTTACCCTCTAGTCCATCTACGAGGTCACTAATGAAGATGTTGAATAGGACTGGCCCCAGGACTGATCCCTGAGGTACCCACTTGTGACTTGCATCTCTTCTGACTGTATACCATTTACCACCACTCTCTGTTTTCTGCCAGTCAACCAGTTTGCCACCCAGTTGACCAACTTCTGACCCACCCTGAGCCTACCTAGCTTATTTATCAATCTTCTATGTGGAACAGTGTCAAAAGCTTTGCTGAAGTCAAGGCAGGTGACATCAACTGCTCCCCCTTGGTCCACCACTCTGGTTACCCAGTCAAAGAAATCTATGAGATTAGTTTGACAGGACCTTCCTTTTGTAAACCCATGCTGTCTTGGATCCTGTGCCCCTATGGATTCCAGGTGTTGCACTATCCTTTCCTTAAGGATGCCTCCATAATCTTGCCCACTACTGAGGTAAGACTGACCGGTTCTGTAGTTCCCGCCTCTTCCTGCTACCACTCTTGTGGAGCGGGATCACATGAGCCCTTCTCCAGTCTTCTGGGACCTCTCCTGTGCTCAGAGACTCACTAAACAATTCTGCTAATGGCTCTGCTAGTTCCTCCTTTAGCTCCTTAAGTACCCTGGGATGTATGCCATCAGGTCCCATTGCCTTATCCACCCTGAGCTTAGCAAGCTCTTGTAGGACCCTTTCTTTTGTGAAGGGAGTAGTGCTCACCTCCCTCCCCTGTGTCCATGATGCTGAGCTGTGGGCCCTGCCCTACCTTCTCTTCAGTAAATACTGAGCAAAAGTATCTATTTAGGATAGATGCCTTTACAGGGTCCTCCTCCTCACATGCCCTTTTCTCCATTAAGCTTAGCAATACCCCTCTGGACTTTCTCCTTTCACTAATGTATCTATAGAAAGTCTTGTCACCTTCTTTACTGTTTGTGCTAGTGTTTCTCAGTTTGGGACTTTGCCTGCCTTACTGCCTTACCTGCTTCCCTTAGGCAGTTTGGTATGCCTCCTATCTTCATCTCGCTGTGTTCCCTTATATTTCCTGAAGGCCAGCCTTTTGGCTCTGACCTTTTCTGCTACTGTATTTGAGAACCAAAGTGGTTTCCTTCTTCTTTTGCACTTCCTTTTCTGTCTGACACAATGGGATGTTGCTTCAAGTATTGCATCCTTAATGCTTGCCCACTTTGCCTGTACCCCTCACCTGTGTTTCTTTTTGCCAGGGCTAGCTTAACTCTGTTGGCCATCTTATCAAAGTCAGCTCCTCTGAGTCCCATATTTTTGCCTTGGAATGGGATGATTTAGATGTAGTAGCCAATTGAACCATACCATGTGATGGTCACTGGCCCCTGAGGTGACCTTCTACCTGGAGATCTGTGATCCTTCTTTGTTAGTCAGTACTAGATCTAGGATAGCCCTGTCTCTTGTGGGTTGCTGTACCAGTTGTTTGAGGCCCTCCTGCAGGAATCCACTATGAGTCTAGTTCCGCAGATGTTCCTGCTGGTATTGACCAATCTGTATCTGGCATGTTGAAGTCTCCCATTATCAGAACCTCCTTTAGCTGTCATGTTTTGTATATCTTCTAACAGTAATGTGTCTATGTCCTCCCTCTGGTCTGGGGCCTGTAGACAACCCCAGTTCTTATGGCTGTCCCATTTCCTGTTTCCAGGGTGACCCACAGTTCTTCTGGCTCCTTATGTGTATTCTGAATTTCTGTAGCTTTGATATTTTCATTAACATACAGGGCCTCCTCCCCTTTGCACCTCGGGTCTCTTCTGAACAATACATAGCCAGGTACTGAAGTCTCTCCTGTGTGGTTACTGGTAAACCACGTCTCACTAATTGCTACTATGTCCAGTTTAGCTTCTGACATTATTGCCTGCAGGTCTGGGATCTTATTTCCAGGCTGTGAGCATTTGTGTACATGATTTTCCATTGCCCAGATTTTGGTGTGTTAGTTGTTGGGTGAAGTTTGGCATTACCCCTGTGCATCGTATGGGGAGACAAACCTTATTTCTTACCTGGTGATGCAAATGAACGGCAAACACGCTGAATTCCTGTTTGACCACTAGCTGAGGGGGGAAGGGTGTTCTTCCCATTCGATGTATGGGGTGCTGCACCCCCTCCCCATTTGCTAGTTTAAATATTCTGCAAAGACGTCAAACTTCGCCCCAATGCACTGACTCCTCTTTAGTCAGATGCAGTCCATCAAATTTAAAGAACTCGCCTCCAGAACTGTTGCCAGTTCCTACAAATCTGTGTCCTTTTTCCTGGCACCAGTCCTTGAGCCACGTGTTTAGCTCCCCTTCTCCCCTTCTCTGACTTTCCGTCCATCTGCTCCTTCTCCCAGACTGGCAGAATCTCAGAGAAGGAGATGCCGACGAAATAGATGATAGTTTGTCACCCAGCCTAGTCAGGTGTTCCTTGGTCTCCACAACTGACCGGCTGGCGAGATCATTAGTCCCTATGTGTACTAGGACATCAATGTTTTCTCCTGCTTTGTGAACAATTTAGCAATGCGTCAGTGTCTCTCCATGCTGATGTACCTGAGACATCTGACCATCACCCTGGCTGGAGATGGGTATCAACTCCCCGAATCATGGAGTCTCCTATGATCAGAAGTTTTTGGTTTCCTTTGTGCTTGTTTAGTTTTGGTTCCTGATTTGGTGAGTATTGTTGTGCTAGCTCCTGTGCCACAGTGTCCTGCTTTGCAGTGTCTTCTGCCTCTTTATTTGATTTCAGAGATAGAGGCAGATACCTGTTTGTAGTGTTTATATGGTTTTGGAGGTAATGTGTTGAGAGCAGAGAGTGATGAGGCACCTGATTTGCTTCCTCCTAACCACCTGCCAACCTCCTGGACCAACTACCCTCTGCGGTCGAGGTTTTTCTGTTGGATGCTGGGGAAATGGCGGGTGGTTCTTATAATGTATTTCCTCTTCAATATGAAATTTGAGGCGTGCAATCTCTGCCCATGCTGCCCGGAGCTGAGACCTAAGATCTCCAAAGGCCCAGCATGTAGGACAGTGTCCTAAATCCTGTAAGACTGTCCTTCTGAAAATTGTTCCACAGTACCTGCAGTTAATGAAATCCATTCCAAATAAGTTGCTGGGTTTGTAACCTAGTCAGAGTAATTGGAAGGAAAAAAAAAAGAAAAAAATGCAAGTAATGGTTTAATTGTGCTTTGTTTAACTTGTTATAACAAGTTAAATTACTAGTGCCCCCTGTAAATGAGATCACCTTGTGGAGGCCCCACTGATCCGCCCCTTCCTGCTCTGCCACAGGAAATGTCACAACTGTGGTACTCTATAAAAGGAGTGTAGCGTGGGGTGGTTGGGGATGGGGGTGGGTGGCTGGGCCCTTCCCCTGCCTAAAAAAGAAGAACCACGGACGAAAGAACAAGGAGGTAAGAGCAGAAACAATCAGTCAACAACAAATGCAGTAACCCTGAAAGCTTATCCTAATGTTAGATAAAACTGTAAAACCTGTAAAGCACCACCTGTAATAATTTCAGAGAAGATATACCCTGTAAGAAACACTTTGCTCCAGAGAAAAATAAAGCAGTAACAGAAGATATGCCTTGCAAAAGACAATTTGAATCAGAAGATTACAGCAGTAATCTGTTAGCACACACCTGTAGGCACACCTTGTAATAATGCAGAAGAAGGTATACCAGCAACAACAGTTTGAATCAGACAGTAGGAGTAGCAATGTGATTATTCTGATTAGGGGACAGTGGTGGCAGGGACCCATGGTTCGGTGCCTGGGCAAGGACCTGGTGATAAGGGCACAGGGGACAGGTAGAGCATGAAGGGTGGGTATGGCATGGAACAGGTGGGTCCAGGGTGGGCCTGGGAGTGCAGAGGCAGTGGGGCTGAAGGCAGGGGGTGGGTGCTGGGGAGTTAGGGGTGCGGTCAAGGTGGGAGGGGGCTGGGTCATACTGGGGTAACTTGCGGGTGAGGTGCCTGATGTAGTGGATGGGAGCACAGGGCGGGTGGAGGTTTGAAACAGGAGGGTAAGGGTGAGAAGACCTGGCAAGGGAGTGCGAGTGCCTATAATTCTATGCTTATAGTGAAAGATAAAGGTGATAGCTGAACTTCAGTGAGGGTGACTGTCACTGTAGAGTCATAATAATGTCACTGACTTTGGTGCAAGAGGTCCAGGTTCGAGTACACCAGCGAGAGGGTGTTTCAGAGCTTTGTGGAGGAGATGTCGGAGGTTACCCAGGGGCTGGATAAGGCTGAGTTTGGAGAGGAAAAGAGAGGAGAAAAGGTGATTTAGGTTTGATTTCCTTAGGAAGGGAGGATGTTGTTTCAGGGGATAGAAAACCAGATGACTGTGGGATTAGTTGAGCAGATTGTTATGCAGTGATGGGCTGGCCCCGCACTCACACCAATACATGTGATTCAGTACTTGCATTGTGATGTTATGCAGTGATGAGCGGGCCCTGCGCTCACACCAATACATGTGATTCAGTACTTATATTGTGATATTATGCAGTGATGGGCAGGCCCTGCACTCACACCAATACATGTGATTCAATACTTATACTGTGATGTTATGCAGTGATGGGTGGGCCCCGCGCTCACACCAATACATATGATTCAGTACTTATATTGTGATGTTATGCAGTGATGGGTGGGCCCCGCGCTCACACCAATACATGTGATTCAGTACTTATATTGTGAAGTTATGCAGAAATGTACAAGTTGGTGGGAGTACAGGGCCTGAAGATTTTAAACCATAGAGTAAGCCTGCAGTGGAACTTTTTTCATAGATTGCATGGTTAATGAGATACACCAATACATGTTTTTTGCTACTTATATTACACTCTTTCAAAAAGTAAGGAAAACTCCACCCAAAGTCCAAGTCTGGTGTATTTCCGATTTCTCTGAATTTGCTAAAAAACTATGCTGCACATTTTGAGTCTCTCCATAGGAGACATCAGTAAAGTAACCAAATACTAAGTAAGGATTGGATCTCATAAACACAAATCATCACAAAGCCTACTTAACCAATGGATGACCACAGCTGCAAAATGATTATATTTGTCTACAATCACTGTCTTCTATGCAAGACACAAGCAATTGAATCAATAGTCCATAACATGTTGATCAAAATGAGGGGAGCATGATTTTTAGGCAAAATGACACAGTTTATATACAGATTGCAGGAAGCAATAACTTATAAATAGGTATGCTCCATTATGTTTGCAGACTAGTTGATATAATCCATTCCAATTCTGCATACATTATTTCATTCATGGTCTACTTTAACAAACTAGAAAGTGCTGTTCCATTTCTGCTACTAGTGACATGCTTACACACACACACACACAAACAAACATACACACACACACACACACACACACACACACACACACACACACACACACTACACTCCCTTAACAGCCAGAACTGAAAAAAAAACACTGAAAGGAAGTTAGAACACAAAAAGTTAATACTGCATATGAAACAATCAATCAAAGGCTCCATAAAACAATCAATCAAAGCCTCCATAAAATGCTCATCTGCAGGTTCACAGTGAGGCTGAGACTAGACCCATGATGTTGTACTGGGATAACATCACGGGTCCAGCCCAAGACTGACCAATCAGAGACCAGGATTTTTTCTTGGCATTGTATAATATTGGGATAAACCACAACCAGGCACCCTCTCAAAATAAGTTAATAAATACAGGTTCTGCATAAAAATCAAGAATTACTTCTTAAAGATTTAAGTTAGCCACTTGTCTAACAGTGATTTAAGCAAAAAGACCAGTAGTGATTCACAAAGTTATAATCCTGTAGCCTAAATGTAATCTGTCTCTATGAAAATGTGATCCAATTCTTGGACAACACATTGTAGACATAATTTCCATTATACCTTTGTAAAACATCTGCCACTGTACCACATTTAACAGTCATTGAAAAAAAGTCTTCCCTAGTTATTCTTCCCTGTATTATAAACAGACGAACCCAAACCAGCCAAACCATATGATGATTCATTACTGCAAGGCTTGTGTATTATGCTGACTGTGATACTTAACAGTTGTATAGTGAGTTAGTGCATCTAGACTTATTTGCTGCATATGCATCTCAATTGCTAAGGGGTCCTGACCATGTTCACCCTTCCTCAAGCCAAGCTAGCTTGATGGGAAGATTAAGCCATGTTTTTAACAAGAAGTTAACATTTTAAAAAGACAGTGATGTGGACTGAGAAGCAGCTTGTGAAGGTGACTCATCATGCTAGCCAAGATATATATGTCCACATTGAGTTCAGTAAGCCTAACCAGTGGGAGCAGAAGGGGAGAGGGATACAAATTTAAAATAGAGCCATTTAACCCATTTGAGATTTAAAATTACATGATTTAAATGAGGCTTCCAGAACTGGACACCATATTCCAAATGAGGCCTCACCAGTCATCTGCACAGCGGCATCACCACCTCCTTCCTTCTGCTGGTAATACCTCTCCCTATGCACCCCAGCATTCCACTGGCTCTTTCCACAGCCTTGGCACATTGTTTAGTCACATTTAGGGCATCCAATATGATTACCTCAAAATCCCTTTCCTGTTTGGCGACCATCATTCCCCCCTCCCCCCATAATCCTCTCCAGGGTTCCTGCAACCCAAATGCAATATTTTGCACTTTTTTGCATCAGATCTCATTGATGACATTGTGGACCATTCCTCCAGTTTTCCTAGGTCTCTCCTCATTTTTTCCACTCTTCCCAGAGTGTCCATCCTGTTGCAGATTTTAGTGTCATTCGCAAACAGGCACACTTTCCCCTCCAGCCCCTCCACAATTTCTTTTGTGAATACATAAAATAAGATTTAGCCCAGGACTGATCCCAGTGGCACCCTGCTGGTCACACTCCTTTCCTTAGATTGAGCACCATTTACCATGACTCTCCATCTTCTATCATTTAACCAGTTCCTAACCCAGTTTACCACATTTTGACCTACTCCCAGGCTGCCCAGATTGTTCACAAGTCATATGTGGAATGGTATCGTAGGCCTTACTAAATGCAATTCATGTTTATGTTTAAGCCCATGAAACACTCTAATCTAGTTAATGCATTTGAAGCCATAGTGGCTCTGCCAGAAGTTGTTCTTCTAGTTCCTGAAAGAATGAGGATGCTGTTACCTCATGGAAGTGTGAAGTGCTTTCTGTTTGGCTGGGAGAAGATCAGCGAGCCATTTGTGCTGAGGAGTCGTCAGTGCATTAAATTTCTGGTGGTGTCCCCTTACTTCTGATCAGTCCTCAGATGGACTAGAGAACTGCTTTAGCCTCAAGCAGATTTCATCAGTTTGATTTGATTACTTGCTGTGCTCCTCAAAGCTGACTGTGCATCAGAACATTTTAGCATGGAGTCCTTTATTTAAATGCCATTGCATTCTTGTTTTTGTTTTCCAGTACCCAAAATGTAAGGGGAAGATTCTGAGTTTTAAAGACTGTTTTCTGACTTTTTGCCTGAACACTGGGACCTAATGTTTGCTGTTGTTTTTTATCAGCTGAGGAATATTTGCATGTGATTATTTTTATGGGGTGACACCTAGAGATTCAGATTAATATCTCTATGTTCATACTCTGATTTTAACTCTGTGAATGTTTGTTTATTTACACAGCCTGTCATTTAATGATTCTTATAGGACATGCTCCTCCTCTTTAGGGATTCATTGCCTCCCTCATATTTTACATAGTGATGGCAGTTGATTTTTGTTGTATTGGTTAGTTTAACTGTCAGTTATAAGTATTATAGAGCTATAATTCGATGGGCTTTGCCTTATTGGCTACCAGTTAATATCAATCAATCAATCAATCATCTTTATTTGTAAAGCGTCTTTCAAAACCAAGGCGCTGTACAGAGAGATCATACATACATGTAAATTTAAAAAACAGACATAAATTAATCAACCATAACTAGGATACGCAAAACTAAATAAATGAGTCTTTAGCTCCATTTTAAATCTCTCAATATGCCGGATCTGTACATTTTTTGATTTTGGTATTCATTATTTTATAATATTTTCTTCATTATTACAATTATAGTTTGGTGGGGCAGATGAGGTTGATTACACTTACTCTATTTGTGGTCCTTTATATTTCCATAGGACATAGGGGGTCAGGGGTAGGGCAGGGAAGGGAGGTTTTTCAAGCACAATGTGCACAACATCATGGACCAGGATGGGGTGAATGTATGGTTGCCTGTACTATGGGCATTAGGAACGTGTTGTTTTACTACAAGTGGGTGATGTATTTGGGGGGATTCATTATTTTGGGGGGTTATTGCTATGTCTCTTTCTTATTTTTGTAGTGCTTTCTGTTCAGGAGGGTGGGAGGGCTGTAGGTGGTTAGGGCTAGTTCCTTACATGATAAGTTGCAGTAGGCCTTTCTTTCTGTTTTTTTGGGGGGTTCCGGTTAGGGGTGGGGATTCCCAGAGTGCACCTTTTACTCCTGAATGTGCTTGGTTATGGGGTACTGCACAGATGTAATATATGATGGTTAGGTCTGTTTTCCAGCCTCTTAGTACTGTTCATTGTTTCATATGAGTAATACCTTTAATTTTGTTTCATGGAATATTAGAGGGGCCCAGGACAAATGTAAACGGTATAGAAACATCTTAAGAAGCTTCAAGCCAGTGTGGCATTTTTGCAAGAAACCCATTTGAAAAGGAAGGATGCTTTATGCTTTCATCAAGATTGGGTTGACCATGCCTTCAGCTCAGGTAATAGTACTAAACAAGGAGGGGTGATCTTGTTAGTAGCTAGAGGCTTAAAATTTCAGCTAATTTCAGAATATTGGGATGCGTACAGTCAATTTATTTTGGTCCATGCATGACTGGGGATCACAGAGGTGTTGCTTGGAATGGTGTATGGCCCTAACATTGATTCATCTAACTTCTTTTCCAGTCTGGCAGAGAAGATTTTTCCTTTCGTCCACCTTCCTATTATTATGGGGGGCGATTGGAATCTAGCCTAACAGACTGATTTAGACAGATCAGGCTTGATTAGGAGGGGGTTATCACTGGGACAGAGTGATTTGCAGGGGCTTGATGGATTCTTATGGCTTTGTGGATCCGTGAAGAATTGTTTATCCTCAGGAGCGACAGTACACTTATTTTTCTCCCTCCAAAAGACTTCTTCTTGGATCAATTTCATTTTATTTAGTAAGGATTCTCTTACTGGTCTATTGTCATGTACTATTCAGGCAATGGTGTGTCTGATCATACTCCTATCTCCCTGGTACGTAGTATTAGTAGCCTGCAAGAGAGGGATAGGGTTTGGTATTTAAATCATCAATTCCTTAAGGATCTCAAGACTGTGACTATCCTCCAGGATTTTATTAATGATTTTTTCCAGACTAATGAGGGATCAGTTGTGGCACTGGACATCCTGTGGGGAGCAGTTAAGTGTGCTGTCAGAGGCAAGTATCTTAGAGTAGCAGCAGAATAACCAACAAAAGCACAAGGCAGATAAATTGTTATTGAACATTCACCAACTAGAACATAGGCTTTCCTTAGGAGCTACCCAAGACATTTGGTCAGGCCTTAGTTTTCTCCACACACAATATTTGTCTCTTTTAGCTAAAGGAGCTGAATTGGCAATTTTGCACATGAAGATGCATTACGTGGAGTTTGGGGGAATATGCAGGGAAGCTTCTTGCCTGGTGCCTTCACCATTTGGAATCTTCCAATGCAATCTTCCATTTGAGAATTGAGTGAGACAACACTATGATGACATCCCCTAGAGATATAGTGGAAGCCTTATGGGATTTCTTCGCTAATCTTTATATGGGTGATCCTCCTTCCCCTGCTTTACAGGAGCAGATTAATACATATTTAGATCCTCTTCCCCTCCCTTAGCTTATGGCTCTACAACAAGAGCTCCTGCAAAGGCCTATCTTGGCTTTAGAAATACACCAGGCTATTAACTCATTGCCTCTACAGGAGCTCTCTGAAGTTGCAGCACTTGTCTCCTGTATGCTGTTAACAGTGAATCCTGTGCCTTTCTAAGCAAAATCAAGCCATAATCAGCATGCCACAAGCAAATGCTAATAGCACAAAAACTGTAAATGCTAGGCACAAAGTAGGAGTAGCAAACTTGTTCAGAATAAAACTACCTTTCCAACCATGGTATGCAAGTAATAATAAGTAATTTAGTTTTTTTTTTCCTATGCTGGTTGAAACAGCAAAAAAAAATATATATTTTTTCCACTAAAAAATGCATCTTAAGCCTTTTTTTGTTGGGAAATATGTAAACATCAACACCAAATTAAGCATCCAGATATAAAATGTAGTTTTAATAATTTGTTTGTAAAAGAAAAAACAGCTATTTCTGTAGTATTAAACATAATTTTCCCCCATTTTAGTCAAGGTGCATTGGTGAGATATGAGGGACGAATCTGATCCATACACACCATACCGTAAACAAATGCATACAACTCCTAAAGTATACATGATACATACAATGTATCAGTGGTAAAGTTGTTCTGCATAAAATTGCCTTTCCAATGGTGCTATGCAATTAATTGTGCTCAACTGGGTTTTTGTTTTATACTGGCTAAGATATCCAGAATGTGTGTTTTCTTCAACATGCTTAGGTGTTTCTTGATGGACAAAATGTTTGCCATACACACCATGTCACGAACAAATGTGAATAACTCCTAAAGTGAACATGAAACACACAAAGTTTCTTCGGCAAAGTTGTTGAACACAACATTATCTTTCTAATGGTGCTATGCAGTCAATTCTAATCAATTCTGGCTGGCAAGCAATATTAAAAAATGTAAGTGATATCTCCAGACATTACTAGGGCACACAGGAAGTCTGTAGGTGACTTCTGTAGTCATTCTGGGACACATTGCAGTACATTTGCTGCCACCTACAGATGTATTCTAGGAGGCAATGAGTTAAGCAACAACCTTCAACAAAGCCCTGGGACCTGATGGTCTCACAAATAATTTTTATATCACATGCAGGGAAGAGCTTGCCCCTTTTTTGACCTGCCTATTTAATTTTTTGTTAGAGTTACTATTGTGTTACCATCCTGTGCTTACAGGTTTTATTACTGTTTTTGTACTTACTGGTAGTACAGTTTACTGCTTTATTTTTCTCTGAAATAGTTTTTTACAAGGTATATTTTCTTTTAAATTGTTGTGCAGATTGTCTTGCTGAAAGGAAGGAAAACACTCACCAGGGTCATGGGTCAGAGCTGTAGCTGATTGTTTCTGGAATGCACAGGCTTGGTCCTGCCCACCCTGCCCCTACCTCCCCCAGTGCATCATTTCCTTTACACCAGAGGTTCTTGCATCACTTCCCCAAAAGGGCAAAGGACATACACCTGTCATAACCTTAACAGCCCAGCATGCTGCATAGGGGGTAGATGCATGCACATGCTCACACACACTAATAAAAAGGAAAAAAAACTAAACAGGAAGGGAGAGAGACAAGGGGAGAGGTGCAATGCACTGGCTGTGGGTGGAAGTCTTTCATGAGACGTTCTGGAGGCTGCGATGCTGCCCTATTTGGAGGCACCTCTCTGGTCTGAGGGAGGAGGTTGCCTGTCTCCAGGCTGACCTGACAAGGATTCAGGAAACCTCCTCCCCCACCCAGGGACCACCAGGATCACCGCCACTGTCTCAGAGGTTGCCAAGAAAGAGGAGTAGTTGGATGACCATGGTGGGCTCAGGGAGGGTGAGAATGGTGGAGCAGAGGCACAACTCTCTAGTTGTACCTCTCCACAATTCATACACCATTCAGGCAGAGAGTAGTTCCTCTGTGGAGGCACCCACAGTGGAGACAAAGGAGGATGCTGGGAACCTTCCACATAGGAGGCCCATGGGAGGGTGGCATGAGACCCCACAGGAGAAGGAAACAACTCCTGGTGGGAGACTCAATTATTAGGAGGGTAGAACTGGGAGAGAGAGGGAGGTAAGGGGCCTGCTCAATGCCATGGCTGGGAGAGACAGGAAGCAAATCCTCAGGATAATGGGAGCAGCTGCATGGGAGAGGGTGCTGGACACATCATTGTACACATAGGGACAAATTACTTGGCTGGGAATCAGATCGGAGCAGTGCAGGATGAATTTGTAGAGTTAGGGAAGGGCCTTAGACAAGTAGCAGACAAGGTAACCTTCTCGAAGGTGCTGCCTGTCTGTGGCATGGGTGAGGATAGGGTACTGTGCACCATGTGATTCAATGAATGGTTGAAAAAATGGTGTGGCGCTCAGGGTTTTGGCTTCATTGGAAACTGGGCATTCACCTTGAGGGATGCAGGCCTATACTGGCACGATGGTCTGCATCTGTCCAGGAGGGGAACCAGGATCCTAGGTGATAGGTTTAAATGCTTCAATAGCAAGCATTTAAACTAGTGAAGGGGGAGGCACTGAAAAGAAGCACAGAAATCCCCCCACAAAACAGAGTAGTTAGTGAGACAAACATTAAGGTAGAAAAGTTGATAGGGAGAAGGGCAGGGGTCGATGGAGAAAAAGGCAAAGACAGTAAGAACAAGGATGGGGCTAAAAGGGGTAAGGCCATCAAAAAATGGAGGGCGATGAGTACCAATGCACATAGTCTGGGTAACAAGCTCCCTGAACTAGTGGCCTTGTTAGAAGAGGGACACCTGAATATCATGGCAGTCACAGAAATATGGTACACAGAGAACCATGACTGGGATGTCAACATACCAGGGTACCCCATCTACAGAAGGGACAAGGAGGGTAAAAGAGGAGGAGGAGTAGCTCTCTACATAAGGGAAAGGATCAAAGCAGCAGATCTAAATGGTAAACAGGGAGGAGAGGAGGCACTGTGAGTCACCCCAGAGACAGGAAATGCCACCACAATCCGTACTGGGGATGTATACAGGCCCCCGTCTCATGGGGAAGAAATGGACACGAAAATGAAAGAAGGCATCCTTAGAATGGCAGAAAAGGGGAGATATTGTTGATGGGGGACCAGAATATGCCAGATGTTAACTGGTGCAGCTTTGCTGCAGCCACATCCAAGAGCAGGGTAATTCTCGATGCCTTACAGGAGGCATGCCTCAGATAGCTAGTGTTGGAACCCACTTGAGAGGGAGCAATCTTTGACCTGGTACTCTTAAACGGGGACAGAGAGAGGATCTCGGATTTAGAAGTGGGTAGCTATCTGGGAACAAGCGACCACCAAGCAGTATGGTTCATGGTAAATACAGCTATAGAGTCATGTCACACAAAGGTGAGGGTATTGGACTTCAGGAGGGCTGACTTCAGCAAAATGGGGGAGTACCTCAGAAATAGCAAACGGGCAAGAAGGTGGAGTGGAAGAACAATGGGGAAAAAATCAAAACTGCCATCACAGAGACAACAAGCCTTTGTGTGAAGATATAAACAAAACAAAATGAAGGAAAAAAGCACTATGGTTCTAAAAAGAGGTGGCGGCGGGGAAGGTTAGGGAGAAAATGATAGCATTCAGCAAGTAGAAGGAAACACAAAATGAGCAGGACAGAGAACAGCACCAGTTAAAGCAGAAGGAAGCATGGAAGGCAGTCAGAATAGCAAAGGCCCAAACTGAGGGAAAGATAGCCAACTGAGTTAAGGGGGATAAAACCTTTTATAATTATTTAATTCCTTGGTAACTGGGAAAGGCCCACTAGGCACAAGTGCCTGTTTTCAGGGGTGACCTGGGAGCACTGGGTGGTTAAATGACTTGCTCAGAGTCACACAGTATGCAAGTGGAAGTTGTGAGAATCAGACCCAGGTCTGATCTGCTGGATGTACCAAGCTTGTTCACAGCTCATTACTCTAACCTCTAGGCTATACTGCCATAGGTACATTAGTGAGTGAAGAAAAACCAGGCGAGGGATAGTGTGAGTTAATAAAGGGGAAGGGGTGGGCAGAGGGTGACAGTGAAAAAACAAGAAATACTAAACAAATATGTCTACTTAGTATTCACAAAATAAGAGGAGTGGGAGGTACCTAAACTAAATAATAGAATCACACTGGCTAGGGGGATCAATACTAGTCCATTCATAGAAGAAAGGGTCTGAAAGAACTCCTAAAACTGAATGTGGACAAAGCAATGGGGCCTGATGGGATTCAACCAAGAATTCTAAAATAACTAAGGGGAGAACTAGTGGTACCACTGACTACCTTTTTAACAAATCATGGTAGGAGAGGGTGGTACCTAAGGACTGGAAGGGGGTAGATGTAACCCCTTCACAAAAGTGGGAGCAAGGCAGAGGCAGGAAACTACAGACCTGTTAGTTTGACCTCAGTGGTAGGGAAAATGATGGACTCACTTCTGAAAAAGACTTGTTGAGTACCTAGAGGCCAACGGGGCACAGGACCCAAGGCAGCATGGATTCACAGTGGGAAGGTCATGTCAGATGAATCTAACAGATGTCTTTTGACTGGGTGACCAAAGTAGTAGGCCAGGGAGGGGCTGTGGACATGGCCTGCCTAGACTTTAGCAAGGCATTTGACACAGTCTCACATGAAAGATTAATAAACAAGTTAGCCAGCATGGAAGTGGGTCCAAGGGTGGTAACAGGGTAAAAAACTGGTTGGACAACAGGATGCAGAGGATAATAGTAAACTGAGTCCACTCTGAAGAAAGGTCAGTTACTAGCGGGTACCGCAGGGTTCAGTACTGGGGCCAGTCCTCTTTAATGTCTTTATAGGTGATGTTGCGGAGGGACTGAAAGGAAAGGTATGCCTCTTTGCAGATGACACAAAGATTTGCAACATGGTTGATACACAACGGAAGGTAGAAAGGATGAGAAGGGACTTGGCAAGGTTGGAGGAATGATCAAAAGTATGGCAGCTAAGATTCAGTGCAAAGAAGTTCAAAGTAATGCACCTGGGAAACAAAAACCCAAGAGAAGAGTACACAATGGTGGAGGGGGGGTATTAATGGCAACAAAAATTTAAAGGGACCTGGGGGTAGTCATATCAGACAACCTAAAGGTAGGCAAGCAATGTGAGAAGGCAGTAAGGGCTAGGGGGATAATGGGCTGCATAGGGAGAGGCATCACCAGTAGAAAACAGGAAGTTGTTATCACTTCATGCAGTTCTGGAGACACCATCTCCACAAGGACGTAGACAGGATGGAGGCAGTCCAGAGTAGGGCAACTAAAATGGTGCAGTCTGCACCAGAAGCCATACGAAGAGAGACTAAAAGAACTTAATGTGTATACCCTCGAGGAAAGGAGGGAGAGGGGGGACATGATAGAATCTTTCTAGTACCTCAAGAAATCAACAAAGTCCAAGAGGGTAGCATCTTTAAGAAAAAGAGGTGTGCAAGAGCAAGGGGGCACAATTTGAAGTTAGAGGGGGAGATGACTCAGGGGCAACGTGAGGAAGTATTTTTTCATGGAGAGGGTGGTGGATGCATGGACAAGCCTTCCTGAGGAGATTGTGGGGTCAAAAACAGTGGGGGGGTTTAAGAATGCATGGGACAGAGATAAGGCAATTCTAGTAGGGGGTAAGAGGAAGTAGGCTGTTGGTAAAACTAGGATATGCAGCATATCCATTAGGTGGGGAAATGGGCAGATTGGGTGGGCCAAGCAGTCCTTATCTGCCGTCAAAGTCTGCGTATCTGTGATCTTACAGATTTTTCTCTTTTACGAGAGCATGTATCATCTTAGTGCGTAAGCCTGGTAAAGATGAAACCCTACCTCGTAGTTACCCAGTCAATATCACTCTTAAATTTGGGTATCAAGATCCTGACTAAGGTTCTAGCCAACCGATTACTAACAGTTTGGTATCAGTTGGTTTCTGCATTACAGGTTGGATTTACAGAGAGGTGATCTTGCCCCTCTACAGGTCACTGGTAAGGCCACACTTAGAGTACTGTATGCAGTTTTGGAGGCCATACCTAAAGCATGATATCAGGCTACTGGAAGGGGTACAGAGGAGGCCAACAAAGATGATATGTGGAATGAAGGGGAGATACTATGATAGCAGGCTGGGAGACTTGAATATGTACGCCCTGGAGGATAGAAAGGACAGAGGGGACATGATAGAGACATTCAAATATCTGAGGGGGATCAGTAAGGATGGGGCAGATGGGGTCTTTTAAGCTAAGGAGGGGAGGGACACCAAGGGGCATGGGCTAAGAATAGATGGAGGAAGATTTAGGAGGGAAATGAGGAGACACTATTCACAGAGAGGGTGGTAGCAAAACTGAATGCACTACCAGAATGGGTGGTGTCATGTAAATCTGTGAACAGCTTTAAAAGGGCATGGGACAGGGAACTTGGGAGAGTGAGGGTGGGGGACGTGGGGGTGACAGTGGGATGACAAAGGGGAGGGGGGGGCAGCTGCAAACTAGGGATGCTAGCTGCACATTCAAGCAGACTTAGATAGACCTGGTGGTCTGTTTCTGCTGGCACATTCGTATGTTCAAATGGCTGGTCACTCTTCTAGTGATCATATGCATAAGGTGCTTCATTTGATTTCCATGTCCAGGGAGGACAGAGTCCCTGTGGCTTGTGTCTCTCTGAATGCAGAAAAAGCTTTTGATAGGGTGGCCTGGCCTTATTTATTTGCAGAGCTATGTAAATTTGGTTTTCCTTCTAATTTTTGCACCTGGGTTGAAGTTTTATATAGACAACCAATGGCCCAAATTAGATGTAATGGGTTATCGTCCTTGCTTTTCCCCCTGCAATGTGGGACTCATCAGGGCTTCCACTTATCTCCCTTCTTATGTAATTTATATCTAGTACTTTTGCTTTGTAATTTGCAGAGCAATGGAGGGATCCAAGGAATCCTCACTGGTGTAGACAGGTATAAGATTTCCACTTTCACGAATGACCTGATCCTTCATATTGAGTACACAGAGACCTCAATCTCTGTGGTGTTGGCTGAAATATAGCTGTTCTCATTGGTCTCCAGTTATAAGTTACATCTGGACAAATCTAAGGTGCTCACACTTTACGCTCTTGTTTCCAAATGGAATACTCTATATTTTGGTTTGTGTTGGGAGCCAAGATCTCTCACTTATTTGGGTGTCCGGCTCCCCCGCTTTCCCTCTCAATTGGTTAAAGAAAATCTCTTGCCCCTGTTACAACAAATTCAATCAGATTTTCTTAGGTGGACTTCCCTTTCTATTTCACTTTGTGGGTGTACCAGCATTATAAAAATGAACATTTTGCTGTGGATCTTATATATGATAGGAATTCTAAATATTTATTTGTCTAAATGGTGGTTTATGTGATTGCAGAGCATGCTCTTGACTCTTTTATTGAAGGGAGGTGCTGTGCATCATTCTTATATAAAATTGATGGCACCCAAAGATCATGGGGGATTATGGCTGCCCAATTTCTTCCTTTATTATTGTGTTTTGCATGCTAGTAAAATGTTTTTATGGAGTGTTGATAGTTCTCCCTCTGAAGTGAAGCCCTATCAGCCATTATGGTTGAAGTTGGCGTCTCAGTTATGTCCAACTTAATAGTCTACTGTTTATTCGCCCATCTAAGTGGTCTGTCAAGGCTCGCTGACAGCTCAGCAATTATCTAAACTGAGACTAGTCAGCAGATCTGGCACAACCTGTGCTTGGTAACCTAGTACTGTATTTGTACTGATAATCACCCAATTCCACCAAATGTTTGCCCCCTATTACAGAATGTCAGATTATCTTCCCTCATTGAAATAGGCAGGTTTATCCCACTAGAACAGCTGCGTTTGTGTTTCTCAGTTCCTCGGCTTCATGTTTTTAAATACTTCCAGCTCACAAAGGCTGTGGCTTCTTATCTGGGCCAGGGCCCCTGGCTTTCATCAGAGGATCCATTTCTTGCTTGTTGTTGGTCCCTGACTGGCCAGCCTTATCAAGTTTCCCAGTTTTATTCTTATTTCCAAGATATGGATCCAGGGGGTTTAGTCGGCATTGGCTATTATTGGCAACAGGCCTTAGACCTTAAGTGGAATGCCAAGCAATGGCAACGTGTGTGGCATCATCTCCATAAGTTTGTTAAGTAACACAGGTATCACTGAACGCAGTTCAGAATATTACATAGTATGTACTATGCACCTCAGAAATTGTACAAGATGGGGACAGTCCCTACCGCTTTATGTTCTCAGTGTGGTTTAAATAAAGGGCATTTGCAACACATGCTATAGGACTGTCCCAAAGTGGTTATTTTCTGGGCAGCTATTAAACATTTTTTAGATCCCATTCTAGGACTGGAAGAGATCTTTATGCCTAATGTTTGCATGATTGGACATTACCCAAACAGCCTTTTCAGTCCCCGTAAAGGTTATATAGCACTGGTTGCGGTCACGACCAAGGTAGTGATTTTACATCACTGGAGGGATGATGCCATTCCTCCTTTTAGGGAATGGCTTCAATAAATTTTGCAAGCCTTGGCCATTGAGAAATTAATTGCAGCATTACGCCATAGGACAGAAGTATTTCTCACCAGGTGGGAACCCTTACAATCCCTTTTATTGTTCCCAAGGGAGTTTTAATCTGGTTTTTTGCTGTGCCTATAAGACATCATTTAGTCTATGTGGTTACTTTATTGATAGTGTTATCCTTCCATGTGGTCGGGGCTCTCCCTTTTCTCTTTATGGTTTCCCATTTTCTTGTGCCCCACGCAAGGTTATACTGTGCTTTGCCCTATTCTATTTGGCAATAGTAGGTGGTAAGAGCACTCTAGGATGGGGTGGGAGGGGGTTATCTCACAAGTTTTAGGAATTTTACTGTCTTGTTATCCTGAATTGTTTATACTCACTATATACAGTATCTAGCTCAGTATATATCTTGATGTGTTAGTTGTAGAGATTGTTCTGTCTTTATTACCATACCTGTGGTTCATCATATCGACATCTTGTATGAATCTGGCATGTCTGTTTCTGTTCCTCATTTTTTTTTAAATTTCAATAAAGCATACTAAATAAAAAAAAAGTGAAGGAACAACACCTTGGTGACTTTCCAAGCTTCCAGTACAGTGCAGTGCAAGTGGAGAAGGAGAAGTTTATGAGGTATGCGAGGGGAGCAGCTGTAGCTGGGGTAGAGGAGCTTGGGCTGGAGGCCATCTGGGCTGGATTTGTTAGGATTTAGTTATATCAGTGCCTGAAAGACCTCTTGCTGGGAAACTGGGAGGAAACAGTAGCCATCCGGAGAGAGGGGTGGGAGGGGGTCAGGGATGGCAGGGAGGGGTGGTCGGGGAGACAGCAGGTAGTTAAAAATGTGTTGAATATCTATGCAACAGATCAGCAATGAGAGAGCTGTTAATCTTGAGGACTGGGGAGACTGATTGTGTCTGAGGGTCAACGAGGGAGTGGATAACTTTCCAAAAGGAGGCTGGTGAGTTAAAGTTTGTGCACAGATGTGATTTGAAGCAATCAGATTTTGTGAGGTGGATGGCTTTTGTGCAAGCATTCCTGAGGGATTTGTAAAGTAGAAGGTTGGACGTGTATTGTGAAGATTCCTAACAGGCGCAGGCTTGGTCCTGGGTCTTACATAGGGAATGAAGGTCAGAGGTTATAATGGGGTGGTATAGATATTTGACTCTCACTTTTATTAGAGGGATGTAGACATCCAAGATACTGTTAAGGGTGGAGAAAAAGTGGTTGAGAGCAGAGTGGACATCTAGGGCTGAATAAGCTGGAGACCGGTCGGCACAGACATGGTCATGAAGAAGGGCTGCAGTGTCCAGGGTTCAGAGTGAGCGGTAACTAATGTACTTGGGGGCAGAGTGGGGTAAGTGTACCTTCCTCATGCAATAGATGATACAATGATCACTAAGGGTATCGGGAAGGATACCAGCTGCCGTGATGTGATATGGATGTGAGGAAAGTATCCAATCTAAGAGGGAGTGATTCGGGGAATGAGAATTGTAGGTAGTGGGTTCTAAGATCAGTTGGGTGAAGTATAGAGGTTCAATTTTGAGAATGGAGGACTTTGAGGAGGGGGACGGGTGTACCAGTTCAAGTTGAAATCTCCTGGAAGGATAAGTTCTCCATCAGCTGCAAGGGAGGTGATTAAAGTGATACATGTGATGAGGGAGTCAGGGACAAGCATTGGGGAAGCATAGAGGACACTGATAAAGACTGGGAGGGTGTAGGGAGGGATAGGAGGCCAATGATAAGCTCATGGGAGGCAGGATAGGATTCAAGAAAGGGGATAGAGCAGGAGATGGACTGACAGACATATAGGCAACACCTCCACCTCACTTGCTGCAGTACTGGCGGTAGAGGGTGAAATCAGGGATAGCTAGGGAGGAGTCAGGCATCCTAGTAGATAGCTAGGTCTCAGATATACATAGAGTGTCAGGGAAGTGCTGGGTAATCCAGACTTTAAAACATTCAATTTAAGGAGAAGTCTCCTGGGGTTCAGATGAAATAGACAGAGTCCCTTGGGAGAGGGAGGGAGGGGAAGGAGAGACAGCCTAGGTTAAGTTCAACATCTCCAAAGAGAATCAGGATGAGGAGGAGGAGGAGGAGGAGGAGGAGGAGGAAAGAAGCTAGAGCAGGGTATTTATGCTCTTTGGAATTGAAGGGGGGAGTAAGAGGGAGAGGCAAGTGTACCGGAGAAGGTATTCATGGCTTAACAAAGCGGATGGTAGAATACCGTGGTGAGTGAGTGGACCAGGAGAGTAGGATACATGGCTAAGCAAAAGACATGGTAGCACACCAGGGAGAATGAGTGGACCAGGAGAGTAGAAAGAAGGGTGAGTGTGGTAGTGGCAAGAGGGGAGAAAATGGGATGGTCTGTCTGGGGGAGAAGAAAGAGGGAGGGGAAGTAGTGGGGTTCGGGGAAGGGGTAGGTAGTAAAAGAAGGAGGCAGGAGAAGGAGAGGATGAGGTTGAGCATGGTGAGGAGAGGAAGAGGGAGAGATATAAGGGGAGTTGAAAAGGTGACTCTGTCAGAAGTAAGGCAAAGAATTAGTGCCTAGGGCCTAGAGTGCTAATGCTATATTCAGAGGAGGCCGACCAAATGAGACCAGAAAAGGGGTAGGTCAGAGAGAAGTACTAAGGTAGGCAGCAAGTTGAACTAAGCCAAGGAGCCCTAAACAAGTTTAGCCATTATCCTCTGTTCCAGCCGTGTGGCACACTGTGATTTAAACTGAGTCCTACAGATAAAAAGATGTTTGTGGGTTTCTGAGGCTTGTAACATGAGAGATAGTGGGGATAGGAGAGAATACAGTAACACGCTGAGAGGCTGTTGGACGATGAGACAGAGAAGCTTTCAGTGATTGCAAGCATGTGCTGAGGGATTAGGGGAAGCCAGATGTAATGTTCTGTCGGTACAGATTTTGGAGCCCTGTAATCAATGACCAAGTGGATGTCAGTGCGTGTAAACCGCCACTAAGCAGGGCTTCAATTTGTAGATGGGGGGGGGGCAAGAGCTTACATCAGTCAGGATGGCTGCTTTTGCAGGATTCGTTTAGTAAAGAAGAAGGTGCTGGAAGTTGGTTGGTGAGTCATTCATTGGATTGCAAGTGTAAGTCTAAGGATAGTGAACATAGGTGGGAGGGAGGATGGATGGGTAATCCTATGCGGCGCCACAATAGCAGCTACACCCACCAAAACTGGAATACCCTTGTCTCTGCTCCATACCTGGAGGCTGTCAGCTGAAGCAGCTACAGGAGCTGGAAGGTTAGGGCTGCTGTTCCGTGCCTTCATGACCTGAGGGTTCCTTTAGTGAAAAGGCCAGTGGGCCGGGGAGGGAAAAATAAAATCTTAGTGAGCAGACTGTATACTCTTGGACTAGCCAATCAGTATGCAGCACAAACTCACCGCATTCGTTTAACAGCACAGATAAAAGTGTAAAAATGCATATCACAAATAGCATAGAACAGAGTGCATAAAACAATCAGCAAAGGTCTGCCTACTGAAAAAAATAATCAAAATGAGGCAAAATGTAAGATCTGTGTGCCCAGCAAACAGGGCTGACTGGAGTGCTAAAAAACCTTAATTAAAAACACAGCAGTAGTTATAGTGCACAAGTAAAATGGAAGACAATGCCCAGCAGAAGAATAAAACAAAGCCCTGTAAAGGTTGTTTGGTGCCAAAACTGGAAAGCCTTTGTCTCCACTCAATACCTGGGGCCTGTCAGCTGAAGCAGCTACAGGAGCTGGAAGGGGAGAGCTACTGTTCCATGCTCTCATGATCTGAGGGTTCCATTGGTGAAAGGGCAGGTAGACTGGGGGCTGTCAGCTGAAGCAGCTGCTGGAGCTGGAGGGGGAGGGCTGCTGTTCAGTGCCCTCAGGACCTGAAGGTTCCTGTAATGAGGAAAGAAGATGGGGGAGGATCATTGAGAAAAAGTTATAATAGCCAAGATAAGCAAAGAAGCTGGAAAAAGAAAAAGGTGATATTTGCTGGATGCTTGCTCTTCACCTTAGTAATTTTCAATATTTTGACTCCAAACTTTAAACATAGCCATTTTTCAACCACTTCATAAATGTGATAGATGACGTTTTCTAAATCTTGGCCCAAATGTATTTCACAGTTGTGTTTTGAAATGGCATTTTGTCTAGTATTCTAGAAATGACGCATATCATATTTATAAGGCGAAGTCATAAAATTACTATGCTAAAAATGTGGGATCAAAATTAAAAATATATATATTAAGAAACATTGTGTGCAGTGCCAGTCTTTGGCCCAGCAGGTAATGCTTTGTGATCCCATACCAATGATATGTGTTCAAGGGTGAGCTCAGTGAGCCAGCTGAATGGGCTGAGGCTTGGCGGGGGATGTCGCTGCCATCAGGGAAGGTGCAGGGTTGACCATAAGTGCCCAAGTGCCATATGGTGAAGAGAACTCTTATCTTGGCATAGGGCCCTGCACCTCTGCACCTGTAGCTGCCAGAGGCCCCTGCACTTTGGATGACAAATAGACTCTTGGCCCACCTTGTCTGTAGCCACATGGTGCTGGAGGACCCTGTGTTTCTGCAGCCTGCCATATAGCATCACAAATTTATTGAACTCATAGCCACACAGCAATTCAGGGCCCTGAACTTCTGCGGATAGATAATCCCATTGGCGAGTCAGTGGTGGGGTCTTCTTTGGGTTGCCAACCCTAATGCTCACCCCTCCCCCAAGCCTGTATTCTCCTGTCAGAAGCACAAGGTACAGTTACAAGCCAGTGTTTCATAGTGATAACAATTCTCAAAGGTAGAGAAGCATGTTTCACCACTTTGTCAACAGAATTTGCATGAAGAAAAGAGATCATGTCAGACCTTGTTTGGTCAGGGGAGGGAGTGAGCATCATGGTTGACAACCCAAGGAAGACCCCGCCACTGATTTGCCATGACTCCAAATTTATTTATTTATTTATTTATACATCAGTTTACAACCTTTGAGCCAGCGGCTCGTTTCCAAAGGTACCTCGTCACAAACAGGACAAACACAAACAACATTTCATTACAACATTGTAGATAACAGCATTTTTTTTTTTTTTTTTACATCATAGCAGGCAACAGTTTAGGCAGACATATGCTGTAGTTACTTTGTTTACAATAACAGTGTAACAGGTTAGGTATTTACAGGTTTATACAGTTATTCAGATAGGATTGAGAGGTAAGCATACATTGGTTAGGCAGACAACAAGTCATGAGCAGGGGCTGCTGGGATAGTAAAAACAGGTGGCTAAGGGACGGGGTAGAAAATGAGAGGAGGGGGGGTGAGCCACTTTGTGAGTTTTGTCAGTTGTTGATTGTGAAGCTACTCAGAGAGTTTTGTCTGGTACAAGGCCTCAACACCTATGACTGGGGACAAGCACAGCTACGCATGTTAAACAGTTGACTTCGAAGTGCGGTTTTTAAGCTGGAGATTGAATGGGTATCAGTGATGGAGCTGGGGAGAGTATTGTACCAGGTGGGGGCTCTGTAATAGAAGGACCGTTGACCATGGGTAGTCCTGGTTCTTGGGATAGACAGGGTGGCCCTGGAGGAGCTACGAGTTTGGACTAAGGGTCGAGCTAGGTGGATAGAGGCTGTCAGACCGGGAGGGGATAGACCAAGGAGTGTTTTTTTTAGTTAGGAGGCAGGTTTGGTATCTGAGCCGTTCGTCCAGGTTGAGCAGCTTAGCAAAGTCATATAGCTGGCAGGTATGGGTTAATCTGGTGGCTCCCGTGATTAATCTACAGGCCTTGTTCAAGGTGTGTCAAATTTTATTGAGGGTGGTCATATCCGCAGCACCATAGACAGGCAGGCCATAGTCCACAAGGGACAAGATTGAGGAGGTGACAGCTAGTCTGAGGGCCTCAGGGGGGAGACAGTGTTTATGACGATAAAGGATACCTAGCCGAGTATTTGTAGCTGAGGCTAGAGTATCAATGTGGTCATGGAAAGTGAGGGCAGAGTCAAAGGAGACCCCAAGGTACTTGTACAGGCGGACTTGCTCGAGAGGAAGTTTAGAGCCAGGGAGGATACGGAGTGGGAAATTACTGAGTTTGTTTTGAGGGTGGGCAAAGAGCATGGATTTGGTTTTCTTTAGATTGACCACAAGTCTGTGCTCTTTGAACCACGCTTCAGCATCATTGAAGGCTAGTTGCAAGGATTCTTGAAGGGCGATGGGGTTTCGGTGGAGGCAAAGAGGATGGCATCATCTGTGTACAGCAGGATTTTACCCATGCATGCACTGGGCAAGGTATTGTGGTATAGAGAGAAGAGAAGAAGGCCTAGGATGGAACCCTGGGACACTCCTGATCGGATGGGGCATGTATTGGAGGGGGTCCCATGAAGTCTAACACGCTGAGAGCGGTCCGACAAATAGCTGGAGCACCAAGCGACCGGGCCGGTGGCAAAGCTGATGCGGTTGAGGGCATCCAACAATAGGGGGTGGGAGACAGTGTTGAAAGCCTTTGAGAGGTCAATAAACACTGCCCCTGCTAGTGAGCCTGAGTCAAGTGAGGAATGAAGAAAATTTGAGAACTCTATAAGGGCAGTGCTGGTACTGTAACCTGCACGGAATCCATGCTGTTCATGACAGAGGATGTTGTATTTGGTCAGGTAATCTGTGATTTGGGTTGCCACTAGTTTTTCAAGGGCTTTGGAGAGGGGTGGAAGGATGGAGATAGACCGGTAGTTCCTGGCTGAGGACCTGTCACCACCTTTGTGTATGGGAAAGACTGAGGCAGTTTTCCAGCCTGAAGGGAATTGACCCAGGCAGAGGGACTTGTTGAGCAGGGTAGTGAGGGGGGAGGACCTGATCCAGGACCAGCGGAGGATACTGGGATCCAGGGGTCACTGCCAATATTATTACTCTTAAGAGTTTGAAGCAGGTGGGGCCTAGCTTCTGGGAGTCACCCTACGTAAGTGGAAGCTAGGATATTGAAGAAATGAGCGGGTAGGGTTGAAGGAGGGTCAAAGAAGTCACTGGGGAGGACTGAACTAAGGTCGGTGAATGATGTGTTGAGGAAGTTGGCTATGTGGGCAGGGTCAGTGGAGACAGAGCCTTCAATGGTGATCTGGGAAGGGGGAGGAGAACATGTGCTCCCATTTAGTTGCTTAATGTTGTCCCAAAACGTTCTTCCCCTCCCCCAGGAGGAGGTAAGCACCGCCTGATAGTGATCAGCTTTTGCCTTCCTAATAGCCCAAGTGCATTTGTTTCTAGCAGCATTGTAGGCCTGTCTGTCTGCAGCACGGCCTGTTTCAGTGGCCAGGTGCCACAGGTTATCACTGAGTTTGAGTAGTTGCAGCAGGGACGGGGTAATCCAGGGGGCATTACGAACTTTGGTCCAGACTGCTGTCATGGGGGCAAAGATGTCGCAGGCATTTTTGAAGGTTAGGGTGAAGAAGGTAAGGGCGGAGTCAACATCTGGGGCGTGGTGTATGGGAGCCCAGTTAAGTTGGGCAAGATGTAGCTTAAGGCCTTTTAGCCCGCCAGGTCTGAGGCGCCGACGAAGAGTGGGATGAGCCATGGGTTTGGGAGTGGGGGTGGCCCAGTGGAAAGTGATCAGGGAGTGATAGCTAATAGAGTCCGGAAGGACCTGGATATCATGGATTTGTAGTGGGCGGTTGGTGATGACCACATCTAGCAGAGTGCTGGTACCTTTCTTTGTGTTAATCCTGGTGGGTTGGGAGACTAGCTGGGACATGTCAATTGCTGCAAAAGAGTCACGGTTGGTGTTGATGGATGAGCTGAGCCAGTTAACATTCAGGTCTCCTACAAGGACTTGATCAGCTGTGTGAGGTAGGGTTGAAAGATAATCAGTTAGCGAAGCCAGTGCCACAGTTTGGTTTTTTGGAGGAATGTAAGCAGCGGTGAGATAGAGGGGACCCCTGGAGGGGTCCGGAGTCAGTTTGAGGGTAAGGGCCTGTGCTCTATGGGCTAGAACCGGGACAGGGAGTGTCAGTCCAGTGAGAGATTCCCTGGTGTATATTGCACAACCCCCCCCCTTCTGCCTACTCGATCCTCCCTGTAGAGGGTGTACCCAAGAATAGTGACAAACGCGTCTGGTGTGGATTTTGATATCTCAAACCTTAATGTTTTTTCCTTTTGCTGCTTGGGGTGTGGGGGTCAAGAGGGTTGGAAACCCTAACAAATTTCCCTACTTTTTTGGCATAAAGTTGAACCCTAACTGGTGCATTAATATAGTTGTTTTCAAATAATTTCACTCCTTTTAGAGACAGTGGTATTGTATCCTGATGAGTATGACAAGGTGTAGTAGGAGTCAATGTGCTAAGGAGTCCTCAACTGGGGGCTAATTAACAGGCATAATCAGAAGGCTGAAAGGTGTCAAAGGTGGGTGAAGCAGAGAGAGAGAGAGAGAACTTCTGGAGAAAATGAGAACAGGTATGTACACAGAGCTGGCATGCCAAAGTGAGTATGCCCCCCCAAAAACACACACACACACACACACACACACACACACACACACACAGGATGGACGTGTGTGCAGCACACCAACACTTGCAAACGAACCATGCACACATGCAAGAAAATATATTGGGGGGGGAGGACAGACTACAGTGGTAAACTATAAGGTGGCTAAAAAATGTTAGTAGCAAATAAGTCTGTCATTTAAATCAGAGGACTACTGTGAGCCTAGACTTGTGATACGCTTGGTTTCTGTGTTTTTCTTTGGTCTGCATCCCAGAAACCCTGCTGAAGGACAAAGACAGAATGATCATTGACAATATGGTCCCTTAGGGAAAATGGGATACAACTGGTTTATCAGTGTTGCTATTCCTGACTGCCCTGCAATGTTCCCTAAGTTGGTCAGCCAGGCATGTGCCAGTTTCTTCAATGCATACAGCTGCACACTTCCTGTAAGGAAAACAATATACTGTATCAAATTACTGGAAGTACTTTAAATCTTGTGATGTGAAAAACACCTGTGGGACCTTGAATTTCAGTGACACTAGAAATAAATTTGCAGGTATAACTGGGTGTTGGTACTAGCTTTGGTATCTGGTAGGGAGGAATTGATATGAGCATGGAAGCTACTTTGTACCAGGAGATTCCATTGGCTGGGTGATCTAAGGTAGGAAGCAATAGGTGGTTCGGTAAAGAAGCTTGAAATCTGGGTCAGTTTGCAGAATGGGAAAGTTACTAGTGAAGATCCTGTGAAGAAAAGGGGTCTTAGAATGGAAGGGAAGCACCAGTGGAATTTGTTGTTGTGTGGGAATATCCAGACTTTTAGGGTCAATGTTACAGGGCATATTACTGACAAGGGCAAGTGCTCTGTCCACTGTGCATCCCATTAATAAAAAAAACTCCATTATTTGAGCCTACTTGGAAAAATCATCTTCACTGCATAACCTGTGAAGTCTTAGAAACTGTGAATATGGCAAGCCATTCTTAACATACTGTATTAGGTATTGAAGGAGCTGTGAATGAGAAGGCTGTGTGAGTTGGTGGGTTTGTAATAAACCAAAGTCTTCAGACCAGTGTTCTTCACTATCAGTTTGATATGTAGAGAAAGCAGTGTGGAGGATACTTTGACTATGTACTGAAGGGAAGGATTTAGTTTCATTTTCAGTCCACATGCCGATGTGGCACCTTGTTTTTTTCTTACTTCTTGTGTACCATACTTGTTAAAATGCAGTATACCTACTCTAAAATCTGTTCTCAGATCTTTACAATGCTCCTTCACTTCCTCTGTCTATACTCCCTTTTATATATTCTAGAACCTTCTCTTGAACTATTTTCTGCCATTTGCTCTAAGACTAAATTTTTCAGTCATTTACAGTTTCGTTTCACGTCACCACCAAAAAATCTTGTTCTTCAAGGTTTCTGTTTGAAATTCCTCCCTTGTTCCTTTGGGTTTGAAGTACATGTTTTCTCTACTAATAACCTTTTGAATACTTTCTCCAGGAAACTTATCACTAATAACATTTTGTCCATTAAGAAACAGTTGATCTCTTTGGACAAAATTATCCAGAAGCAAAATGATTTCCTGCAATGTACAGGCCCTCACACCTTTCTTTTTAATAAGAACTACATCCAACAAATTAACTGCACTCTCTTTCATTTCCTCAAAGACACCAAATCTGCCACACTCCAGTCTCTGTCCCATCAAATCAGCAATCAACCAGATCCGTCCAGTCAGACACAACTTAAAAATTTGGTGTTTTAAATTGCCCAGACCTCTCATGACACAGGATGAGTAACCTCTCATCCACAAGGGTCTCTCTTTCATGCCTATACCTAGACATCTCAATGTACCATAGGTTCAAGTTGTTATGCAGTGCTTTTATCACAGAGTACACCTTACAGACATTTTTCTAATAAGACTCCTCTTCCTGCAGACAATGATGATGACATTACCAGAATATAAGTATAGCATCACAGAAAATAAGGGAAGAAAATGGCCAATGGTCGAGTCAGTCTGTCTGTGTTTCCCTATCTAACCACAGGACATATTTTTCTATCCAGGGTCCTAGCCCTCCCTATCCTTCCCCATTCCACTCACAGTTTCCGTCACCAGGAGTAACCACTATACCCTTCACTTTGTCCCAACCATGCTTAAAACTATTAATGGTTTTCATGCTCACCACCTTGGCTGGTAGACTGTTCCATGGTTCCACCATCCTTTCTGTAAAATAATTCTTCCTCACTACCTCCTGTAACTCCCTCCTGTCAGTTCCTGCTCATGCCTTCATGACTGTGAACTGTTACTCATGCTAAATAACTCACCACAGTTGATCTTATTTGTTCCTTTCAAGAATGTGAAGGTCTATATCATATCTCTCGCCTCCTTTCTGGTCTCCAGTGAGTACTTGTCCAGTGCCTTGAGGTGCTCCTGGTAAGACCTGTCCTGTTGACCCTGGCTCATTTTTGTCGCCTGTCATTCAACTTCTCCAGCCTGTCCTTATCTTTCCTGAGGTGAGGACTCCAGAATTGGGCACAACACTCCTGTTGTGGCCTCACTAAAGATCAACAAAGGAGTAGTATTACCTCTTTCCTTCTTCTATCAATACCCCTCCTGATGAATCCCAGCATCCTACTTGCTGCATTATAGACCTTGTTGCACTGGCATGATTGTTTGAGGGTGTCACTGTTGATAGCTGTTATTTCCCGATCTTCAGTCATGGTGCTAAGTTTTACCCCACCCATCCAATACTTTGTCCTGGAGTTCCTGATCCCTAGGTGATTTTCCTTTTACTTTTTGATGTTAAACTTTAACTGCAGACCTGAGACCACCTCTCTATTCTATGCAGGTCACTCTGTATTTCCCTGATTCCCTCATTGCAATCCACCTTCTCACAGAGCTTGGTGTCATCTGTGAAGAGACACAACCTGCCCTGGATTCCTTCTCTAATGTCACTGATGACACTGTGGTACCCTGCTTGTGACCTCCCTCTCTTCTGATTTAACCCTGTTAACCACAACTCTCTGATGCCTCTCCTTTAGCCATTTATCTACCCATCTTATTATGTCCCTAGTCACACCTAGACCCTCAATCTTCTTGAACAAGTGTCTTGAGGCACTGAGTTGAAAGCCTTGCTGAAGTCAAAGTAGAAAAAATCTATGGCACAGCTCCTATCCAATGCCTTCATCACGCAGTCAAAGAAAACTATCATGTTAGTCTGGCAAGACCTCCCTGCCACAAACCTGTGCTGTTAACTGTCCTGAAGACAATTTCTCTCCAGGTAGTCCACAAGGTCTTATTTGACCGGTGATTCCATCAACTTCCCTACAACACAGGTAAGACTGGCAGGTCTGTAGTTCCCTGCTTGTTCCTCCCCCCTTATGGAGCAGAACTACAACCACCACCCTCAGTACTGTGGAACTACCCTCATCAGTAATGAGCTATAGGTTTAGCATGTTCTGCTACCATTTCCCTCAGCACCCTTGGACGCATCCCATCCACTCCCAGGGCCTTATCTATCTTTAGGGCTGCTAGTCCATTCCAGACCCTTTTGCTTGTAAATAGTGGCTTCCTCATCTCTGGGACTCCCTTTGCAACCACTTTGATGCCATTTTGTGTCAGGGGCCCAGCATCCTCCCTAGCGAAGACAAAGTAAAAGTAATAATTAAGGATGGCAGTCATTTGCACATCCTCTTTTATTACTCTAGCCCAGCAGGTAGCTTAAAAATCCCCTTCTTTCTTCCTTTCTTCCCTAATATACTGGAAAAGTGTTTTCTCCACCCTTGATCCCCTCTGTAGTACACAGCTCTGTGTCTGCTTTTGCCTCCCAACCACCCTCTTATCCTCTTTATTGCTCAGTATATATTTTCCTCATTTTTCCTCTCCCTCCTTTTCTTTGTGCATGGAGACGGTCTTTTCCTTGGCCCTCACTGCTTCCCTGATGCTTGCTGAGAACCATAATGTTCTCTTGAACTTGTTCCTTTTGGTTACTATTCTCATGCATAGCTTTGTGGCCTAGAGAATGGACCCTTTATTGCCCCATCTCTCTTCCAAAATCCCTATGCTTTCTAGCTACTTAACTTACCCAAACCAACTCCATCAACCTGTTGATATCCGCCCTTCTGAAATTAAGGACCTCAGCTCCTGATTGGTGTTTTTCAGTCCCAAGGGCCAGTTCAAACCAAACAGAGCTGTGGTCACTGTTCTCTTGAGGCTTCCCTATTCTCACAGTTCCTACCACCTCTTAGTTGTTGAGCACTACATCGAGAATGGCTTCCTGCCTGGGGAGGACTCTTTAATCATCTGTGCCAGTAGATAGTACTTGACTGTATCCAGCAAGGCTTAACTTCTGGTGCTCCTGGCAACTGGAACATCCCAATTGATGTCTGGCAGGTTTAGATCCCCCACTACCACTGTTCCCCCATTTGCCATCCACATTTCTTGTTCACCCCTGAGCTATCTGTCCATCTCTTCCCTTGCTCTGGTGATCTATAGATCACCCCCAAGCATAGTTTCTTGTCTGAGGCCACCATGAGGTGTACCCACAGTGGCTCTGTCTCCCCATTACTACCCTTGATGCACTCATTTTGAATACCCTCAGTGCCGTCCTTGACATAAAGGGCTATGCCACCCCCTCAACCTTTTCCTCTGTCACTCCTGAACATTGAGCACCACAGACTGTAATGTACCAGTTCTTATTTCATGAGGCTCATGTTTCTGTGATGGCCACAAGGTCCACATCCATGTCTGCCATCATTGCCTGAAGCTCACTGATTTTATTACACAGGCATTAAGACAGATTCTCTTCCATCTAACTTCTGAACCCTTTCTCCCTTGACCTTCCCTTGTCCTCTAAGTGTCTTGTTTTTCATGGTGATTGCACACTTTGTGTTTCCCCCTTCTACTAGCCCAGTTTGGACCTCAACTCTATTTTTACCCACTGTGATGGTACAAACTCCCAGATATGGTATAAGCATTTGCTAGGTTCTTCCTCCTCCTCTCACCTGTCACCATGGTTCCCCTAGTCCCATTCTCATCTGCAGTCAGTTTAACTGTCCAACATAGATGTCAAACATCTGCACCAGTGTGCTGGCCTCTTCCCTTGTCAGGTGGAGTCTGTCACCCTTGATGAGCCTCCTGTCTCAGAAGTCCCACCAGTCCACCACAAAGTTGTACCCCTTTCTCCAAACAGAAACTCCTCTGTCTCATCCTTCCTTATTCTATCCTTCCTTCCTTCCCTGCCCCACTCAGACAGGACCTTATAAAAAGCCAGGGAGGCTGAGTCTGCCTCCAAATTTCCCCCCAGTCTATGAACTTTCCACTTCACCATCTCCACTGACTGGTTCACCAGATCATTGACAACAGGTGTACCAGCACCCCCAGCTCCCCTGCTCACTCTTCACCATCATCTCTACCCTGTCTAAACCCGAAATGACCGATGCACCAGGAAGGCACCTGACCATCCCCCTACCATTTAACACTCTTCCAAACCTCTTGTCCACACCCCTTATCATTGAGTCCTTGACCACTAAGATTCTCCTGGTTGGCTTCCTCCTGTTCATACCCTTGGGTGGCATCATGGTTTTCTGCCCTTTTCCTCTGACTGACTCAGAGGCAGTCCCAGTGGGGTTAGAAACCTGAGCCTCCTCTAAGGGTGCAAAGTGGTTTGTCACCTGGAAGGTGTTGGGCTGGATAACCTCCCTGTGGCTAACCCTTCTTCCCTTCCTCCTCCCCCTCCCCACCACTGTCCAGCCCCCTGGACCAGTGAGCCTCTGGGGGAGTGGGGTTGCTGGGGATGGTCTCCTGCTGAGTAGATGATGCAGCTGAGCTATTTCTTCTGTTACTGCCACCAGCTAAGGATGGAGCTCTGCCAAGACCCTGCAGATGGAGCAGTGCCCACTCCTCCAGAGCATATCCCTTGAGAAGAGTGCCCCACCACTGCCACAAATAACTGTCTCCCCTCTGTACTTCATTCCTATATAAACCTATGAATGAGGATATACCTAGCTGAATAGGATATGGAACTATCAGTTTCACAGTTTACAGAATAAGAAAGTCAACCTGGCTGATAATACTAAACAAAAAGCAGCAACTTCTGCAGTTTCAGTACAAAACAGATGACTTGATTAAAATGGTACTGCTCACTCAGATATGGTGCAGCAGTAAGCATCAACTTTATCATATTAGCAGATGACTAATTAAACTAGTAGTGCCCACCTAGGTAGGGTGTTGCTAGGACATAGCATAAACAGAATCAAACGGGCAAAGCAGTGTTCTTTAGAGAACCCATTTTACCAGTGGTGTTGAAATGAGCAGAGTTCCTGGCTGCTGATTGCCTCTCCTGGCTGACTGTCCCTGGAAGACTCTCCCAATGTCCTTTGCACTCTGGACCACATCAATAGTTGAACTTTTAAAAGTCTTGTTATCCACCTGATTGCAGTAAAGGCTGCTGTGGTTTGGCTGGGCAGACTATGCAGGGGTGTGGCTTCAGAAAATGGTGGCCATTGATTAGTGGCTTTTCCATTACTTAGAAAAAACAGTAGAATGTCCAGGAAGAGCTGGTCTGGTGGTGCTGAGGGATGAGGCACTGGATGCCACACCTCGAGCCACACCTGTGACCGGGGCTCAGGAGTGAGTTCAGGTTGCTGGAGTTCAGCAGGTGAGGAGGAGGAGGATTGAGTGTCCAATAGACAGCTTTCCTCTTCCAAGAGGGGGGGATATTGTCCTGCTCCTTGGCTGCCTCCTGTTGGAGGCCAGGTGGCAGTACTGGAGCTAGGAAGACAAAATGTGGTGAATTGGCATGCGCATGCCTCTATGCACATACGTTCTTGGCTGCGAACGGGGAGGGATGAAAATGGAAAATGAAGGGGCACTGGTAGGCTGCATGATGCCTGGCTGTGCTCCCAATCCATGGCTTAACTTGTGGCAAGCTGGATGGTGTGCCGGGGGATGATGACCCTTCCCTCCATGGCCCTGCCGTGGGGGGAAAATCTGTGGGTGATTTGCTGGGATCTGGGCTAGGGGTTGGGAGACACACATGGTGTCAGGGTGGATGAGAGGTCTCTCATGAGAGAGCTGGAGCCCACCTGCCAGCAGTCACTGGGGAGAAAACTGAAGATAAAAAAAAGAAGAAAGTCAAGGTAGAGATGCTCCAGGTACAGCTTGAGTCAAGTCAGTGTGGGTGGGGGCGATTTCCAAGTCAGCAAATCCTCCCAAACCCAAGGATGATGCGATGGCAGTGAATTAGGAAAGCTGTCAGCCATGCAGGTGCAGCTCTTTAAAATCTGGCCACAATGTGGATCTCTGCCCAGTTGCTGTAGTGGCTGCCACGGGTTGGCTGGGCAGACTATGGAGGGGTGCAGCTTCAGAAAATGGTGCCCACCAGCTGGTGGCTTTTCAAGTCCTTAGAAAAAGCTGTAGAAAGTCCAGGAAGAGATGCTCCAGGTGTAGCTTGAGTTGGTGTGGTGAGGGGGGAATGAGATCTCCATGTCAGCAATCCCAACCCCATGGATGATGCGACAGTGGTGAATTTGGAAATCCCAAAATGTCACCCTGTGTGCATGTGGCAGCTGTTGGATTCAAACCCCAGTCTGCTTGGTCTCCTAGTGTATAGCTCAGTGCTCTATCCTCTAGGTTGTATTGCCTATAAAATATTATTGCAGTTCTTGTATTGACAAGACACACAATGGCAAAGCTTATTTCCAGGTGAGATCCCAGGAGCAAAAGAAAATTTAATGACTTGTTCAAAGCCATACAGAATGCAAGCAGTTATTGTGGGGCTTAAACCCAAATAAGGTGGGTCTTCAGGTTCACAGCTTTGGTGCTCTAATCTCTATTCTACACTGCCTGCCTAGAAAATGATGGTCACACAATATAAATCCCTGACACAGTACATGGAATCCACCGCCAGGCTGTTCTGCTGCTGTAGATTATTTTGTTAATCAATGTATGAAAGACACCACTAACTTCCATTTTCATTGCAGGTGTTATCACCTTAACCTGACAACCGGTGAGCTTGCAACTGTCAGGTTTCTGCAACACAGGAATGATATTGTTATTAAACCGGATGATGTGGAGGGAGCTGTTGTGGTCAGCAAAAGGAATTATATATCACTTAAGCCTCACAGCAACTCTCTGCAACATTTTTTACTCCCTTTCCACAGGACCCCACTGCCAACTATCAGACAGAGGTTACCACCATCATCACCTCTGCTATTGAAAACAAGGAACTCCCTGCCTCTGCAAAGAAACTCGTATTTCAACATCCTCAGGCATCCAGGTTCTGTCTACTTCCCAAAATGCACAAAACAGGTAATCCTGAACAGCCTATTGTGTCTGCTTGCCCCCCAAATCCCACATCTCAGCATTTCTGGCCAGTATCTTGAGTTACTCTTTGAATACCTGCCCTCTTACATTAAAGACACTAACCATGCCCTCCGGTTTTTTACATTTTTAGATTCAGTGCCTCAAATGAGCTCATCTTTAACATGGATATCAAACCCCTTTACACAGTGATCCTACACAATGATGGTCTGACAGCACTGTAGCATTTTTTGAGTAAGCAGGAATTCCAGCAAACATCCGCACACACATTAACCTAACTGGTTGAACTTGTTCTTAAACTTAATACTTTTTCTTTTAATAACAGTTTTTTAAATTCAGCAGGTCAGTGGATTTGCCATGTGTACCAGTCTGGGTCCCAGCTTTACCAATCTGTTTATTGGTTGTGATGAAGAACACTTGTTTCTCTTCTTCACAGGGACTGTGCCTGACCTATAGAAATGCTACATAGATGATTATGTGCGAGCCACCTCCTGATCAAAGGAAACCCTCCAAATCTTCTTGAATATGTTTACCATGGCCCACCCTTCCCTTCAGTATACGGTCAAAGTATCATACCCCACACTGCCTTTTCTAGATATCAAACTGTTAATGTAGAACACTGGTTTGAAGACATTGGTTTATTACAAACCCACTGACTCGCCCAGCTTTCTCCTCCATAGATCCTTCCATCCCAAACATATTAAGAATGATTTTCCATATTTACAGTTTCTTACAATAATGCACAGTTTTTTTATTAACAGGGGATGCATAGAAAGAACAGTGGACAGAGCACTCTTCTGAGTCAATAATATGCCACATAACCCTGATGTTAACAGGTGGGACACTCTCACACAAAAATGCATTCCGCTGGTACTTCCCTACCATTCTAAGACCACGTCTCTTCACAGGAATATCACTATGAACTTTCCTATTCTTAAGACTGACCCTAATATTGAAGTTTCCTTTACAGAGCTATGAATTGCCTCCTACTGCAGATCACCCAACCTGAGAAATCTCCTGGTGTGGAGCAGCCTCCATACCCCCAACAATTCCTCCCTACCAGGTACAGTGCCAAAGCTTGCTACAGAACCCATTGTCCCGGATTCCCCCCTTTTCCCTCACAAAAACACAGAGACCATTGTTTGTTGTTGTGCTCAGATTGGCAATTAATTTATTTATATTCATCAATCCATTATCCATTTTCCATTTCTTTATTGTCATATTTCCATAATTTCCTTTATTTCCATCCATATATCACTCTCTGATTATCCATCCCCCAGGCGAAAACCTGGGTGCCTTCTTCTTCTCCTTTTCTTTTAGGTAACGGTGAAAACCGAGAACGCTTTCTCCTTCATCTTCTTCTTCTTCCTCTTGTGTTATTCCTTTTCTCTTCCCCCCTCCTGTCCTCCCCCCTTTTTCCCCACTAGCCAGTCTCTAGCTTGCGTTGGATGGCTGGCTTCCCCCCAAAACATAGGGCCTCCTTCTCCCTTACCTCAGGGATGGAAAAACTTCCTCACACCCCTTCTTTTTTTTTTTTTTATTTGTCTGCTTCTGTCTGTTTTCTCCATTCCTCTATGAAACCCATTGTTTCCTCATTAAACATATCCACTGCTATGTCTGACAAGTGTACCCCATCTGGTCTGTAGAATTCATCCACCCATTCTTCTACTCCCCACAGTATCACATGCCCTCCCATTTGTCTTATCAATGTCCCCACCCACCTATTCATCTTTCTCATGGCCCTCTCCACTGCCCTGTGGCTATGTTCCTGTCTCCATACCCTTCGAGGTATCATATCCGACCAGGCAAAGCATACCTGAGGCCACCACTGTCTTATTGCCTCCAGGTCCCTCTTTATCTGTAAATAAGTGTATACCCATGGTTTGCCTGCCAGGTCATTGCCCCCAAGGTGTATAATGATTAGGTCTGGACTGGGCCGATATCCTTTGAGTTCTTTTAAGGCGGGCAGGAGCTGCGCCCATCTCATCCCCTGTAGCCCATGCCATACCAACCTACACTGTCTTGCATCCTGGTACAACTGTTTTCCCCCAGCTTTTGTCTGCTCTCTTACCAGCCCAGTAAATATAGGAATGGCCGCAGATCCAGACTTCCGTGCTCCTCCCTCTACCTATGGGTGTAAAGCGAATTAGTGAATCACCCTGTATTCCCCCTCTTGCTTCTTGGGTATCAAACCCAAGGGTGATACTCGCATATTTATCAATGGGGGGTGTTAAATGGCCCCTCCACCCTGCCTGCTGTTTTTTCTTTCTCAATCTTCCTTCTTAGTACTCCCTCTTTTCCTTTTACCGACCTCAGGTTGCGTGCCTCCCATGGATGCCTGGGTTCCTCAAACTGTAATGCAAACCCAGTGTTAAACCTGCTTAATATCATGTCCCTCACCCTCGGGTCCGGATATCCCTCCAGGCAAACTGACCATGTTGCTAGGTTGATGGTGGTTCTGGCCATACTAAATTGTTCCTTGCTGAGCCACCTATCCTCTCCCTGAAACTGCCTTCTTTTCCTGTCTGGGTTTCCTGGCTTCAGTGGTTCTGGATTCCTCTATTCCTGCTCCCCTGCCCTCCCTCCCTCCCCTGCTCCATATTTTCCTTTAAACCCCAGGCCATCTAGAAGGACTGTTGGCCCAAACCTTGCCCCACATGCCCTTGTGAACTTTGTGGCCATGCTGTTCTGCACTTGCTAGCCGGGTGTGTCCCCCCGGATTTTGAACATGCATGCCAAAACCGACACTGAGGCCACAAGCAAAAAGCCCTGTTATAGGCCCAGCAGCATCTCTGTAGTGTAGCCCCCTTTTTGCTCCACCCTCCCTCGGGTGTGGACTGGTCTGTTACATAATCCGTCCATAAATCTATCTGCTTGGTGTCCCATCTTACATCCCCAAATGTCACCATCCTCTGCCGAAAATATTCATCATAGTACAGCAATCCTACCTCGCCTTTCGCTTTTGCCCTTCGTATCATCAATGAATAGATAATGAGCGGGATGCCCAGCTCTGGCCTTCTTTCCAGAGCCATGGCTGAAAAGCTGGCAAAACCTAGAAACCAACCATCCCAGGTCTTCCCTTTCGTGAACTTGTCATCCTCTTTCTTTCCTAAAAGCACTATGGCAGCTGCCATCTCGCTCTTACCTATGCTCTCTGTCTCTTCGTATTTTGCCACCGCATCTCGGCTTACCAATGCAAATATATCCACATATTCCCCTTTCCATATCTTTTCTTTTGTGGCGAGTGGCACTTTTTTTGCCTATCCTCATCCCCGGTGCACCTACCTCCCTTGTACCATTTCCCTCCCTTTCCTATCTGTTATCCTCTGTCCTGGCACCTCCTTTACTGCCTTAATTTCTGCCCCAGGCCTCCGGTCCCCAGAGCCACCACAATTTGACCTATATATTTTTTTATGCTATCACCCACTGGGTTAGCAGTGTTACCTGTAACTTTGTCCTGGCCGGGTTGCCTGGAGGCCTCCACAGGTCTCCTTGTTTCTTCCTGTGGCTAAGGTGAAGGTGGAGGGAGGGCCACTGGGATCTGCGGGCAGGATCCCCCTTTCTGGGCTCTGTGCCCCGGTTCCTCAGGAGGGGTTCCCCTTTGTTCTTGGGTGGGTATTAGTGGCATTGGGTCTGCTGGCCGTGCGGGTACTGGCTCGGCTGCCCTGTCGGGCCTGCTGCCACCGGTGCTACCCTAGCGGGCCTGTGCAGCCCCTTGGCTAGTCTTTTTCCCTTGCCACTTTTCTCCATACCCGCTTTTCTCTTCTCCCCAGGCCTCCTTAGTTCCTCACCCTCCACCAGTTCCCACATCTTGTTTGCTTTCTCAGCCAGTTTGATTATAGCCTTGTAGGTGTCCTCCTTCAATGGCTTGTCTTCCTGGGTGCCATGTCCATCTCACTCGTGTTCTGCGAAAACAACTATAGGACAGCGAAAACATGGTTATTACTTATTTTTGTACATCCCTAGCAAGCAACCCTTGTACTCCTCCCTCCCATCTGTCATGCCTCTCTCATGCCGACATAGCACGAGACCACCCGAGAAAGACCTCCCATCCTGCCTGGAAGGTTGTCCTCTCCTATCTTGAGCCCGTACCTGTTGCGCTCCCGTCCCCCATGTGAGGTGTCCCTGAGTGTTCCTGGGTTGAGTTTCCACCTCTCCTGCTCCCAAGGTCTTCGGCCATTTAAAAGCTTACCACCTTTTATTATTATTACCCTCCTCATGTCCTCTCTGGGAGGGAGGCTTCTCCCGGATCCCCTAAACCTTTGGCAGTGTACAATGCCCTGCTGTGCTGCCCCATTTCTACTTGCCTTTCAATGTTCCTGGGTCCCTCCCTCCTTTATACCTTTTTCTCCCTCCCTTTTTTTTTTGCACCCCTTGTTTGAAGCTTCATCAGGAGCAAATCTCGTAAGGCTGGGCAATTCAGTTTTGGTGTGTTTATCCGAAGCACCTGTATGGCCAAACTATTGGCACCCTGAGTGGCCAGTTTATCCATCCACTGGAACATACCCCTTCATGCAAACTGGGCCTTGAGGGTAACGGACCGATCCCCCCCAAAATCTTAAACCCTTCACCGCTTTGTTACCCTGCCCCCTTTTCTCTCCCTGTGTTTCTTGTATGCTGCCCAAGTTATATCCACTCCTCTTTCCTGTGGAGATGCTCAGGGGAGCCAAACTACCAGTGGCGGCCTCAGGGTTCCTTTCGGGTTGGGAAAGCATCCGCTTCTCTCCCATTCTTCACCTGCCCTGCATGTGCATCGCACGTCCCCCTTTCTGTTGATGCTCGTCCTTGTTTTAAAAACATGCGCATAATTAAATTCCCCGCATACCCCCACTCACGGGAACTGGCCTGTAGCCCTACCTTCCACACGGCTTGTGCCCTCACGCCACATGGTCGCCATGCCGCATTCACCCTCCCATTCCTTTGGGGTCTCTTATGTCCTGCAACCATCGTACCTACTCGTGAGCTGCCTTACCAAATGATTCCAGCATTTTTTATTTTTTTTTTTGCACCACAAGGTGCCCTACCTCACAACACGTCCCTTGGTCAAGCCTTCACCTCATCCCACCGGGTGGGCTCTCCCAGCCTGTACTTTTTTCCAACTCACAAGATCCTGGTCCCTAGCCAAGGCCGCGTGCACACCAACCAGGCCCAGGCTCCATTGTGCCTTTGGCAGCATGCGACGTCCCTCCCCCGAGCTCTCCGCTCTCCACCTCCTTTAAGAACTTTTGGCTTGACTCCAACCTGCTGATAGCCATCACCTCACAACCTAAAAATTGGCCAAAAACCACAAAAAGCTCCTCCTACCACCGGGACCACCTCTCTTGTAGGCGCCACGTGGTGTGTGACGTCACCGCATGGCCTTGGTAATGCCCAACCTGGTGTGCTTCCTCACACCACGTGTTTCTCTCTCTCCTCCCTCTGCACCTCTTAAGGCCTAAATTCTACCCAGCAAATGCCTCCAGTGCTCCCACTTGTCTTCTACTTCTAAGAAGTAAAAACTGGGGATCTCTCTCATTACCCTAGCCGCACGTGCTACGGGTCTCGCGTCGCACTGTTCTTTCCATACCTCGGGAGTTACGCCAGGCCTCTCCCTTTATTGGGTCCCCTCAATCGGCCCTAAAAAATACCGCAAGCAGTTTAAGCCACCCTTCCTCCCGATCACCATGTGGCTTGGACTATGCAACATGGGATTGCGCCCGGCTCCTTCTTCCCTATCCCAGGGCCTCTCCTAGGCCAACTAACTGGGTCACCGCACATATATATTATATTTTTTTAAACAAACTGGCTCCTCTGCTGAACATAGTATAAAGAAATCTCCCCTTCTTCACCCATAACCTCTCCACCTGTGAGGTGCTCCCAACAATTATCTTGCTTCTTATTTGCACGTCTAACCCCTCACTCCTTCTCTGCTAACTGCTGCAAGATTTTCCCTTTTTTCTCCTCTTTTTCTTCCTATTTTTATTATTATGCACATATACATACAACAAAACACCATACATATATTATTTTTTTTTAACCAAAAACAGCTTGCATATGTATCCACATGGACTGATCCTTACCTTCTTCTGCTTGTGAACAAACCTCAAAATTATTGCCAAATCCGACGTGCTGCAGCTGATGTCAAATCAAAACTCCAGCAAAAAGTGACTGAGGACCCCTTGTGCTGTCCCTTATGTACCTCCTTTCTCCCCTCCCCCTCCTGTTGCCTGCCCTATTGTTCTGGCTCTTAGCCCCTCACCTTCCTTGTCCCCTTCCCTTCCAAGCACAACCATTCCCTACCGGAGGGAAGGGGTATACCAGAACAACATGGTCTGCCCCTTAAAGGGCAAACTCCATTGTTATAAATGAAAATTTATTTCTAGTATCACTGAAATTCAAGGTCCCGCAAGTCTTTTTCACATCACCAAGGAGTTTTCATATACTTCCACTAATGTGATATACTGTATTCTTTACAGGAAGTGTGCAGTTATCTACATTTGAGAAACAGGCAGATACCTGGCTGCCTGACTCAAGGAATATTACAAGGCAGTTAGGAAAAGAGACTCTGACAAACCCATTGTATCCTAG
The DNA here is from genome assembly GCA_016271365.2 of Neoceratodus forsteri. Classification (NCBI taxonomy): domain Eukaryota; kingdom Metazoa; phylum Chordata; order Ceratodontiformes; family Ceratodontidae; genus Neoceratodus; species Neoceratodus forsteri. Next base: position 195,770,924 of record CM057456.1, read on the forward strand.
TTTACCTCCTGGGACCATAATGTCAATTATCTTTCTGTTTGTGTCCTTCAGCAGGGTTTCCAGTATACTGACCAAAGAAACATCATAGAACCAAGCTTATCACCTGCCTAGGCTACCAAGAGCTCTCTGGTTTAAATGATAGACTTACTTTCTACTAACATCTTTTGGTCACCGTATGGTGTACCACTGTAGTCTGTCATTTTTACCCTATTCCTCATCATATATTTACTTGCATGTGTGCATGGTATGTTTTTGTGTGTGAGTATGCCTGCACACACTTCCGTCATGGGTGTGTGTGGGGGGCATGCTCACATGGGCATTCCAGCCATGTGGGCACATCTGTTTTAATTTTCTCCAGATGTCTCTGTCTCCTTCCCACATTTTTGTCTCCTTTCAGCCTACTTAATATGCTCTTTTAATGAGTCCCCACTTGAGAACTAATTGGCTCATTCACTCATACTATGCCTTTTCATACCCATCATCACCTTTGTATTTTCCAACTTCCAGTTCTTATCTTGCCTATTATCATGATATCTCCTAGACCCCCCATTGTCATTCTTTGCATATATATCCCATTTCTCCCCTTACTTCTCCACTAACTTTTTTTTTTCTGTCTCAGATAATTCCAGAAGAAGACCTATGGTCGAAACATAAATTCTAATTCTACTTTCTATGCTCAGCGTGTATTTATTATCAAATTGTTTCATTTTCATCCCATGCACTGTTACACACCTTGTTTTTTATAGCTATCTATATATACTGTATATATAAACTGTGTGAGAGGCCTTTCGGCACCATGTAATTCTGCTTAAAGTTGAACCAGCATAACATTCTGTGGTGATTTGCATATGCAGCCCATGATGCTTTTGCATTGTGTGTGCATGTGTGATTTTGTATATATATATATATATATATATATATATATATGTTTAATGGTCGCTTCTATGTTAAACTCGAACTTTGCACTTTAATAACTTCACAACCATCCGAGTGATTTGCATGATCTTTTGCATGTGCCATCAAGGACCAAAGATCTCTTGATGTGGCAAGTTTGTTCCACTTGGATGTGTGGGTGCAGAGATAGGCAGTGTAAGAAAATGTGAAATTTGCTTCTTTGTTTTTCATTTCTTTGTCATACTGCAGCGCAAACATGGTTTGGAATTTTGGTCAGAAATTTTCAGGGTAGAAAGGTCTTGCCTTAGAGATGTGCGTTTTGAAGATTTGGTGAAAAATATTAATCTGTTCCAAAGTTATTACATTTTAAAATTCTCATTATTTTCAAAGAGAATTTCGCTCTTCAGTAAGATGTCCAAATCAAAAAAGAATCCTTTGTCGCAAATGGGTAATCCTTTTTCGCAAATGGATCATACTGTGTCACAAATGGGAAATCTCTTTTCATGCTGCTGCCATTTTGTTTTACAGTTAGCAAGGGAAAAAAATCAAATGACTTGAAAGAGTTATGTGTTGAGTAGAAACCAGCACATGTAGCTTGCTTATCAGGACCCTGTCATCTGGAATCTGTACTTATCTGTTGAATAAATGCCCTTGAATTTTTTTCCACATTATACATTTTTTTCATGACTTGTGATATGAAAAAAGATTCTTTTTTGTGTCATGAGTCACAAAAAAGGTTCTTTTTTGTGATGGTCCCTGGTCTCTAGTGGCACACTCCCACCATCTGAACACCTTAAATGTAGTTTCCTATTGTCTAGTGGCACCCACCACCGTATGATCGCTGTCCCTTTTTTTCTATTTTTCTGGTGTCTAGTGGTACCCCCATGCTGTTATCACTGTCCCCATTTTATTTTATGTTTCCCTGGTGTCTAGTGGCACTCTCCTCACTCTGATTGCTGTCCCTTTTCTTTTCTATTTCCCTGATGTCTAGTGGTACTCCCCATGCTCTTATCTCTGTCCGCATTTTATTTTTTTGTTTCCCTGGTGTCCAGTGGCAACCCCCACCCACTGATCGCTGCTCCTGCCTGCAAAAGAGAAATTATCCTCTGTGTCTTTTAGATTAGAAGGTCCTGTAACAGGTCACCTGTTTTTAAATACTATCCCCTACTTGTGGATCATTAATAAAATAAAAATAAATATGTGTATCCCCTTCTGTTAGGTTTCTTTTCACACTGTCCTGTCATCTTATACTTATTCCTTTACTATTTGTTCTCTCTTGTCAGGGTGGCCAACCTGGCAAGATATTCTTCTATCCTTTACTGTGCCTTATCTGGTATTAAAATAACACATACACAGGTCTTTAGAATATATTGCCTAGCCAGAGGGAAAATCCAGCCCTTAAAAATAAAAAGCACTCCTGTTCTTGTTTTCCCTAAAAGATTGTACTGGTGCCCTGAAATGCAAACAAAAATATCCCTGGTGAATAAAAGAAATCTCAGAGATGCAGGGAGTTAGTGAGTGGTAGCGGCTGCGATGTGTGCGCATGATTGCACTATCGCATGCTTGCACCATTGCGAGGAAAACATGTGCACGTTCGTGAAGGAAAACCCTTCCAAACTGGGATAGCCAACCAAAATAATCACAACCGCTTGTTGCGATTTAACAGGAAAGTGTACAAGCAGGCTGAAAAAGGGTGAAAAGCCTGAAACTAAGATTAGTTGCTAGCGAGTGTTGATGCCCTCTGAGATCTATTTAAACAAGTGTACTGGTGCTGCAGTACCTTAAAAAATGAAAAGGAAAGGGACAGAATTGTTTAAAGAGACTCAAAAGGGGCATAGAAAAGGAAGCCCTAAATAGGAAAAGAAAAGGGAAAGCTAGTATAAAGTTAATAAAAGGAGAAAAGGCAGCTGAAGAGTTAGGTTACTTGAAAACAGCTGTCGGTGGAAATTTCAGCCATCAGGGTAGAAGAAAATATTGGAAGCCTGACAAAAATACAGAATATAGATTCGTGCGGCATACAAACAAAATATAAAATAAAATGTATGATATAGAAGTTACTGTGTGGCCTGAAATAAGGGTTGTTCTTAATTATAGCTGGTACTAAGAAAATTTAACACAGAAAGAGAAGCTAGACCCTACCAAGAAACAAATAGGGAGTGCGCCCCTTATCTGGATTTATCTTTGGAGTCTATATTATCTTTCTGAGTTTTACCATATTTTATTACAGCATATTCTTGAATTGATATTCCTTAAATGTGAGTACCTGAGTGAAGCCAAACTTGGGAAATGTCTTCTATAGAGCTGGTAGCCCATGAAATGGCTGCCTTTATAGGGAATATGGCTATGAGGTCATAGAAGGAGGTGGAGCTTAAATTACAGAACCTGCCCCTTTCTCCCTAATTAAGGTTTATGTGGTTTTCAAAATTATATTATGTGAGATGTACCTGGTTATATAAAATGTCTTTCTAAGTATATATCCTGTTGGCTATCATAAATTAGTATATATGTATGTAGAAAGACACACATTATGGATTTCCTCTAATAAGAGTCACATGTCACTGATGTCATGCAGGGGGAGGGAATAAAAAGGTCATGGACTCCACAGTAGTCAGATAGGCCAGTAGTGCTGGTAGAAGGTGAGAGAGGAGGTGTGTAGGTTTCCACATTAGCAGTAAGTTAATTTTCACTAGAAAGAAAGTGAAGCTGCAATCTAGAGATTTGTTTGTTATTTTAGGTGTGCTGTTAACACCAAATTTCTTTTGATTTCTGTATGTAGGATTTGATCTATTTGGAAAATAGAAATGATAAACGCAACCTGCATTTATTTTATGCATTGAATCCTCTTGTCTGTGTGTCTGTTTATCCTACCCTATTACAGGTCCCTCGGCAATGTGAACCCCCAACCCCACCTCCCACTCAGCACCCACTACCTCACACCCCCAGTACACCCCAACATACTCTCACTCACCTGGACAGGTGACAGGTGATGATTCACTCTCTGATCAAAGACAAGTCATGCTACTGGAACCGGTGACTGCAACATGAGAAACTAAAGTAAATGCAATTCAATTAATTTCAATTAGGTTTTCAACTTTGATGCATACCTTGGCCATTTTTGCATATTTTGACACCAAATTTTCAACATGGCCTTTGGGGTACCACCTCATGGAAAGTGTCACTGGAATTTTGCAAATCCATCCTGAAAGATGATTTCACGTTCAGTTGGCACAATCGCCTTTTGGGCAAGAGTTGAAAATTTTCACTGCTTTTGTTCAAGAGGTGGGGTCATAAGAAGGCTATGTTGAAAATTTGGGGTTAGAATACGAAAAAATGGCAAAGTTATGCGCATACATTTAAATTTAACCACACTCACTCATAACTTCAATAATTTTAAATATTATCACCCCAGATTTTTGACTTACCCAGTTTTTACATCACCTCATGAACATGACAGCCTCCACTTTTAAAATCCTGGCCAAAATATGTTTTCTCACCAGTGTCGTGGAATGACGTTGAGGTGGCAAGAAATTACATTTGGGTAGAGATTTGAAAATTCTCAGCCCAGCATTCATGAGGTAGGGTAATAACAAGACTGTGCTGACAGTTTGGTTGCTGTTCTGGCTGAAATGTTTCCATGGAAATATACATGTATGCATCTGTGAAGGGATGGAAGTGCAGGGCCCGGAGGGCTCTGCGCTCCCACAGCCAAATGAGGATATCATTATGCTATCTCAAAAAGAAAGGAAATTATTTGCAAAAAACTTTGTTAATGCACTAGTTAGGGTAAGTTACAGTCACAAACGTAGGGAGATGTGGCATTACGGTTTCTAACCTGAACACCACACCCCCACCCTGCAGGCAGCAACAGGTGCAGGGTGTGCCTTGGGGTTCTCAACCCTAACACTCACCCCATTCTCATACACTGTGCCCATCTCAGCTTATTTGCTCATGGAATAGGATGAGCATTAGGGTTGATAACCCCACAGCACACCCCACCCCAGGTGCTGCCTGCAGGGTGGGTGTGGGTGTGGGGTGTTAGGGTTGAAAAGCCAAATGCCACATTTCCCCTAATTTTGTCATTGTAACCAACCCTAACTAGTGCATTAATGATGTTTTTTTGCAAAGAATTTATGTATATATATTGTAGGCAATTATTCAGTCAGATAAGTAGAAAATAATTACACCCATTTGTTTACTTAAATTACTGTCTTATCCATAGCACAAATGAGACAGGTGCAAACACATATTCCTTAAGAACTACTACACTAACCACAGCAAATTCACTGGATGGGCAGAACACATTTTTAAGTGGCATATTAAATTTGTATTGTTACTTCAGTATGAGCAGCTGCCATCCTGCCATGGACAGCATTGTAACCAAGCTTAAAAATGTATTTTGGAAATACTGTAATTGCATTTGAAAACAGAAAGGGAACCCAGCAGTAGGAACTCAGCCAAATGCAGCTCTGTGCACTCATACTGTAGCACAAGCAGCTAAAAGAATCATTACAGAGAGCTCTCTGAGGTATTACTCAGTAATGAACCAGAGAGTAGTAAAACTCTCAGACCCCATCTTAATTACAAAAAGCGTGAACTAGTAATACTGGTACTCAATAAAAACTAATGGGGCCTATTCTCAGATGTCTGACAGAGATCATGCTGCAAATGGAGGTTCTCACCTAACTCTCTAAGTGCCTATGATGCTTTATAGTTTGAGAATGCTAAAAACTAGAGACATTTGTTTTTGTTTGTTTCTTAGTCCCCTTTTTTTGCCACATCCCTGAACAGTTTGAATTAACTCACTGGAAATAATGAGATCATGCTGAAATAAATAATTTTGGAAAGTACTGTAGGCATGCACTCTTTCTTTTGTTTTAAAGGTCACAAAAAATGAATAAATAAACAAGCATCCATTTCATTTGTCAAGCTTTTTTTTGGCTTTCTTTGCTCTGTAATCAAATTGTTATAGGGGCTTAGAACTGGGTTTACTGTTTTCACTTCAGTCCACTAAATACACTTTTTGGCCCACAACCACTCATCTACAGAAAACTGGCTACATTCAGCACCACCCTGTTACTGTCACCATATTGGGCAGTGTGAGCAGTGTGGGCACAGCAGTGTGTGGCAGGCTACACTGGTTGCACCAGGGCAGTTGTGCCCAGAACTGTGCCACAGACCCACAGACAGGGTAATGTGAAGTAAGCTGGTGCTGACAATGATTCAATCCTGCCAGCTGTCCCACATCATGCAAAATCCCTGACACGGCAGCATGGAATGAGGAGTTGTTGTGCAACAGGGACATACCCTGTGCAGGGCCACCTGCCCCAATACACTGTTCTCTGCATGCTGGCAGACTGCTGATACAGGTGCCATAATAGCTGTGGCAGGTAGGAAGGGCACCCCAAGCAGCAGGTGCCATAAGGCAGTATAGCAGATGGCATGTACAGGATCTGTGAACATATATAACAGAGTTCACACTCTCTGTCCCTGCCACTGTACTCTACTGTGGTGGCCTAGTAGATTCAGAGCTATGCTGACAGTCTGCTACACAGTCATGGACTGACACCATCAGATACGTGGGTGGTGCGCAGTATGCCCCCCCCACTTGACATCTGTGTTCACAGATCCTGTACTTGCCATCTGCCCAACTGCGTTATGGCACCTGCCAATTATCATGCCCTTCCCACCAACTGCAGCAATTACAGCACCTGTATTAGCATCTAGTAGTACACAGAGATCTGTGCATTAGGGGAAGGTGGCACTGCCTGGGGCATGTTCCTGTCCCACAACAGTACCTCAGCCTTTGCAGCCCTGGACTGTCACCACATGTCAGAGGGTCTGCATGATGCCAGTCAGCTGATAGGGCTGGTAACAGCAGGGGCCCCAGGACATGGTCAGTGCCTGGATATGGTGCATTACCATGTCTGTGGCTCTTTGGCACTGTACAGGCTACAACCACCCTGGTGCCACCAGTGTACCCTCCCACACACACTGATGTGCCCATGCCACCCACTACTGGTACCCCCACTGGTCTATCTATGGAGTACCACACAGGCTTCCCCCACCACAGCTCACTCCAGACACCTGGTGCAAGGGCTGTTAGACAAGATCATTGCTGGTCAAACCTCAGCCCTGACTTGCAGCCATGGCAGTGCTTCTAAAATCCCAACTAAGGGGATGCTGCAACCCTGCTGTGGAGCAAGCCCCATCATGACCTGATGCACCATCACTTCTAGGACAGGGCTGGTTCTAGCACACGGCATCCAGATTTCAATGCAGCCTGCATTCAAAAATTGTGATTGCTGTAGCACTTGGTGCAAGGTGTCACTTGTGTCAATTCCTATTGACACAGGCACCTTACATTAAAGTTTTCCCTTTGGAAATTGGGCTCTCTGTTTTTATGGGGGGGGACAAATCTTAACCTGGGAGGAAAAAGTGAGGGTGACCTACAGGTCATAGTTCTTTTTAAACCCTCACTCTCCTCACTCAGCCAAATGCCCCCTTCCTGTCTGCAGTCCCAGTGGTTCCTCCTCTGGGGAAGGAGCTAGGAAACCCTACCTGCCTACCTAGGCTGGATTTCAGGAGAGGGGTCAAAGACAATGGTTCATCTGCAAGAAGGATTTGCAGGATGATCTGCTTCATAAATCCCACTGCTACTCAACTTAGGGGCCACCTAGTGGCACACTATGCTTTTAAGTATACCCCAAAGCTCACCCCCCATGCACCTGCAAATGGTTCCAGCTTCTGATTGTTCACTGTCACAGGCCACATGCAGACTCCCTTAAAGTGGGTGATATAGATTTTCCAGACCTTGAGGTCTTCCCTGAAATCTTCCATCATGTATTTCTGGTGGTGAGAATTCTGGGCACCAGAACCCAACTTCATTTCCCATAAGAACATCCTCCCCTTTAGGGATGACCCAGCAGGAAAAGTTCAAGTGACCCATCAGTTGTTGAAGCTCTTGTGGAGTGATTTTTTGGGTTGCCATTGCATGCCACTGATGATCCCTAAATGTTTCGATCTTGTCCTGTGGAAGGCATTATTCCTATGCCTCTGCCTCAATGCTCAAGAATGACATTACAAGGTCCAGGACCTCTACCTTCCTTTAAACTGCTTCTGTGTCAATTTTGTTTTTCTTGGTGACTTCAGCAAAGTGAAAATAGGCCTTTTACTTTTGCTTCCATGTCCGAGGAATCAAGGTTACTCAATTGTTTTTTATTGCATTTTTTTTAATTAAACAATTTAAATAACTCCCTACCATGTGGAGAGTGCCACCTCCTATATATGCTAAGGTCTGGCATAGGTCAGCGAGTATAACACTGAGTAATATAACACACTGTGAAGATAAGTGAGCAATAACCCACAACAGGGCATGGGATTATGGGTAATTTATGCACTCTCCAGGTGTTATGTGAGGCACAAGGTTGCAGGTCGATTGCCCTCAAGCACCCAGGAAGTTCATTAATTCCCCATAACCCCATGTACTGGAGTGGGTCATTGCACTGATAAAATAATTATATGTAGAATTATGAAAATAATACAGTAAAGGCATTGTTTAATGCTAAAAAATGTGAAATTTATTGTGTGTCATTCCACAAATAAATGTCTATGGTAGTTCCTTCTACTTTCCATAAGAACTTTTAGAAAAAAGCATCACATAACTGAAATGTAATTTTTAAAATGTTCTCTTTTAACTGTAGTTCAATGTTTGAAACTTTAAACTTTGAACTTTGTACTGTTAAAGAGTATTTCATTGCAACATACAGTCTCCTTAGAGTCACTTGTTGTACGCAGTTCAGATAGACTGCTCCTTGGATATGAAGTGATTCAGGTTGAATCCGGGGATCAGCAGCACTGTTTTCTCAGTATTGATGTTGCCTTTAATCTCTCTGGGCAGAACAATAGTGCAGGTCTGGCTGCCTTTTGGTGCCATGACATCACTTAGTTCCATTGTGTCTTTCTGTTCTGTGACATCACTTGGTGTTGATTTATTATGCAAGATTGCAATCTTTAGATTATTATTAGTGTTATCCTGGGTTGCAGTGGTAATGTACCAGCTGCTGTGCTGGATTGTGACAGTGATATACTGGGGGCAGCATCTGAGGTTTGCAGGACTGATGTACTGGTGGGTAAAGTTGGCATTTTGGCATCTCAACTTGCGGCAATGAAGATTTTTGTTATGCATCAAATGGTGAGTTGGAAACTGGCATATTTAGGATGTGTGCAGTTAACAGTTGGCTCAGTTTCTGTCTTTCCTTGTTTGAAGCTGTTCAGTAGTTCTTTAAACAACTTTCACAGCAGTAGCTGGGGACTCTTATAATTTCTCTGGATGTCCTGCCTACCTATGACAAATTGTGCTCATCGGTACTTCAGATGGAATGATTGGCACACTGCTATGTTAGTCCAGCTTCCTTGGAGATTTTAGTCATCAGGTCACCAAGGAAATGAATGCCCATTGGTTGTTGGCTATACCAAATGTCCCGTTTATATAGGAAAATAGGGGTAATTTCTTGGGATGGAGGTACAGAGAGGGTGCATCAGATGGACATTTCCTTAAATGAGAAGACTCCTGTTTATTTATGATTTGGAGATGCCTGATGTATTTATTATACATTACATCAAGTACTGTACATATGTCAATAAGAGATCAGCCATTTCTTCTGTTGCAACACATATCTAGGTTTGAGGCTCTGACACAAGGCAGTAAAATGTCAAGCAAGCCTCCATTTGCATGCAAATGAGTCACTTGTAATACAGCCCCTCCCATTCCTTGATGTCATTGCAGCAACAGTGCAGAACAAAACAAAAGGGTATCAATGCTGTCTAGCCTGATTTTAGTTTAAGTTTGCAATGGCTTAAGGCAGTTCTGTCATGCAACTCACACAGGGAGTAGTACTTATAGCCTTAATAATGTATGTGTAGAGCAAATAATACATCTAATAGTATTTCATTCACAGGAAACAAAATCTGTTTCTGTGTACTGCTCATTTCTCTCTGTGAGACAGCTGTAACGTGTTATGGAAAGCAGTAGACTGAATCAGTTAATCAACCAATCAACCAACCAATCAATCAAGCAGTCAATCAGTCACTCTAGAGTGAACCAGGTGAACACCCTTGAGAAGATTCATTATATGACGAGCCTGGGCAGTTTACCAAAGGATCACACAAGACTTACTTATACACACCCCTTTCAGCAGCCTGAAAGTGGAGAGCTAGATCATTTACTTTATAAAGTGTATTGTTATACATTTCAAATGCTCCTTAATTCTGAGTTTCTGACTGGAAATACCAAGACACAGAATGCATATGACATGGGAGGAGTGAACTAAGCAAATAGAGAGCACTACAAACTCTGAGACTGATTAGTTTCTTTTACCTACAACAGCTGAGGTGTAGCATCTGATTTGTGAGGGACATCCTACTTCAAATGCTGGCATTACAAAGTGAGCAGGGGAGGGGCTGCCACAGCTTATCCTTAGTACCTTGAAAGGGAAGTGCTGTAGCTCTCACATCACTGCCAATGATTTATAATGGGAATTGGGGCACTTTTAAAGTCATGGTCCTGAGGGGCCATCACAGTTTCCAAGGAGGGTAAGGGAACTTATTAAGGGTTAACGAGTAAGGGACTCTAGTAGGATTTAAACTAGAGTCCCCCCAGTGCTTGTGCCTGTGCTTTAACCACTAGATTTTCCTTCTTCCATATGCTACAGCTGATGTTTCATGGTAACCTATTCCTTATTATAGCTGAATTCTTTATTGCCTTACAGCAGCCATCCAATCACTGACTGTCTAGTTACAAAGGGAAAGGGGCATATTTGCAAGATCGTTTCTCACTGCTGGTATCAATCAAAACAGAGAATGCTAACACACACACAACGTAATAAAACAGCTGTATAATACCACTTAAAACTCTTGTTGTACCCAGAGTCATTTATTGGGAAAACTGTTTTTGCTAACAGAAACAGTAACACAACACATACAGGCACTTCCTTATATGAATACTGTATATACCTCAAATCAGTGCTATATCACACTCACATGGTCCTAGTCCCTATTAGACCTGCACTTCAGGATGTGCACAACACTTAAAGGGTTCCTCCATTACTCAAGTGGGGAACCAAACATTGTGGGTTTGATTTACTGGTGGAACTCCATTTAGTGCAGCACCATTATCTATTGCTCTGATAACATCATCCTCCAGCAACATTGATGGTAAAATGGAGGACCAACACATTGATAACTTTTGGGGGCTGTATATGTTCATTTATAATCTAGATTTGGACAGCAATTGGACTGCTGGCAATGGGAGGAGGCACACAACAGTTTCACATAAGGAGTTGGGAAAATATTGGTGTGAAACTATGGGAGACTTCCCCTTTAAATATTTTTTCTATAGTGTCCCTGAGCAAGTAGGGTTGCTTGGATAAGCAAAACAACACCATGCTGACTTCACTTATTAGTCTAATTAATGTTGTTGGGGTTTTTGGTGTGGGCATTGAAACTTAATGTAAGGTATTTGTTTCCCAGATCATCAGTTTTTATGATTAAAAAAATCGTTCTTTAAAGGTGAAATGAATAAAATGAGATGCTATTTATATGATTCCTGTCTTATTTTGATGATTGGTATATAAGTTGGTAACTTATTATACAAATCTTATTGTTTTGTAATTTTGTTTTTATTTTTCAACATTTTTCATCGTTGTCAGATCATGATCTCTTCTATGCACTGTGCCACCTGCTGTTATGTACGAGGAGTCAGTGATGTCACTTCCCCTGGGAAACTTTCTACTGGAACATGTTGTCATGTGAACCAAAGGATTACAGCTCTGTTGCAGTATATTGAAGCATGACTGTCACAGTAAATGTGTCAAGCAGGCTCACACGATCAATGATTGGGTACGAATGTTTATCATGGAATCTGTCTAATAAACATTCTTACATGCATGTTGTTTTGTCTTTTGTCTCATTGTCCCACCTCTCACTTCCATGTTGAGATCACCATCAGACCGGTCTACTAAAAACTAATGTAAGACAGATAAGCATTCTCATTTTAAACGTTAGCAGAATGGTATTGGGAACAGACACATATTTATGAGGCACAAGGTAATTCAAGTGCTAGAGAATGCATTTCTAAATATTTCGTATTGCATCATTTTACTGCAGCACTCTGCTCTGGGACTCTGCTACCTGTAAAGCTGATTCTAATTGACAGCTGTTCTCATTAGCAATCAATAGGTATTGCAGGTCTTCATGCTATTTAATTTATCAATCTTGAATTTCTATGATTTCTTTGTGTTAGCTATGATATGATATTGTATGTAACAAATATTCTCACAGTACATGCACCATTATATCAATCTATGTGGTTACCAGTATAATAAATTAGTTTGATGAATCACTTTGTAAAAGATTTCTAGTAAAATACGTTCATTTTTTATTGCGTATTCTGTTACAAGAACATACTTACAGTATAAAGATGTTCCAATTGAGCATTCAGCTTCGGCATAATGGGGAAATCAGATGTGTTGTATGATACTATATTTGTTAAATTCCATCCAGCTATCACCCCCCCCCCACACACACACACACACACACACACAAACACACATATTCAACCTAAGAAACTCCTTCATCAAAACAGGCACACATTGACACTCTAGATGAATATTACTATGGCAAATCTCCTCAATTTAAGATCAGTCATGAATTTAGTATTATGGTACATTGGAGACTGCTTATTCAAGTGTAAATTTGCCACATATTTTTATGGTTGTTTTTTTAAATATGCACTCTGTTGCTAGCATATATGTTTGACTAGAGCAAGGTTTACATAGAATCATAGACATTGACGGCAGATAAGGACCGCAAGGCCCATCCAGTCTGCCCATTTCTTTTTCTACCTTATAAATGAGCCATAAGCCTTTGCTCTGCCAATGGCCCATCTATTCATACTCATCTGCATTGCTCCCTTATGCCTATCCCATGCCTATTTGAAGCCCTGCACTGTATTCATATCAACCACTTCCTGAGGTAGGCCGTTCCATGCATCTACTACCCTTTCTGTGAAAAAGAACTTTCTCACATTATCCCTTAAATGGCCTCCCTCTAATCTCATGCTGTGTCCTCTTGTCCTGCTATTTTTCTTATACTGAAACATGTTAGACTCTTTCACCTTGTTAATGCCCTTAAGGTGTTTGAATGTTTCGATCATATCACCTCTCTCCCTCCTTTGTTCTAGAGTATACATATTGAGCTCCGTTAATCTGTCCTCATATGTGTTCTGATGCAGTCCTTGCACCATTTTGGTTGCCCTTCTCTGGACTGCCTCAGTTTGGTTAATGTCCTTGTGAAGGTGTGGCCTCCAGTACTGCACACAGTATTCCAGATGGGGCCTAACCAGTGTCTTGTAAAGAGGGATTATAACCTCCCTCTTTTGACTTGTGATACCCCTACTAATACACCCCAACATCTCCCTAGCCTTACCTACTGCTTTAGTGGTCTGCTTGGATGATTTCAGGTCATCGGTGATGATGATGCCCAAGTCTCTTTCTTCCCTTGTGACTGCCAGCAACCCTCCCAGCCTATAGGCGGCTTCAGGTTTCTCTTCCTTATGTGCATGATCTTGCACTTCTTTAGCTAAACCCCAGTTGCCACTCTTCTGACCATTTTGCTAGTTTATCCAGATCTCTTCTCATTCTGCCCACCCCATCTGGATCATATACTCTGTTGCAGATCTTGGTGTCATCTGCAAACAGACAAACCTTACCCTCCAGTCCATCTGCAATGTCACTGATAAAGATATTGAAAAGGACTGGCCCCAGGACTGATCCCTGAGGTACCCCACTTGTGACTTGCATCTCTTCTGACTGTAAACCATTTATCACCACTCTGTTTTCTGTCCGTCAACCAGTTTGCCACCCAGTTGACCAACTTCTGAACCACCCTGAGCCTATCCAGCTTATTAACCAATCTTCTATGTGGAACAGTATTAAAAGCTTTGCTGAAGTCAAGGTAGGCAGCATCAACTGCTCCCCCTTGGTCCACCACTCTGGTTACCCAGTCAAAGAAATCTATGAGGTTTGTTTGACAGGACCTTCCTTTTGAAAACCCATGCTGTCTTGGATCCTGTGCTCCTATGCATTCCAGGTGTTGCACTATCTTTTCCTTAAGGAGTGCTTCCATAATCTTGCCCACTACTGAGGTAAGACTGACTGGTCTGTAGTTCCCTGTCTCCTCCTGCTACCACTCTTGTGGAGTGGGATCACATGAGCCCTTCTCCAGTCTTCTGGGAACTCTCCTGTGCTCAGAGACTCACTAAACAGTTCTGATAATGGCTCTGCTAGTTCCACCCTTAGCTTCTTTAGTACCCTGGGATGTATGCCATCAGGTCCCATTGCCTTGTCTACCCTGAGCTTATCGAGCTCTTGTAGGGCCCTTTCTTTTGTGAAGGGACTAGTGAACACCCCCCTTTGTCCATGGTGCTGAGCTGTGTGTCCTGCCCTACCTTTTCTTCAGTAAATACTGAGCAGAAGTATCTATTTAGGATAGATGCTTTTACATGGTTCTCTTCCTCACATGCCCCCTTATCTCCTTTGATCTTAGGCTTATAGCCTTGCACTACATTATTGAGATAGACAAAGCTCAGTACTTGTCTGAAATACAGTACCTTTGTAATAAATATTCAAAAGTAGGTAAAAAGGCACAGAGACACAAAGACAACTGAGATTAGCTGTAAGGCACAAATGATATAGTTTTGTGAAGCTATCAGTTTAATTCAGCACAGATCTTACAGTTGTATCCAAGCTATAATGTATTTTGTACTTTTTATTTAAGATTGAATTGAATGACTGTGCATAACTATAACACAGTCAGTCAGTTTGCCATATATCTGCTCCACATTATCACACACAACCATCTGACGGTACTTACAATTCTGCTGTAAAAAGAAAAAAAAAACAAGGAGACACAATGATAACAGAGAACAGCTGTTACACGTGAATGATAGTTTTCTGAAGGTATTGGTCTGATTTGCCCTGGAACTTCCAGCAGAATTCAAGCAGTAATAAGTTTTTACTTTTCATTTTAGGTTAAATTTGATGCCATTCGGTATGACTATCTTGCTATCAGTCAGTTTGCCATAGGTCTAATTCACATGGTAGCAGCACTCAGTTGATTCATTCTGCTGATCTGAAGGTACTTACAGCTTGCATCATCAAGAACAGGGATAGTGACTTCACTGACCAAGTGATAAAGCCATGTTCCATCCCACTCTGCTGATCAGATGGCAGTGGACAGCTCTGTGTTATAAAAGACAGCAGAACCACATATACAGCACAAATATTTCACTATTTTTATTTTTTTAACTGGCAATTACTTCAACTAAAGAAATGGCATAACATATCAAATAAATGGCAATGTAACCAGAAACAACAAGCTACATTTCACCTATAGTCACTGTGGGTACCCTTGTTGATGCTATAAGTGATCACTCCCTAATTTTCTGTATCTGAAGTGCCGCTAGACAGCCATCTCCACCTCCAAAACATATCACCTTCCGTAATCTAGCCAACTTTAATCAGGCTCAGTCTATGCACAATCTCTCATTAATTGACTGGTCTCCTATCTTTACCACCTCTAATGCTCAGTCTACCCCTGACTACTTCCTTATGAGGTTCGGGAGTCTACAGGACCTCCACGCTCCTTGTGTCACCTGCCATATATGTGGAACTCAAACTAAGTGGCTCACCAAAGATCTCCTTACACAGTTCCGAACAAGGGAAAAAAGCTGGCGGTGGTTTAAGGCCTCTGATCTTCTGGCAGATTACAATGACTATAGGGCCAGGAGAATTGCCTGTAAAAGGTACACTCACTTAGCCAAAAGCTCCTTCTGTAAAGGCTTATTAACAAAAGCTGCAGGTGACTCCAAGAAATTCTGGTCTGCTATTAAAACTCCTTGGAGTGAACCATATAACCAATACTAATGACATGTTACTAAATGGCATGCACTGTAATAACCCGGTGACCATCGCCAACTCCTTCAATAGCCACTTCTCAGACTTATCTAGCTGCTCTACCTACTTCTCCACTGCCTACCCTACCATCCTCTCAGTGGATGCTGAATCCCAGCTCTGTCACCCATCCTTCCGGATTTGGTCCATCTCGAGAGCTGAAGTCCTAAAGTCATTACTCCCCATCTCTGACTCTACCAGGACTGGTGCTGATGGCTTGGAGCCCCATCTTCTCAAAGTCGCTGCTCCTTTTATAGCCTCTCCCTTAATCAAAATCTTTAACCTGTCGCTCTGCCACAGTGCTGTTCCTGATATCTGGAAGATAGCCACAATTACCCCTATTCTTAAAAATGGTGATCCCAAGGACATATCTAACTATCGACCCATAGCCTTCCTAGCTGTGCTAAGTAAAATCCTGGAAAAACTGGTGGTGACCCAGACCATAGCATACCTACTGAAACATAACCTCCTCTCTGATCCCCAGCATGGTTTCCACAAAGGCCACAGTACTTCTACTGCCCTCCTAAAACTAACAAATGACATCTGTGCTGCCATGGATTCAGGTCTCTTGACAGGTGCTATCTTTATTGACCTAACCAAGGCCTTTGACCTAGTTAGCCATTCCCTTCTCCTTACAAAACTCAGCTCCCTTGGTTTCTCTACTGAGATGGTGGCCTGGTTCAGCTGTTATCTTACTGATAGTAAGCAGGCCGTAGTTTTCAACTCAGCCATGTCTGATCTTAAATCTATACATATAGGTGTTCCTCAGGGATCCATACTAGGCCCTTTGCTCTTCACTATTTTTATAAATGACCTTCCATCACAAACATCTACCTGCTCTTCCCTGCTTTATGCAGATGACTTTGTCATCTACCATAGTGCAAGAGATGCCTCAGACTTAAACAACTCCCTAGCCTCTGACTTCTGAAGTATTCAAACCTGGCTCACTGAGAATAACCTTGTGCTCAATATAAGCAAAACACATTCAATGCTCTTTGGCTCTCCTGTTAGACTAAAAGGGAATAGCAACTCCCTCTTAATATCCTGTGCTGATGGCCCCCCCTGTAGCTAACAGCAGTACCTTCAAATACCTGGGCATTTTTCTCAACAAATCCCTGGAATTTGACTTTCATATTGCCGCTACCTGCAAATCTGTCAATGTGAAAATTGGGGTGGCATACCACACAAGTTATGCCCTCACCTCATCAGCTAGGCTTGCTTTGGCACAAGGCCTCCTGCTCCCATCCCTGGCCTATTGTTCAGCTATCTACCTTGGTGCCACTAAGACCTCTTGCCATAAGTGGGACACTACCTATAATAACATTTGCCGCTATGCCTCAGCCTCACCAAGGTATAAACACCACTGTCAGCTAGATGCCGACCTAAAATGGCCTAGCCCTGCTGCTCACCGACTCCAGTCCTATGGCTCTCTCATTGATGATATAACAAGAACAGGCCTCCCCCAATCCATTGCCTCCTTGTTACACTCTCAAATCCCCTCGTATGGGCTCCGATCGAATGACCAAGCTCCTCTCTATATCCCTCAGTGTAAAACTGCTATGGGTGCACAAGCTTTCTCTTACACTGCCCCCAAGTATTGAAATTCTATCCCTCAAGCCATACATTTAGCACCTATCCATGTTGGTTTCAAGAACCTGCACCATGAATATTTACAAGCATCAAATCCCTGCACTTGCTTCCAGCCACCTTAAGTTCTTTATCTTCCCCAGTTCTTATCCTTGCTATACTACACTCCACTTTCTACCCTTCTTCCACCTGCTTTCATCCTCCCCCATTTGTACCCCCTCCTCCTCTCTCTTCCCTTCATCTTTTCTACTCTTTCTAGGTGCATAGTCCTCACAGCAACACTTACGGTATGCAGTACTTTACATCCCTGTATTTCTTGCACTCGTTTGCTCTGAATATCCCAATGTATTGTTCATATTTTGACCTGTTCCAACTATGCACTTCACTGATTCACTAAGTTGATTGTATTTCTGACTCCTTCACTTTGTGTTCACCTATGTTTTGTGCTGTGTCAGATTGTTGTTGTTAATTGTATTTAACTTGTATCCTCCTGGGTCATGCCTGAAAATAGGCATCATTATGCCTAGTGTACTCACCCTGTTACCAAAAGCAAATAAATAAATAACTAAGTTCTCTCACTCCATCATGGCCATGGTGACCCATGTCTAGTTGTATTTCAAACCACAGGCTACAAACTAGTCCTGGAGATGTATTGGGAGACAATACATCTGACTGGTAGAGTTTCTGTAGAGCATCATTGCTGATTTCTGGGTGGTGGGCAACTCTGTAATTTCCACCTCATGGAAACTCCTTCAGAACCATGATAAGCATGTTGTTTGCAAGTCTGAAAACTGGATTGAGATTGATGTTAAAAACAAAGTGTCTGTTTAGTTTAGCGTGCTGAAAGAGAAGGCTGCTGGCAGTATACTGTTTGCCTTCACAGCCATGAACAGATGAAAAGAAGACCCACAGCATGATACACGAGTTGTCAGTTGAGATTTCTGCATAATTAACTGTTTGGTTAGTAGATGATAGCCAGTCCTCACATGGCTTAACAGCTTGGGCTATACTTTTTTAGGTACTCTGTTCATCTTTTTTCTTTTCCAGTAGATCAAGGTCAGTACTGGTAAGGTCAAGGTGCATGCTAACAAATTGGTTATTTTCTTTCATTTCTTTCTTCATTTTATTCTTTGGAGGCTCAGGGTTATGAAAGGGTTCATCATCCAGACATTCATTTATTGTTAGGTTGCTAAAATGACTGAATGTTATAGCCATTGGGCTGCCTAATTATACTTTCAACAGGTTGCTTCACTGTAGGATAGTTTGAAAAATTACTGTCTCATTGTTTTGATTTTCACTTTCTAGAGGTGTATGGATATTGTTTAGTTATGTGTCCTGGAGACATAGATGCCAATGAAGTCAGCTGCCTAAGTGGGCATTAAATAGTAGATGTAATCAATGATAAAGTGATGCTGTTTGACCAATAAGGTTTTCAGATTTTTCCAATCCATTTTATAAATGCAATGACATACCCGACTAGCTAAATAAAAAAATAGATTTGGCTAGTCATGGTTTTATGTACAAAATAAAATTGTTATGTACACATTTTTAGCTTGATGTATGGTGTGTACTGTATATACAGTATATTTATGCAACATCTACGAGGATACTAAAGGACAAATATTGATATATTCCTTCCCTGGGATCTAGAGTCAGAATATCAAAATATTCTCACTCTAGCTACCCACGAGATAAAACATATTCACTGTAGGTCCCTATTGGCTATAGTTGGAAGTGCAAGGAGCACTTTCATTTTAAGACAACTATCCCAGCAGCTCACTCGTGAGCCACCTCCTGCTCAATCCATACATTCTCACCACATAACCCTTCATACTGCAATTAAGCAGTCTGCACTTTCTTTAAAAATACTGGTTACATTTCCCACATTTAAATAAACAACTCTGCCACAGCAGTCCCTTCTAGTCTCTTTGTGTGAGCAGCAATATTTTTCCATCAGCTCCCACGGCGCTTCCAAATTGCCTTTTCCACTGGTACTCTCCTCATGTTGAGCTGCCACTGATGCTCCATTCTCTGGCTGAAAAACATTCCTATCCTCCCTCCACTCTCCATTAGGCCACATGCTGCACATTCCTCCTAATCAGCTGACATGCCCGCGCATGGCCACTCCTCAATCATGTATGACTGTAATGACACATTACAGCACCAAAATACACAACAACCACACCATCCTGAAACTGCTGGGAACAATTAAAAAAAGATGAAAAATGTAAAAGCAGTAAAAAACATTTTCATACTGCTTAAAAACAAAGCAGGTGTTGCATAAATTGAATATGTTAATGGCCCCTATGGGAATATACTGATATTTTCCCTTCATGCATCTTGATCTTTGACATCACTTGTGGCTTCACTACTTGTAATGTCATAAAGTGAAGTTGCACTCAGGAAAAATATCAGTAATATTTCCATAGGGGGCATGGCATATTCCATATAGATCTAGCTATCTATCTATCTATCTATCTATCTATCTATCTATCTATCTATCTATCTATCTATCTATCTGTCTGTCTCTCTCTACTCTCTCTCTCTCTCTCTCTCTCTATATATATATATATATATATAAAATAGTGATATGTTAGCGCCGCTATAGTTAGGGTTGAGTAGGCAGTTTAATGTGAAACCCCGAATTGTGCACTTTCATAACTTTGCAACTGTTCAACAAATAGGCATGACATTTGGTATGTGTGGTCCTGTGGGGTAGATCTCTTGATGTGCCAAGTTTGCTTTTGATTGAATGTGTGGTTTTCATGCAGTGCATAGTGAAAAAAAGTGTGTTTTTCGCTTTCTTCCGCCAGTTTTTGCTGTTTTTTGCCCATTGTGCTGTTGCCACAATGTTTGGAATTTTGGTCTGAAATTTGAAGAGTCAAAAGAGCTTGCCCCAAAGAATCCACAAGTATTGGTTCAGTGAAATAAATATTAATGTGTTGCAAAGTTATTGCATTTTGAAATGTTGGGCTCTGAGCATGCTCAGTTCAATCTTTTGGATAGCTGCATAGCTTCAAACAAGGATTTGGGCTCATGAACGGGGATCTTGATAGCTGACAAACAGGGATCCCTGTTCATATGAAAAAAATCCCTGTTCACGAACTGCCATCTTATTTTCAATTTTCTTCACAAATAAAACGTAATGTGCCCCACGGATGTCTTCTGAGGAGCTCTAAGTATGGGTTTTGTTCAGGGTGACACCCTCTACCAACCCATGGCATTGGTTTGGTTTGCTTTCCTGAAAAAATGGCAATTTTTTATTATGAAAATCCTTGTTTGTCACTTGCTTCCCAATCCTTGTTCATGATGTGTCAGAATCCCTGTTTGTGAGCCAATCCTTGTTTGTAAGCTGACAAAATTCTTGTTCATGAGATGATGACCAGATGACACTATCTCATGAACAAGGATCGGCTCATGAATGGTGTTTTTGACACCTCATGAACAGGGATGTGGCTTGTGAACAGGGATTTTGACATGTCACGAACAGGGATTATTAAAAAAATCCTTGTTTGTGAGGTGTTAAAATCCCCTTTCGTGAGAAATTCTTGTTTGTGAGGTGTCAAAATCCTTGTTTGTGAGATGATGATCAGAATGCCCTATCTCACAAACTGGGATTTCTCATGAACAAGGATGTTGATATCTCATGAACAGGTATTCAGCTCACGAAGAGGGATTTTGACACCTCGCGAACAAGGATTATAAAAGAAATCCTTATTCGTGAGGTGTCAAAATCCCTGTTTATGAGAAATCCTTGTTTGTGAGGTGTCAAAATCCCTGTTTGTGA
The DNA here is from genome assembly GCA_016271365.2 of Neoceratodus forsteri. NCBI lineage: Eukaryota > Metazoa > Chordata > Ceratodontiformes > Ceratodontidae > Neoceratodus > Neoceratodus forsteri. The sequence continues at coordinate 195,792,200 of CM057456.1, forward strand.
AATGATGATCAGATGGACCTAAAAATCTTTGTTCGTGAGCTGTCAAAATCTTTGTTTGTGAGCTGTCAAAATCCTTGTTCATGGGAGGACAACCAGATGGCCCTACCTTGTAAACAAGGATCAGCTCATGAACAGGGATTTTGAAACTTCATGAACAAGGATTCTGCTCATGAAAGGGGATTTTGGCACCTCACCAACAGAGATTTTAAAAGGTTGCTGGTTCTTTGCCACTTCACTGCAAAGAAAAGGTTAGGAGATTTGGCATGAAGTTTGCAGGGTGCAAAGGGGGTATCCCACTGATGTGACATATGCTGGTTTGGTGTACAAATTTGCATTGGTTCCATAGTTGTAGCATTCCGAAGTTGAGAAATTTCCCATAATATAACAGTGTGGCAAGCATGGCACATTTCAGTTCCTATATCTAGAAAAAGGTTCAAGATACAGGATTTTTGCTAAGTGCAGCTAAGCATGTGTGCAGGTTACCAGTCCATGATTACAAATGCAGTGGAATTTTTTCCATAGTTGGTATGGTTGCTGAGATATTGCACCATTTGCAGAATAATGCTTACTTGAATGTGTCTATGCATGTGCTGCATGCCTACATTTATAGGTAGGTGGTAGCACGAGGGCTAAACAGTCCTGTACTCCCATATATGGATATGATTATATAGCAATGGGGCTGCTAGGCCATCCAATATGTAATACTGGGAGCACAGGGAGATGACAGCTCATTACAATCTCTGTGCACATATGGATGAATGAGAGTGCAGTCCCCTAGGGACCTGCATTCCACAAAATTGATAACATGGGAGTGCAGGGCCCGAGTTCCCTGCACTCCCCAAACCATATAACGGTAAGATTACACTTTCTCAAAAAGTAAGGAAATTCATTGCAAAAAACATCATTAAAGCATCAGTTAGAGTTGAAGTAACAAAAGTAGGAAAATGAGGTGTTAGGATTGACACCCTAATGCTCCCCACCTTACCACCCCACCCCACCCCCACCCTCCACTGACCAACAGGTGACGGTGTGTTCATTTGGGTCGTTGGGCCTAACTCTCACCCCATTCTCTTATACTGTACCATGTCAGCTTTCTTACACATGGAATAGGGTGAGAGCTAGGGCTGACCACACCAAGGCACACACCATCACCTGTTGGTCTGTGGAGGGTGGGATGGTGTTAGAGTGTCAACCCTAATGCCTCATTTCCCTACTTTTGTCACTACAACCCTCACTGATGCATGGAGTTGTTTTTTTTTGCCATTCACTCTTTATTAATTTTTAACAAATTAATACAGAGACTGTGAAAAGAAATAGAAAACTAGGTGTACAGATACATACAGTACAACAAATCCGAGGAAGACACCACCATAAGCAACAGTCTCTGTACCCCCTCACCCCATCCCCCCTCCCCAACCCTCCCCATGCAAGGTACTGTGTTGTTCTCCATCTTACATGGGAGGAGCCACCTGCTTGGTTATGAATAAGCTACCATTAGTGGGGACCAAATTTTCTCAAAAAGGGGCAATTGATTGAGAAGAATAGCAATCATTCTTTCCACCCTCAGGCATGCTAACAGCTCAGACAACCATTCTGAATAAGAAATAACTATGGAATCCTTCCAGTGCATTAACAGAGTTTTTTGCAACGACTATATATATATATATATATATATATATATATATATATATATGGGGGAATGTATGATTTTATATTTATGTGAAACTTGGCTTCCTGGCCAAATGCCCTTTGGGGTAACCATTGCCTCAGTGCTTGCGCACAGAGATTTTTTGTCTTTTAATTGTTTTTTGTTTTAATTGGGTTCACCACAACATAACCCAGATAGACCATCTTAGGGTTGCTGGTCCAGTCCACTCCATTCATACTGATCAGTCCATGTAGAATGAAACACATTTCTCTGTCTTCTGTTGACACCCTTTGCAAACTGTGTGAGAGGCCTTTTGGAACCATGCATTTCTGCTTAAAGTTGCTTAAAGTTGAAGCGGCATAATATTCTGTGGTGATTTGCATATGCAGCCTATGATGATTTGCATTGTGGGGGCATGTGTGTGATATAATATTGTGGCGTGGTGGTGCCACTATAGTTAGGGTTGAGTCAGCTGTTTAATGTTAAATTCCTAAGTTTTCACTTTAATAGCTTCACCGCTGTGAAACAGATTTGCAGAAAATATTGCATGCATGGTCTCTGGGCCAAGGTCTCCTGACTTGTCAAGTTTTACTCTCATCAGATGGGTGGATTCTGAGATCTGGATAGCAAAATAAGTGAAAAAAATCAGGGTGTGTTATTTTATTGACATCGCCTAGCACCCAGATGGTTTGGAATTTTGCTCTACAAATATCAAGGAAGAGAGGGCTTAGGACACAGTGGTGTCTTTCACTAGTTTGGTGAAATAATATTACTATTTCCAGAGTTATAAGGATTTGAAATTTCAGTTCTACACATGCTCAGTGTAGTCTTTTAGATAGCTGTTTCATACAAAAAAAGAATTTGGCCCATATGAAAACAGATTCTGTTTCATATTAGTTGTAGTAATAGTAGTAGTAGTAGATTTTATTTCTTTTGGGCATCTTTTCCTGAAGGCTCAGGGAAGGGATAAAGCACATGGGAGTTTCTCCGTCATGTCCAACATTCCCTCATCAATAAAGCAGGTCCATGCAACCCAGCTCCCAGGACGCACCTGGAAACAAACTATATCAGCATAGTGTGTCTTTCCTGGTCAAAAATTACAAATAAATAAGTAAATTGTAAACTACGATAGCTGTACTCCTAAAAAAATTAAATTATGTTAAATAATTAACAAAAAATGCAAGACACTGCAAGTGTGTTTGTGGATTAGAATTAAATGGCTTCTTTTCACTTTTACCTCAATTTATTTTACATGCTGAAACAGCTGAAAATTTAGACACTACTGTAAGTCTAGCAAATGTGAAAGTCTGAAAAAATATTGTTTAAGAAAATCAAAATATTGCCTACATACAAAGGAACAGTGTTCAATGTCATTAAACAATATGCCTTTAATGTGTGTGCTTTGATTACCATTTGTGCAAGAGGCTCCATAACCAAAGCAAACAGTAAAGGTAAGCGAGGGCAACCTTGCCTTGTTGCTTACTTTAGGCAAACCATTTTGAAGAGTACGGAATTTGTTTTACACTGAGAGGTCAGGATGGAATATATTAAATCCATCCAGTTGACAAAACACAGCCCCAATCCAATGCTCCAAAGTATCATCTTTAAAAAAGTCCAATTGACCTTGTGTTAGTGGCTCAGCAGGTAGCACACGCACCTCTGAGGCTGGGAGATCAGAGGGCTGTGGGTTCAGTTCCCACATCTGCCACTTGGGTTAATATCCCAATACTGACACTGTAGTGCAGCATGACAGCGGTGCTGCACTTTTGAGGTGCCATCTTTCGGATGAGATGTTAAACCGAGGTCCCATCTACCTGGATTGGTGGTAGTTCAGGTGGATGTTAAAGATCCCATAGCACTTATTGAAAAAGAGTAGGGGAATTTCCACAGTGTCCTGGCCAAATTCCCCTCATTCATTAAAAAAAATACCACCAACAGCTTAATCTGGTTCAATTTCAGTTACTTAACATCTGTATCCCCCTCCCCCCTGTCTCCCCTGAAAAAAGGACCTCTAGGCCCAGTGAGCTTACCGGGTCAACAAAATTCAACAAATAAACAAACAAATGCATTTCCTGTGTCCACACCAGGAGGGCGGCAACGGTTGTATTCACTTTACCAATTATATTAAATCCCCCTGACACTGTGCACCAGCCTTCTTCCTCCAGTAAGACCTGTCTGGTCTATATGTACTAGCTTATGAATTATGGAAGCTAGCCTATTGGCCAGAATTTTGGCAAATATTTTATAATCAGCATTTAACCATAAGATAGGTCTGCGAGTGCCAAATTTAACAACCAGTTTATCTTTTCTCAGAATAAGAGTAATGATGACTTCATTAAAGGAGGGAGACAGCAGTGTCTGTTCTCTTTATAAATAATTTATAGTGTTTACAATTTCCTCCTGAGTTATTTCTTGGTCTAACATTTCTCTGTCTGAGCTATTTAGAATGTTAAGATTAACATCTGACAGAAAATCATCAATTTCCTCCTGAGTAGGGGAGTGATCTGGAGTGCATAGTAACCTATAATATATTTAAAAAAAAATATATTAATACCTTTATGCTCAGGAACCAAAATAGCCTGTTTGTTCTCTATTGCAGGTATCATATTAGCATTCTTCACTACTGGTGTATCAGGCTTATTGCTATAAAATAATTATATGATTGTGCCTTTAGTGTAGCCCTGTCTAGCTAGATCTGAGAAAGGCAACTGTATTTTTTATAAGTATGAATACTTTTCTAAAATCTGCTTCAAAGTCTAATCTAATATGATTGCCATTTTAAAATTATTCTCTAATTCCCCTAATTCACTATCCTGATTTTTCCTTTAATTTACCATGTATGCAATTATAATCTACCTAAAATAGACCTGAAGAGAACCCCATATTGTATTGTTGGAAACAAACTATTTGGCTGACTATTTTCCCAAAATCATCAATTTATTTTATTAATAAACATTTATGTTCTTGATCTACTAGCAAAATTCAAATAAAATAAATTAAAATTCAATATGGGTTGATTCTCCAAATTCTATTCCTTACAATCATGGTCTTGATATTTAGTGAAAGAATAAAAGAGGTATGATCAGAAAATACTATTGGACCCTAATCATTTCAAGGACTTTGGGCATGATTTTCAAAGGCTGATGCAGGGCTTATGTCAAGCCCTACAGTAACCCTGTTGTTTGGCACAGCTGTGCCAAACTCCTTTGACACAACTACACCTGATTTTAGTACATTGGGCACAGTTGTGACACTTCCCACACTTAATGGCAGCCTGCAAAAAAGACTTGGTGCAAGCCCCCCCCCCAAAAAAGGGTCCCCCAAATGGCAGAAGTTAGACCAGGGAAAAGCTAGTCTAACTTGGCTTTTGAGATTGAACATCCCAGTTGTTGGCCGTGAGAATGCTGCAGGCCCCATGTGCCAAATGATTGGTGCACCAGGGGCATACGGCATTCTTGGGGATCAGAAAATTGAGTTCATTATGTATAATATTTTGTGAGATTAAAGCAAAGTCAATCCTTGAGTAAGTATTGTGAACACAGTGGAATAAAAGAAATATTTTTCCTGCTAGGAATTCATATCTAAATGGGTCTACCAAATTCAAGACCTGCAAGAAATGTTTTATTAAAGTGACAGTGTTCTGTTTTCTTTTCTACAGAGCCTACAGACCTGTTCAATGTGTTACTCGGCACTCTGTGCTCTGTGCTGACAGCTTCACCCTAGGGGTTTCTGTAGCATTCCTCACCTTGGGTGTGCATTAAATTCTCATATCACACACTTCCCCATCCTTTATTCTATATTTAATTATCTATATCTCTACTAGATTACATTATGGGACAACCAAAGCGCAATCTGGTCAGAATAAACAGCAAAACAAAACTGAAAAAATCAAACGGTTAAAAGAAGGATGTAATTGCTAAGAAAGTAACCAGTTATATGATTTCTCCAGGCAGTTAGTTGGAACTAATTGGTGAAACTGAGATAATATAAATTAAGAGTGCATCACAACCAAGTTTAGCATCCTTGCTAGTTAGGGTGAGAAGTATAGAAACAGTACAGCGCATTGGAACCAAATTTAGCATCCTCACCACTTAGGAGAAGTATAGAAGTAGAAAATCAAATTCTAGCTCAAATTAAAATGATTCAAAAATTAGAAGATATTTCTGAAAATAAACTACAGGTAATTAAGAACTGCTGTGATCCAGAGAGAACTGGCCCAGACCAACATTTATCAGACTAAACAATGGAAAAAGAAATGTTAGTTAAAACACCATAGAATAAATGAACTAACAAAACAGAAACCCAGAATGAAGTCTTGCCCCTAACTGAATTAAATAATCAGGAAGGTAAATAGTTAAATATGGGGGGTAGGGTGGGGAAGTTATTAAACTGTAAGTAAGTATTTATTGTTCAGTCGTAGACCATTATACAAGACCTGACATAAAAAAATACATGTGTAGGAAAATTCATAGATATACAACATCAGTACAAAACATCTACAAATAATGGCATACAATTTTATTCATGTAATACTATAAAAAGCATTTCACACCAAAAATCACATTCTTAAAATTTCCAGCAATTCCTGTATTACAATACACTTCTAATTACCCTGCATGTTTTAAGCAAATTAGTGCAATGGTTTTAAGTAAGAAGCTACATTATTAATTATATGATCATCCTGTACAGTAAACATAATGGCTAATAATACAGTACTATCTGTATTTTCTTAGAGCATCATACCATGCACAGGAAAACATGGCGTGAGATAAATTTTCTAGGTCTCATCTGGTACAGTCACAGACTTTTTCAGAATAAGTGGTAGATTTTGAATAACGAGCCTTTAGGATTTTGCTTTGAAAAAGCTTAAATTGATATTTTGCATATTGTTTTCTCTTGTCTTGTTCAAATGGAACATCTAAGTAATATCTAAATTCATGTTTTAAGTCATGTGAGATTAACCATGGAGAGAGTTTTAGTTGTTACTTTATTTGGGTCATTATCTCTGTAAAAAAATATGATTCTATTTGTAATATATTTATTATATTTTGTGCTGATTTGGATCCCTTTGCTTATATAGTGGTTCAAAACTCTTAGCCCATATCCATTAAGTAATAGGTTAATATTTTTAACCAATGTGACTGTTTACAGCCCAGCTCCTGCCATTTAATTTTTTCCTCCAGGCATAATAATGGTAGTCTGTTATTATGCATTTTGATCACCTTTATCCAGTATGTAAGCTTTCTAGCATCAATCAATGTTTTTGGGATAAACATGCCTGTCTCTGCCCATACCAACATAGTCAGAGCAGAGTAATCTAAACCCAGTGCTGTGTTACATAATTTGTTAAGTGGAATTTCAAGAAAGTCAGTTTTTACTGCATCCCAGGCTTCATTCTGAAAAATCATATGTGAAAAATATTTAGCTTTTATTGCAGTTAAGAGAGGTAGAATCATTTTGCCACCATACTTAGAATTGAAACTCATTAATGAGCCCACCATTTGCTTGAGTTTTATTTTAAGTCTATGTATGTGTCTGGACCACTTATCATTACTTGTCAGTGTCAAAATAAGATACACATATTCATTTACTGTTTTCAAGCATTTATCACCAATGTTCCACATTAGTTTAGACTTTTTAGACCCAAATGCCATTACTTGGCTTATTGTTTCATTAATTTTTAAATCATGCTGCTCTGCAAACTCCATAAGCTTGTTCAACTTTAGTTGTAAATCTGATTGTGTAAGTGCAATTAATACCAGGTCATTGACATATGCCAGAGCCAGGCAGCAATGTTCCCCAATTTTTGATGAATCAGAATTAGTTTGGCTGCAGTGTAATAACAAATTATTAATGAAAATATTAAATAGGAGGGGAGCAATAATGCACCCCGCCTAACTCCTTTGTTTGCATGAAATGGGGATGATAATTGATCATGTTTCCCGATCTCATTTGAGCCCAGGTTTGAGTGTACAGTTCCCTAATAATGCTAATCAGCATAGGATCAATTCCCCAATTGTACATCACTTGCCAGAGAGTCATTCTAGAGATAGTGTCAAATGCTTGACTAAAATCAATAAAAGCTGCATAACTTTTCTGATTCCTAAGAGTAACATATTTTTCATAGAGATGTATTAGTATAAATGTATTATCCATTGTAGAATAACCAGAATGGAAACCAGATTGTAATTATGACAATCCTACTAAGTTTTTTATTTGCTCAATTAACCTAGTCAAGATTATTCTAGCAAAGATTTTCCCCACTGTATCGAGTAGGGGAATGAGCTGATACATTTTTGAGTCTTTTTTATCACCCTTTTTATTTATTGAGATAATTGTGGTCCCTTTCCATTGTGGTAGAATAGATGTATTGACTATGCAGCTGTTAAAGTATGGCAATACAAATTGTGTCCATAGTAGTGGAGCACACAAAAATTACTTCAGAAGGAATTTGATCAGGCCCAGGTACTTTTTTCTTTTTTAAAGATGCAATTGCTGTATACAATTCTTTTGAAGAAATTTTTTAAATTGAGTTCTGATAACTGTCGATTCCCAGTAAAGTGATAAATCTATTACTTTTGCATCAAAAAAGATATTAGTATAGTGTTTGATCCACATATCCACAGTAATGTATGTATCTATTATGTATTTACTGTTGTTTGTGCCTTTGGTCACCATTAACCAGTAGGACTGTTGATCCTTACTGTCAATGATGTTCAGCATATGTTGCCATTGCTTTAGGTTGAAAGATCTCTGTTTATCTTTTAGGAGCCTTTTATACTCTTCTCTAGCTTTATTTAGTTGTCTAAATTTACTCTTGTCATTTGAGTTCTTGGTATGTCTCATTAATTGTGTGAGTTCTTTCTTAGCCCCATGACATTTATTGTCTAACCAGTTTTCTTCAAATTTGGATTCTGGGTTTTTTAGGAGTGGTCAATATAATAATTTATGTATCTCAAAAAAACAATTTAACAGTGCATCCGGTAGATCTTTAGACTGCTCTGAAAGTTAGACATGTTTAGGGGAATTGTATTCTGTAACAGTTCCATTATGAATCTATCACACTCTGCACCCCACCTAACTTTCCTATGTTTTCTAATTTTCATACTTTGCATCTGGTTATTCAAAAGTAACATTTTATCCACATGTATTTGATCAAACCCTACAATAACAAATGGAAAATGATAACTTTCACTCCCCTCCTTTACACTACAGGCTTGTCAATAAGTCATATTTCCATTCAAAAAAATATAGTCCAAAACTGATGGATCTCTTACATTATAATATGTATAATTACCTGGATTGTCAGATTTGATTCATCCATTTACTGGGGCAAGGTTAAAAATGCTTACATTCTCTATAAATTTTTTTCCCCATATTGTTAACCTTTTTGTCCAAGGAAACTTGAGAATAGTTAGCAGCTTCAGGGAATAACCAGTTTTGTATTTTATTATCTGCACAGCCATCATATGAACCAATTCTAGAGTTAAAATCATCACACAGCAGAATATTAGAAGCAGGTTTGTATACCTGTGTTTTCTGAATTAAGAGCTCCAGCTCTTCCCATAGTATTGTACTATAATACTAGGAATTTGATGGTGGTAAATATGCATTAATTAGGGAAAAACTACAAGTTGATAAACTAACCCAGAAAGCTTGCGCTGATGAAGTGCTGCCTATTAACATAGCAGGAATGTGTTTTGTCAATTTTAAAACATGTGACAAGGCTCCCAGATTGTCTGATTTTTTTCCCTGTTTTTTCCCTGGTATGTGGAACCTATCAAGTGGTGGGGGCTGAAACAATCATGGGATTTAATAATGCATGGGATAGACATAAAGGAATTCTGGAGGTCAGGGGTAAGGGGCAACAGACTTCCTGGAAAACATAAACTGAACTTACAAACTTAAATGGGCAGACTGGGTGGGCCATAGGCCCTTATCTGCCGACACTGTCTATGTATCTATGTATCATAAATATTTATGTGAATATCTGTATCATTTGTGTGCTACGTTTCTTGTAAACATAGTATGTGATGTTCTTGAATAAAGTTACCCCAGTCTGTATCCATCAGGTGAGTAACTAAGCCAGCAATATTTCATGAAATTAATTTACAATTTAAGTTAACTTTTAGGTTAGTTGTGTCATTGTAAGAAAAATCTAGTCAGCCATCCAAACTTTCTAATTTGGTAAACCTATTACTTACACTTACATTGTAAAGTGTTTGAATGCCATTTTTGCCTACTCCAGGCTGCACTACCTGCCCCTGATATGGCAAATTGCTCTAAGAAGTTTTTCTAATGTTACTGAACTCCCATTCTGGGAGGAAGGCTTCATTGCTTGTATTTGTTTTCAATTATATTAATATCCATTTTATGCAGAATACCTAAACTTTCTAGAATTTTATTATAAATATCTTTACACTTCACTGAAATCTGAACTTGATCACAGTTCACATCTTTACCCAGTCATTTAACTGAAAAAAACATTGTCCTTTATTAGGGAAATATCCAAGAACTGCCACACGATGTCCATAATTTTATATTTTAGCGTGTTATTGTTTTCCTTAGGGAATCATTTTAAACCAAACAGGGACATTGTTAAGTTAACTATCTAAGTTTTGTCTTTTTCAGTATGACACTCAGACATTGTTTTAAACAAAATGTCACTTTCCACAATGTGAATGCCTAATTCATCCAGAATAGAGCCATTTCCAATAATCAGCTCAATGGCTTCTGTAACCCTAAATAATATATCTATTTAGCCAGATTTGTTCACACCAGGCCATCTATGTACATTCATTATTTTAAAAAGCCCTAGAGGAATTTGTAAGGCATGTTGGAACAAATTATATAGTGTCCTATTGAGTTTATAAGGAGTTTCATGCTCAAGTTCTTTCAAACCAAAGATACTGAGTTGTTCAATCTCATTTCTGGAGGAATTGTCCATGGCATTCAATTTGTCTCTGTTAATAAATCTGAGATTCATGCCCAGGTTTTCAATTTTGTCATTATTTAACCATAAATGATTTGCAGTTCTTGGGGAGGTACAAAACATATACATGCATTCTCTGCCACACTCATCTTTATCATTTAATACATTGATAACATCTGAATCAGTCACATTCATTCCTGAAACTGCCCTGAGGTGCACAATTGTATTCTTAATTGTGTTAAACTGTGACAATGCTAAAAAATAAAACAATAAAATCTTGCAAGGAACTGAGCAACCATGTTTAAGGGAATCTGATGTATTCATCTCACCCAATATTAAGAAATTGTCACTGGACCCTCCATCTAACTACAAACCAGACATGTCACTGGACTCTCCATTTAATTACAAACCAGACCTCCCACACCTGTGTCAGACAAATGATAATTTGTCAGATGGAGTTAGAAATAGGATGAGAGAAACAGGAGATGATTTAAAGTCAAAACTGAGAACAAGGATCAATTAATTTCATGTCCCAAGCAAATGGACTTTCACAGATCAGAAAAGAGATAGAGGTTAGTAATACATATCTAAGAGAGCTTGTCTTTCAATTTCTTAATCATAATTTAGAAAAATGTAAAAAACATAGAAATGCCAACACACCTGAAGGTCTCGGCAAAGAAGAAGGAAGAAAATAAAGAAAAGAACACAGATCGAAGTCTACAAAACAAATAAAAACAGAAAATACAAAACAAATAGCAGAAATGGAGGCAATGGAGATTGATAATCTAATAAATTAATTGAAAGAAAGAAAAAGATCCAGACAGATATAAAGAGTAGATCAAAAACCTGATGAGAGTGACTTCTGGTTCTGGTAGCATTACGACAGCAGCCTAGAAACGGGAGCACAATGATGGAAATATAAATCTTTACAAATCCAGCAAATGAAAATTTCCTAACCTCAGTATTAGTAGTTCAGAGGAAGGAACACCATGCAAGGAGCTCAGCAGCATCAAAACCGATCTCACAAATGATCACGATCTTGGTGTAAAAACTGTTGATCATCCAGCTGCTTGAATTCATGAACCTTGCAGTCCCTGTCTCCAACCTTGAGCAGGGAAGGTGGGAAGCTAGTGAGTTTGTGGCAAATCTGGGATGAACTCAAATCCCTTACTCACATGGGGCAGGATTCACAAAGAAAGCTGAAATTCCTGCAGCTGTGGGAAAAAGGCTTGCTGCAGTGCAGAAATGCAGTTGCGCTGTATTCTCAAAGAAAACCAGTGCAACTGCAGATTTCCACAAAACGTTCCGCAGGTGTGGCAATTTAGCTGCCACAGGACTTGCGCAAGTGCTGTGAATCCAGAGCTGCAGAGACTGTGAAGGCACAGCAATAGGGAACCACAGTAGCTGAAACAGCAGACTGTAACAGTGCTGCTGTACTATGAAGCTGACAGCACACACAGAGACCTGAAACCAGTCCCCAACTGGGACCACAGTAGCACCACAGGTACCAGTGATACCTTAGCATCACAGTGGCTGACAGTCCCTGCTGGTTGTCCCTCCTTAAGGTGTTCCTATGGCCTGTGGGGGTAGCATTCACTGCTGGCTGGTCAGGCTCTACTGCTTGTGGGGCTCTGTCATGGGCTACACTGAGTCTAGTGGTTGTTGCCTGTTTCCATATCATGGCAATCATGGCAATGTGTGCCTTCAGTGCTGTAACATCAGCCACTGCTATACTGTCTGAAATGCTATTACCTGTGGTACACCTCCACCTTAATCAATTCCAATTGCTGGGGCAGTACTGCAGTGTGCTGAGGGAGAGTTACACCATATTCCACTGTGTGTAACATTCTTTCCTCAGCTGCAGAAAAAAACTGGCTGCGAATAGCCTTTCAGGGGTTGTGCCTTACTTATCTCACGCCTTTTTGTTCTCAGGGACTTCCACAGCTGCACTTTTTTCCACTGTCCGTAGTGTTTTTTTCCACAGCTGTGGAAGTTTTTGTGAATACCACTTGGAGCACTCTCCCCTTTTTTTCCATAGCTGAGTAAGTTTTGGGGACTTAGGAAAGGTTTTGCACCTTCTGAAGGCTTTCAGAATCCTGCCCATGGTCCGCAGAATGAATAATAATATGGAAGAGTTCAGAAAAGGCATGAAAGACATGGTGTACAAAACAAAAGATGTGGAGCAGGGAATGAGTGAAGTAAGTGACTCAATGGATATCCTTGGCAGGGCCTTACTTCACTTGTATCACAGGGAAAGGCAAATGCATCAGAGGCAGGAGGATACAGAAAATAGAAACCGCCTCCTAAACATTCATATCCATGGGTTGCCTGCGAATACAGAAAAGGGGTCTATGATACTGTTTCTACAGGACCTACTTTGAGAAGTATTACATCTGCAGCAGGACCAAGACCTGGAAATGGAGAGAGTGCACAGAGTACTCAGTTGAAAACCGATCTCCCCAGAAGCCCAGCCTAGATCACTCATAATACATTTCTTCAGATTCCCTACCAAACAGTTTATTCTGACTATGGCTTGGGCCAAAAAAGAAGTGAAGTACAATGGCCATAGGCTATGTTTTGAACCAGACTACTCTACAGAGCTACAAACCAAAAGAAAGCAAATCTACCTGGTGCAGAAACAGTTGCGAGAGAAACAAATTAAAACCCAACTGGCTTTTCCCACTAAAATTACTATTATTCTCGAAGGCAAGCAGCATTCCATCCTTAGCTTAATGGATGCTGTGCCATCTCTCAAGAAACTGGGGATCACAGTTCCACATAATAAGTCTGACATCTTGGAAAAAGCTCCGCAGCAAAGCCTCGTGTGCACAGACTTCAGGTGGGAAGACCGGATGGAGCAAAGCATCACCACAAGAAACCCAGACCTTCACAGCAGACCTTCGAGATTGTGCAGCAATCCTATGAAAACACACACCAAAGAATCAGAAGATACCTGCCATGGAAGAATATTGTGCACCTGCAAGTTGAGGGCACACAAGCAGAAGTATCCTACCCTTTTTTTCCCTCCTTATTATAGGTTGCATTTTTCCATTTGCCTGTACTGCTGTCAGTGGATCAAGACACTTCCATCAGACACTACTGTCAATATGCTAATGCATAACCTCAATTTAGAAGGCTAATGACACTATAAAAACTGTTTTCTAGAGGTTATGTTGCTGATTTTGCTAGCTTATAGCACTGTTAGTTGTAGAAGAGCAATAATCAAAAGCCGGTAATTTTGATATACTCTCTTATCCCATTTAAATTTACAAACCCAGGCAGGTTCAAAAATGATTTTTGTTGAGTGAACAGTAGAAGTCCCATGGAGTCAAATGGCATTGTTTCAAGCCTCTCTGGTTGGTGCCTCCATCCCCTATTTGGAAGTTAATAACAGCGGGGAACACAAACAAAACTGAAAAGATCGGTGGATATCCATAGCAATATTAACCAAAAATTCCCAGGAGGCACCCTAATCCACCAGTTTCAGGGAGAAAAATGGGGATAAGAACTGTGACGTAGAAGGCAGGGTTTTGAGTTAATGTCATGCTATTACTTCCCCCCACCCCCATTGTTGTGGGGGGGCACGCATGGATGGTGGCTGACTACAAAGTTTAGCATTATATTATAGGAACATAAAAATTCTAATCACAGTTCTTTAGACCAACATACTGGCCTGTCTTCCCCCCTCTTCTTCAGCTATGATTACAGAAGATGGCATAGTGGCACTTAAATGATGGCCAAACCTATGGACCTCTTTCCCTGGGTCACTAATTCCCTGTTTATTGTTAGAGATTAGGACATGGATGTCTGATGGATCAGTGCCAGACCTCTACAGGTTGGTCCCCCCTTTCAGGGGTATGTTATAGAGAGACAAGTAACTGGTACATGAGTGGTTTTTAACTCATTCACACCACAAGAGCTCTTTCAGACTTCCACCACTTGTGCCCTATATACTCTTAGCACTGCATCCTGGGCATTTCTAAGCAAAAGCAAGCCATAATCAACATGCCACAAACAAATGTGAATACCTTTTGAACCGTAACAGCTACTCACAAAGTACGAGTGGCAAAGTTGTTCAGCACAACATTACCTTTCCAGCGGTGCTATGCAATCAGTTGTAATCAATTTGGATTTTATTTTATACTTGCTGAAATACCAAACAGCTGTGTTTTTTCAGATTTTTTCAAGGTGCTTAGGTGAGGCTTGAGAGACAAATGTCAGCCATGCACACCATACCTTAAACAAATGTGAATAACTTCTAAAGTATAAGTGGTAGACACAAAGTATCAGTGGCAAAATTGTTCAGCACAAAATTACCTTTCTAATGGTGCTATGCAATCAATTGTAATCTATTTAGTTTTTATTTTATTCTAGCTGAAGTACCAAACAACTGTGTTTTTTTTCAGATTTATCAAGGTGCTTAGGTGAGGCTTGAGAGACAGATGTCAGCCATGCACACCATACCTTAAACAAATGTGAACAACTCCTAAGTATACATGATAGACACAAAGCATCAGTAGCAAAATTGTTAAGCATGAAATTACCTTTCTAACGGTGTTATGCAACCAATTCTAAGCAATTTGGTTTCTTTAATATTTAGGTAAAAAACTTCTGACTTCCTCAGATGTTTCCAGGCCTGAGTGTAAGTCAGCTGAGTACGTCTACAGGCATTATTGGCCTGAGTAGCTATGCTTTCAGACGCCACCTACAGGCGTTATCTAGGCCTGAATGAGTTGAAGATACCTGGTACCCATAATTACATTGAATAATGACATAAGCAGAATTCCTAATCCCAGGGCCCTGTCAACAGCTGGGTCTATGTGAAGTATACTACTGCCACTTTGTGCACTGTTCCAGTTAAGTGCTACATCTCCTCACCACTTCCTACTAGAAGGGACCAGAGCACAGCTCCTTGTTGCTTTATGTGCCCCCAAAGAACTAGGTCCTAGACAGCGGACAGATAGTGTCAACACACAGGCTGGGTAGATATACTCCAGCTACTGACAGCAATGGATACCCGACCCCTTCAACCCCCTGTTTTGAGTTTCTTGTTTATAGGGGAATGAGAGGAGACAGGACCCACAAACTAACCCTTGCTGGGCCCCAAAACAGTGGAGTAAAATGCACCTAGTTGCCATAAAGGTAGTTAGGTCTAAGGGCTGTCATACACAATGCTCAGCAACATCCCCCTCACCAACTCTTGGTAGAGGCTTGTGGTCCCATCAGTATGCTAGGGACTGCAGTGCGGTACCCCAATAAGGCAGCCAAAGGTGCAGACACACTTGCATGCAACAAATGTTTGCAGGAGTACTGTTCATTTCCCAGGTTACATGTTTCATGTTTTGTTTACTCTTTGTTGTGTTAAACATTGTTTTTTGGTTTGATGTTCAGAAGATGCATAGTGGTCAGAGCAGCACTTTGTTTATAGAATATTGTAATCAGACACATTTAGAGGTCTTCCCATTAAGTAGGACTGAATCTAGGTTAGAATTAACATCCCACATGCCTAAAAAATGGTCAATGTGGAGGTGCTATCAAATAATATTAAGGAGCTAAATAATCTAGTAAAGAGGACACGAATTCTCTCACAACATAAACATATGGACCGCACAGTGGCAGCCCTACAAGAAATGCACTTGTCAGCACTTGAACACATGAAACGCCACCATTCATGGGTGGGTCAGCTGTTTGTGGCCTCCGACCTCACTGGTAAAAAGGGAAGGGTGGCCTTATTAATTCAAAGTTCTCTTCCATTGAAGGTCACCTCCAACATTGTGGATCCAGACAGGTGCTATGTTTTGCTTAATGCAGTCTATCAGAACCAACTGTGGTCTGTCTTCAGTGTCTATGCACCTAATACAGACACGCCTGCATTTATACGCACCATAGAACAGGTTGTAACAGACAAAGCAGAGGGCATATGTATATTGTTAGGGGACTTTAACTGCATACTTAATCCTAGAGTGGATAAATCACCCTCCCCAAATCTCCCATGATTATGTATGGCCAAGCAGCTGGCAGACTTGTCACAATAGTTGGGATTTATGGATGTGTGGTAATTTCTGCAACTCACTGACAAAGATTTTATGTTTTGTTCCCAACCGCACAGGACCTATTCCTGCATTGACCTTTGTTTTATGCCCAGTAACTAGTTGTATGTAGTAACTGACTGCAAGATATTTAATATCACTCAGTCAGACCATGCACCTCTCTCTTTAAATATAGAAATTCACCTGTGGTCACACATCAGCTCTGGCAAATGAAAGTAGGCCTTCTGGGATAGTACTGGGACCGATCCTTTTTAATGTCTTTATAAGTGACATTGTAGAGGAACTGGAAGAAAAAGTATGTCTCTTTGCAGATGACACAAGGATCTGCAACAGGGTTGATACACCAGATGGAGTGGAAAGGATGAGAAGGGACTTGGCAATGTTGGAGGAATGGTCAAATGTATGGCAGCTCAGATTCAATGCAAGGAAGTGCAAGGTAATGCACCTGGGAAACAAAACCCAGGTGAAGAGTACAATGGGGTGAGATACTGACAACAGTAAAATGGAAAGGGACCTGGGGGTAATTATCAGATGACCTAAAGGTGGGCAAGCAATGTGAGAAGGCAGTAAGGAAGGCTGGGGGATACTGAGATGCATAGGGAGAGGCATCAATAGTAGAAAACAGGAAGTTGTTATCCCTCTGTACAAACAGTTGGTGAGACCCCATCTGGAGTACTGTGTGCAGTTCTGGAGACCCCATCTCTGCAAAGACATAGACAGAGTGGAGGCTGTCCAGAGGAGTGCAAACAAAATGGTGCAGGGTCTGCACCAGAAGACATACGAAGAAAGACTAAAGGAGCTTAATATGCATACCCTTGAGGAAAGGAGGGAGACAGGGGACATGACAGAAACTTTCAAGTACCTCAAGGGAATCAACAAAGTCCAAGAGGGTGACATCTTTCAGAAAAAGAGATGTGCAAGAACCAGGGGGCACAATTTGAAGATAGAGGGGGGACGGCTCAGAGGTAATGTGAGGAAGTATTTTTTCACAGAGAGGGTTGTGGATGCATGGAACAGCCTCCCTGAGGAGGTTGTGGAGTCAAGAACAGTGGGGGAATTCAAGAATGCATGGGACAGACATAAGGCAGTCCTAGTGGGGGGTAGGAGGAAGTAAGCTGTTGGTTAACTAAGATCTGCAGCTTATCTGTTAGGTAGGAAAATGGGTAGACTAGGTGGGCCAAGTGGTCCTTATCTGCTGTCAAATTCTGTGTTTCTGGCATATGAAGCAAACTCTAATAGAGTAAACCTTTCTGGAGCTCTTCCTCTTCTTCTAGTGTCCAGCTACCTCACAATTTCTACTATCTGGATAATGTGTTTACTGGGCAACAATTGTACTAAATGACTTATGTATCCTTCTTTGTTTTTTATGTATATGATGTACAAACTTGTGTTTCTTTTTCTTTTGCATATGATGTACAAACTATAACCAATTTGCAAGATTGTACTTAGTGTGCCTTGTATTATGTGTTCATCTAATTTTTGTATGTTATATACCTTTGCCTGACCCAGGTCCACCTTGTAAATTAGCTGCCTCAACAGTGTTTCAACTAGATAAATAAAGATTGATTGATTGATTGATTAATATGCAATATACAGTAATATTTCACTACAAATGGTGAAGACAACACCAACCCTATGATGCACTGGAATGCATTAAAAGCAGTATTGTGAGGCTCTGTTATCTCTTTAACAAGTGCCCAGAGGAAGTTAACAGTGAAGAAATTCCTAAAACTGGAAAGACAGATAAAGGAGCTGCAAGTGCACTATAAGCAACACCCATGAGATGCACACATACTACAAACTCTGCAGGCAGTTAGACAAAAAACTCAAAGATTTAGAAATAAAAAAGACGGAAGGTACACTATGGTACTTACGCCAGAAAAACTGCGCAGGGCAATTGGCCAGGTCATCTGTTAGCTCTGCAGTTACATAAACAACAAACAGACAGATATATATTGCTCCTCAGGGGAATGGACCGAACCTCAATTTCACCAATCCAACCCCAGGATATAGCAAAACGCTTTGCATCCTTTTACCAAAGTCTCTATGTAGATCTATACCTGCATCGCACCACCAGAGAACTCAAAGATTTCTTTACAGATCTCCACATCCCTCACCTTGTGTATTTAACCCTAGAGTGGATAAATCACCATAATTACTCACTCTTCCCACTCCACTGGGAGCAACCCGGCCTGGAACAGGCCTGTCAGCAGCAGCAACAGGCTGCTCACTCCTCACTCTCCCTCCCCACTCCGCTAGGAGCAACCAGGCCTGGAATAGGCCTTTCAGCAACAGCAGCAGCAACAGGCTGTTCACTCCTCACTCCCTTCCCACTCCACTGGAATGCAACCCAGCCTGGAATAGGCCTTTCATCAGCAGTCACAGACTGCTCACTCCTCACTCTCCCTCCTCACTCCACTGGGAGCAACCCAGCCTGAAACAGACCTTTCAGCAGCAGCTACAGGCTGCTCACTCCTCACTTTCCCTCCAACTCCACTGGGAGCAACCTGGCCTGGAATAGGCCTTTCAGCAGCAACAACAGGCTGCTCACTCCTCACTCTCCCTCCCCACTATACTGAGAGCAACCCAGCCTGGAATAGGCCTTTCAGCAGCAGCAACAGGTAGAGTTTACTCTCACTCACTGGATCTCCTGCACTGTACTGTGTTAATTGAGTTTAAAAGTAATTTTTTTTCTGTGTAGGTGTGCTGATAGAATTGCTGCTTCTGTTCAGTCCTTGCCAATGCATTGTATTTTGCTCTGTTTACAGCTGTACTTTAATTGCTTTGCCCAATGCACTGTATGTTGCTCTGTTTACAGCTGTACTTTAATTGCGCTCTCTATTACAGCCATGGCCTGTCCCCTTCATCTCACTCCCCCTCCCTCAAAGCCATCATCTCCATTAACAGACTCTGGACAGTCCCAAAAGAAAAAAGAATTTGCTTTAGCAAGATGTACCTTAAAAAAGCTGATCCTTCTTCTTCTTATCTGTTCTGAAAATGTGGAGGTGAACCCGATCCCCCCATTCCCCTTGCCTCCCCCTCAGACTTCACAGCTGCCCAAGGTCTAAAGACGATGCTGAATAATGTGCGGAGCTTGCTGAATAAACTTAATCAGCACCAAATTTGTGCTGCCCACGCCAAGCCAGACCTCATTGTCATCAATGAATCTTGGCTTAAGATCACCATTTCAGACCAGCAGATCTCTCTCTCCGCCTAAAATCTGCATAGAGCAGACAGGCCCACAAGGGGGGGAGTTGTGGTCATTTTTTCAAAAGACAAATTTAATGTCACTGATGTTCACGCCATGTCAAAACCAAAGAATTTGAATACATGTCCCTTAAAATCCATGTGCCCTCATCAGAAGCCCTTAACATTATCAGTTGTTACAGACCCCCCGCTGGGGGCAATGAAATAATAAAAATCCTTAAATCCCTCATTGCCCCCAACAACAATGAAACCATCATTCTATGTAATCTAAACCTTGACTGGCTCTCAACCAAAGCGAGTGGGCTAAAAGGACTTTGCTATGAGCTCGGCTTCTCCCAACTCATCACAGAGTCAACTAGATTAAATACCAAAAACTGCATAAACAGCTCTATCCTGGATGTCATAATTTCAAACTGTCCTCACAAAATCCTGTGCACCACCATATTCCATAATGATTTGAGTGACCACAGCAATGTAGTGTGCACCAGATCCCATTAAAAAGGTTCCACCTCATCCAAATTTATTATTAAGTGTAGCTTCCGGAAATTCAATGTCGATAATTATCTCTATGACCTCAGCCATATAAACTGGCAAAACCTCTATTTAGCCAAAACAGTGGATGAGGCCATCACTATTCTTAATGATAACTTATCACTGTTAGCAAATAAGCATGCCCCTTTCATCAGAACCAGTGTCTGTAAGTTTTCCCACCCATGGTTCACATCAGGCCTCAAAGTTGCTCTAACCAACCAGGATACACTCTGGGCGTGTGCAAGACAAACTACATGCCAGACCAACTGGCAGGCTTTTAGAACTGCCAGGAATTCATGTGTCAACATAATACACTCTGCCAAATTTAATTATTACATTGAAACCCTTGAACAAGTCAAAGGGAACTCAGACAAGATCTGGCAGACTATAAAATCAGTTGAAGGATGTAAAGCTGCCCCTTCTGTCCCAGCCAAAATCCGTGCCAATGGAGTCGAAATTAAAGACTGTAGCTTTATTCTAGAAAAAATAAACTCCCACTTTGCCACCGCTGGGCTGGCATTTGATTCCTCTCCATTCACAGAGTTATCCTGCCCTTCCCTGGACACTAACACCCCCCCATATCCTTGTCCCCATACCCCCTCCAGTTTCACCCCATGCCATACAAGGAAGTGGAAGACCATCTTACCAAAATAGATACCAAAATGGGTGGTGGAGCAGATGGGATTGAACCTTTTTTCCTCAAACTAGGCTGCTACTGTCTTACCGCTCCCATCCTGC
Organism: Neoceratodus forsteri; assembly: GCA_016271365.2. Classification (NCBI taxonomy): domain Eukaryota; kingdom Metazoa; phylum Chordata; order Ceratodontiformes; family Ceratodontidae; genus Neoceratodus; species Neoceratodus forsteri. The sequence continues at coordinate 195,813,306 of CM057456.1, forward strand.
ACATCTTCAGCCTGTCTATTTCCACTGCCAAAGTCCCTTCCTACTGGAAATCTGCTCACATTCTCCCCCTCTTCAAATCCAGTGACTCCTGAGACCACCTTGAAAAACACTGTCTGCTCAAGACAGCTTAGTCTGGTTTTAAACAAAACCATAGCATAATCTCTGCTCTAGCAAATGTTGCCATTGACTGGTTCACTGCGTACGATTGTAAACAAGTAACAGGCACCATTTTCTTAGACCTGATCAAAGCATTCGATACCGTTGACCACAACCTTACTCTTCTTGGCCTTACAAATCTAGATGCTACTGTTACTATAGATCAGTGGTTCCCCAGCTATATCACAGGTAGACTCCAGAAAATTAAAACTGATGGCCTACTATCGGACTCCGTCCCCATCACATGAGGTGTCCCAAATAGGTCCATACTAGGCCCTATACTTTTTTCGATCTATATTAATACCTTGGACTCCAACATCGTTAAGTCTAAGCTGTATTTTTTCATAGATGACACAATATTTCATACATCCAAACCAGCTCTAGCCGAAGTCTCCAATGAGCTGCAGTCTGATTCCTTGCAGCTTGAATGTAATCTCATTAACTCCAAACATTTACTAAATGTAAAAAAGCAACAGAAGCAATGTTCTTCACTCATAACAGTGACCCCCCCCATCTACACTAAGGCTACAAATGCATCTATTGTGACATCCCTAGTTGAAATGCTTGAAGTGGAAGATAAATTTAAACACCTAGGCATATGGCTTGAAAGTAAGCTGTCTTTCAATGCCCATATCGATAGTCTCACCAGTAAACTTAAAGCTAGACTCTGATTCTTCTTTAGAAACAGGGCACTCTTTCCACCCGAGGTCAGATTTAGACTAGTTCAGGCCACATTCCTCCCACTTCTAGATTATGGCGATATAATATATGATTGCACCTCGGCAACCAATCTGCACAAACTTGACATGTTGTTCCAGCATGGCCTGCAGTTTATCACCAAAGCACCTTATAGGATGCACCACTGTGACTGGTATATAGAAGATGGCTAGACATCCCTCGCCTCAAGGCGACTGTCTCATCTCGGCACATAGACGCTCAAAATCCTTCTAAACAAACTTCCAGGCTATATGTCTTCTCTTATTCATATTTCTCACAGTACCTATTCCCTAAGGAAGTCAGCTTTCAACCTCCTGGATTTGCCTAGGACACACACCTCCCTTGAGAAGGGTGTTATTTCCTATCCCCTCCTGTGGCATGGAATATCATTCAGGCAGTGTTCAATCTTACTTGTCTTGTCTCAAGTTAACTTCTTCAAGACCCTGGCCACTAAACATTTCAAGGTAGTATGTAATTGTCACAGGGCTTGGCTCTCATTGTCATCACCTCCATCCCTTTTCCCCTCACCTGGCACCCTCCTCTACCGACCCCTACTTACCCTGTTCTCTTTTTGCTTCTCACCCCTCTATAACCCCTTCTTCCTTTCCTCCCTACCACCTGCCCTTCCCCAGTCCCTCCTTCCAAACTCTCTCCCCATACCCTGTTGTCCATTTCCCTCCCCTCCCCCTCCCCCCTTCTCCTCTGCCCTCTCTATCCCTTTTATGGATGTCCCTGTGCTCCACTCCCACCTCACCCCCAGACACTCATACACTTAACTCTTTTCCTTTCTCTTCTATCTCTTTTCTACCATCTTGACCTTTCCACCCATGACTCCATAGTATGCATGTGTCCCCTTTTTGTTCTCCCTACCTCCTGCTCATCCTGATGCATTACCCATCTCACAGAAACATCGAAACATAGAATTTGACAGCAGATAAGGACCACTTGGCCCACCCAGTCTGCCGATTTCCCTACCAAATGGATAAGCTGCAGATCCTAGTTAACCAGCAGCCTACTTTTTCCTACCCCCACCCCCTAGAATTGCCTTATGACTGTCCCATGCATGCTTGAATTCCACCAATGTTTTTGAATTCACAACCTCCTCCAGAAGGCTGTTCCATGCATCCACAACCCTCTCTGTGAAAAAATACTTCCTTACATTACCTCTGAGTCGCCCCCCCCCATCTTCAGATTGTGTCCCCTTGTTCTTGCACATCTATTTTTCTGAAAGATGCTACCCTCTTGGACTTTGTTGATTCCCTTGAGGTACTTAAATGTTTCTATCATGTCCCCCCCTCTCCCTCCTTTCCTTGAGTCTGTACATATTAATCTCCTTTACCCTCTCCTCATATGGCTTCTCTTGCAGACCCTGCACCATTTTAGTTGCCCTCCTCTGAACTGCCTCCATCCTGTCTATGTTCTTGCAGAGATGGGGTCTCCAGAACTGGATGCAGTACTCCATATGGGATCTTCACAGGGGTCTTGGCATTATTGTATTTGTTTTGGGCAGTGCTATTTCCTGCAGGCTAGATAAAATCCAAGGTCCATGTCAGGGCAACACAGTTTTACTTAGTGCTGCACCAATATGGTTCGAGAGTCAGACAGCTAGCACCAGCCCACTATCAAACTGAATATAGCAGCTGCTGGGTTGGGTACTAATGCAGGTACAGCACAAATATTGGCAGTGCGCTTGTGCTCCTTCTTAAATGTTGGGGCCTATTAGTTGTAAAATATAATTGTTAGAGAAACATAGAAAAATGTCAACTGGTACTGTACAAATTAACATGTGATGTTTCAAAACATATACTACAGAGTTATTTTTAAACAAACTAGCCCAAGTAAACTGGCCAAGGTTGTTCTGTACTCCTTCTTTGGACATGGCTGTAGATGAGTTCAATAAACTATTTTTGAAAGCATTGTAATGAATTGGCATCATTTAAAAGATGAAACAAAGGAATAATTATGTCTCCTTGGATAACTGAAAAAGTCAAAAAAGACATCAGAGTTAAAGATTATTGAAAAAAGTATCTAGAACTCTAAACACAGAAAAAAGCCAGCAATTTTCTAAATCAAAAAAATAAGAAGGAGAAAAGAAAAGAAAATATTATAGTGTAAAGGTTAATGGAACAACAGAGTCAAAACTATATTTGGATCTCATTAATCCCTTTGAAAAAAATGTCAAAATTAATTCCCTATACAAATGAAACAACATGGAGTTCTTCAAAATCAGAAAAAATTCTGCAAACATTCTAAATGATTATTTCACTTACTTGTTGGATACAGAGATTCCTAAACTAGACATAAGAAAAGAAAGTTCAAAATTAAAAGGGCTAAACAATAGTTAAGAATTTATAAACAATAAGAATATTTCACTGTTTAGATTTAAAGTAAATTCTGGTAATGATGTAATAACATACAAAGAAAATTAAAATGTAAAAAATCTGGAGGTACGGATGGTGCAGAGAAAAAAAGCTGGAATTTAGATCCACAGAATTGCTGCAAGCCCCTGGTGCATCAAAAATTTGGCACACTGGGCTTGCGGCAACCTAATGAAATTTTCTGTCCCATGTGGCAATTGACGCAAGTCAGACAAACTCTTTGTGGTCTAATTTGTGTCAGTAATGGGGACCGTTTTTATGGAGCTTGCACCCAAGATTTGAGCACGCTGCTGTAAAGAGGGAAAATTGTTGCAGATGCACCCAAGCTTGAAAAATCCGGCACCGTTGAGGCAAAGGGAGATGGTGTAATGGCAGAAACTAAGTGTTGTGGTGCATGGCTTAATGCAAGCCCTGCATGACCCTTTAAAAATATGGCCGAACATTTCTAAAAAATGCTGTGGGCATCACAGTGCCCATTCTTGCACAATTGTGCAACTGAAGGTAAATATCCAGAAAGTTTGAAGGTGGCCAAAATCATAACTATTTTCAAAGACGCTGAACAAGCCATACCATCTAACTTTCAACTAAAGGCCCTCCTGCCAGTGGCATCGAAGGTATTTGAAACATTGGCCCACAGTCAGCTGTACAACTAATGTATTTGGAAAAATATAATTTCATTACCCCGTTTCAATCAGGCTTTATAAACGGGCACTCAATAAGCACCTTACTCATTGACCTTTTATACTTAGTCAGCACAACTTTAAGTAAGGGAAAGGCGGGAGGTGTGGTCTCCATGGATTTGTCAAAAGTTTTTGACCTTGTAAACCGTCAAATCCTATTAGAGAGACAGTGTGAAACAAATATCTCAGAGGAAGCCCTAGTGTTGTTTAGATCTTATATCTTAAATAGGACCCAATGAGTGAGTGTAGAAGGCAAATTATCAGAGTAACAGAGGGTCAAGAGGAGTCCCACAAGGTTATATTGGACCCTCCTTCATTTGGTTCCATGTGAAAATCGTGACTCCAAAAGCACGACTTAAATATAAGCTAATTAAAAGTCGTGTGTGTGATGTTTGCTATGAAGCATTTTAACGCATACATTATAGCGCTACAGTCAAAATACTTCAGTAATAATAACGGGTTTACTAACTTATCGACCTACGATCTGCATTTTTTTCCCTTGTTTCCAGTATTTCAACCACAGATTTTGCAATAAGTATTTCCTGTATTTCCTAGTACCCACAATGCAGTTACCTACTTCCACCTCACCTGACCATGATTTCCTTAAAGGCACATGTGTGTTCTCCTTCTCCATTTGCCATTTGACATTGCAGCATGGAATTTGAGTCGGTCACAAGCCAGAAAGGTAAGCCCTTGGCAGTTTATGGGGGCTACACTTATAGAAAGGATAAAGAGAAGGCTGAGAAAGTGTATTGGCAATGTGTAGATGCCCATAAGTATAGCTGCCTTTCCAGGTCACATACTTCTGGCAATAAGGTGTTGGCTCAGATAAAGAATCATACACATGTCCCTGATGCTGGTGATGTGGTGGTGAGGAGAATAATGGCAGATGTGAGAGAGAGAGAGCTAGATCAAGTGTTGAGACCACAAAAAAGGTTCTGGTACAGTGTACTACAACTACTGCCCCTGATGCTGTGACTGGCCGCCTGCCTGCTATACCCCTTATGAAACGTACCATCCAAAGAATCAGGCAGGTAGAACGGGGGTGCCCTGCTGCCCCTGCTTCAGTTGAGGAGCTACAAATACCACCTGAATTCAGGGAAACCTTAGCTGAGGAAACTTTCCTCCTGTTTGATAGTGGAAATGAAAGGGATAGATTGCTCATATTCACTACTGCTGCAAATCTAAAAATGTTACAAGACAGCAGCAACTGGCTTATCGATGGAACATTCAAATCCTGCCCATTATTATTCAATTAGCTCTATACAGTACACTGCATCGAGGCAGGCCAGGTTGTGACAGCACTGTGTGTTTTGATGTGTAGCAGAACAACAGCACCATATACTAGGGTTTTCACCAAGCTACAGGAATTGTGCTCCAGATTAAAACCAGAGCCTGCTCTGATGGACTTCGAGAAGTCTTCATGACATGCATTTAAAACAGCATTTCCAGATACAGAACTACGTGTCTGGTTTCTTTTTTTCAGTTTGCACAGGCAATTTGGAGAAAATTTCAAAAATTCCCAGCAATACATGAAAGGTACTGCTCAGACACAGACTTTTCTCTTCATTTGTGTATGCTACTTTTGCTTGCTTTTTTGCCCACATCAGATGTAATTGAAACCTTTAGAGTACCACAGTGGTCTCTTTTTCCTCTTATCCTTGGTTTACTTGCCTAACACAGAGGTTTGTTGCTTTCTCAATGCCCCCTTTTAGTTCTGACCACTGTTCCTCCACTCCACTCAAGCTCCACCCCCCCATCAAGGCATCCCTGAGGCATTTCCCCATCTTTTTAAAATAAGCCCTTCAGAAGTCCAAGACCCTCATCTTTGTGTGGCTTGATTTTGTCGCAGTACTTATATTGAACCACACTGTATGGTGAACAGTGGTACCCAGGTGGCCACCCACCGTGAAGTCTGCAACACTGTCCCCGTTAGTTTGTACAAGGTCCAGTGTTGCCTCATCATGAGTTGGCTCCCTAACTAGTTGCCTGAGGAATGCCCCCTGCTGGGAGTCCAGGATGTCCTTGCTCCTAGCTGAAACTGCAACTAAGAAGCTCCAATCTATATCCAGCAGATTGAAGTCCCCCACCAGCAGCATCTCCCACTTATTTGCCATCTTTGGATGACTTCCACCAGAATCTTATCCAATCCCCCCCCATGCTGGTGGACTTTAGATCACTCCAGTGCAAATAGGGGCTCCATTTTCCCATCTGTAGCATGACCCAGAGTACCTCTGCCCCTCCCTGTATTCCCTGTATCCCTGTTGTTTTTGTGGTCTCTCACATAAAGAGCCACTCCTTCCCCTTTCTTTCCCACCCTGTCCATCCTGAACAGAGTATAGCCTAGTATGGCTATATCCCAGTCTTGGCTCTCATTGTACCATGACTGTACTGGCAACAATGTCCAGGTCAGCATCTGCCGCAATGGCCTCTAAGTCTGGAATTGTATTTCCCAAACTTTGACCATTTGCACACACGGCCTTCCAGATTTTGATACCACCCTGCTCATCAGCACCCCATTTCCCTTTGCCCATTCTCCTAACCTCCTGCTCTCATTGCCATCTCTCCTCATTTCTACTATTTTGTTTTTCTTGCTATTTGGTACCCTTGGGGATTTCTATCCCTTAGGGTTGTCCCTTCTGACTTCTTCAGCTTGTTGGGGGGGGCAGTTTATGTATTCCTGCTTCCTTCTGCCACCTCCCTCTGCTGGTTTAAATGCTCACCAATGTAACATTTAAAAAATTCACTGAGGACTGTGATTTCCTTCCTGGATGGATGGATGTAGGCCATCTCCCCAGTATAGGCCCTTATCTCTCCAGGTGGGACCCTAGTCCCCAGTGTAGCCAATGTAGCCAAACCCTTCTTGTCTGCACCATTCCTTTAACCATAAGGAACTTAGAAAAGACAGTTTTTCTCTCAGCAGAGGGAGGTGTACCTTACTTTACTTGTTAGAATTGTTATTATTGTTTTCAGTGCAGGGACTTGCAATACTGCTTTGCAGATTGGGAGTTCAAACCCAGAGGGATTGAAATACTGTTTACTGTGTCTGTCCTTGTGCACAGCTGACTTGTTTTGGGGCTGATTGCTTTCATAGAACAAATCACCAGGCTGTATTGGAGCTGGGGAGGTTTACTTGTGTCTGACTCTGATGTTTGGATTTTTCTCTGTTTGATTAGCAGGGTATTTTCTCTGTCAAATTGTCGTGTAGGGCATCTTGCTGACAGGAAGGTCAGCACTCATCGTAGTGGTGGGTCAGAGCATTTAGCTGATTGTTTCATGAGGGCACAGTTTAGGCCCAAACCCCACCCACCGCTAATGACATTTCCTTTATACCTGGGGTTCTGACATCATTTCCTCAAGACGGCAAGGTGCATATCACTGTCATATCCTTTCTAGCACACTGCACTGGCAATATAAGCATACACATTGTATAATATATATATTTATATATAACAAAACAATCACACACACATAAAAAAAACAGGATAAACAAGAAGGTAGACAGACATGTGGGGAGTAGTGCGATGTAATGGCTGAGGGGCAGCAGTCTTCCGGGAGTCTTTCTGGAGGCTGAGATGTTACTCTGTTTGCAGACAACTCTGTGCCCTGAGGGGGGAGGTTGCCCGTCTTTAGGCCACACTGGACAGTAGTAAGGGAACCTCCCCCATCCAGGGAGCACCAGAGCCACCACCACTACCTCAGAGGTCATGAAGAAAGCACAGCAGTTGGACCACAGTAGGCTCAGGGAGGGTGAGGCAGTGGAACAGAAGTATACCCAGTCAATTGTACCACTCCACAATCCATACATCATTCTGATGGAGCATAATTCCCCTATTGATGCATCCACAGAGGAGACTAAGGACATTGTGGACAACTGTAGCAAGGGAGCCCCACAGGAAGGAGGCAGAGGATACCACAGGGAAAGGAAGCAGCTCCTAGTGGGGGACTCAATCATTAGGGGGATAGAACTGGGGGGGCAGGGAAAACTGAAGTAAGGTACCTGCCTGGTGCCATGGCTTGGAGGGACAGGAAGCGCATCCTCAGGATCACTAGAACAGCTGCATCAGAGACTGATCTGGATGTGTTTGTCCACCTAGGGACAAATGACTTGACTCAACATGAGATTAAAGCAGTGCAGGAGGAGTTTGTGGAGTTGGGGAGGGGCCTAAGGCAAGTACCACACACAGCATCCTTCTCCGAGGTGCTGTCTGTCTATGGCAAGGGTGAGATGAGGGTACTTCGCACCATTCAGTTCAATGGATGGTTAAAAAAATGGTGCAGAGCACAGGGATTTGGCTTCATTGGGGACTGGGGTTCCACCTGGAGGGATACCAGCCTGTACTGGAAGAATGATCTGCATCTGTCCAGGAAGGGAACAAGTCTTCTGGGCAATCAGTTTAAATGCTTCATTGGCAAGCTTTTAAACTAGTTAAGGGGGGAAGCACTGATAAGCAGCAGCGAATTCCCAGCCTCCCCCTACAAAACTGGGTACTAAATGAGGGAAAGACCAAGGTACAAAGGTCAGTAGGGAGCAGGACAGAGGTGAATGGAGAAAGCAAAGTCAATGAGGACAGGGATAGTGCTGCAAGAGGTAAAGCCATCAAAAAATGGAGAGCAATGAGTACTAATGCCTGTAGTCTGGGTAACAAGCTTCCTGAATTAGTGGCCTTGATGGAGGAGGAACATCTGGATATTGTGGCATTCACAGAAACATGGTACACACAGAACCATGACTGGGATGTAAACATACCAGGATACACTATCTACAGGAGGGACAGGGAGGGTAAAAGAGGAGGAGGAGTAGCTCTCTACATAAGGGAAGAAATCAAAGCTACAGAACAAAAGGGTAAACAGGGAGGAGAGGAAGCACTGTGGGTCAATTTGGAGACAGGCAATGGCACCACAGTCTGCACAGGGATTGTATACAGACCCCCATCTCAGGGTGAGGACATGGACAAGAAAATTATAGGAAGTATCCTTAGAATGGCAGAAAAAGGGGAGATATTGCTGATGGGAGATCTGAATATGCCAGATGTTAATTGGAGTTCATTTGCAGCAGCCACTTTTAAGAGTGGGGTCATTCTAGATGCCCTACAGGGGGCATGCCTTAGACATCTAGTATTGGAACCCACTCGAGAGGGAGCAGTCTTAGACCTGGCACTCTCAAATGGAGATGGTGAGAGGATCACAGATTTAGAAGTGGGCAGCCATCTGGGAACTAGTAACCATCGAACAGTATGGTTCACAATAAACACAGCAGTAGAGTCAAGTCATTCAAAGGCAAAGGTACTGGACTTCAGGAGGGCTGACTTTGCCAAAATGGGTAAGTGCCTAAAGAATGCACTAGCAAATGGGCAGGAAGGAGGGGTGGAAGAACAATGGGAAATAATCAAAACTGCCATCACAAAGGCAACAAACCTTTGTGTGAAGCAAATAAACAAAACAAAATGATGTAAGAAACCACTATGGTTCTCAAAGGAGGTGACAGGGAAGGTTGGGGGGGGGGAATAAAGCATTCAGGAAGTACAAGGAATCACAGAAGGAGCAGGACAGAAAATTGTATCAATTAAAGCAAAAGGAAGCAGGGAAGGCAGTCAGAACAGCAAAGACCCAAACTGAGGAAAAGATAGCCAACTTAGTTAAGAAGGGGGATAAAACCTTTTATAGGTACATCAGGGAGTGAAGGAAGACCAAGGGAGGGATAGTGAGGCTTAATAATGGGGAGGGGGGGTTGAAAGAGGGTGACTGTGAAAAGGTAGAGATACTAAACAAATATTTTTGCTCAGTATTCACAAATGAAGAGGGGGAGGTACCTAAACCAAACAATAGAAACACTCTAGATAGGGGGGTTGATACCAGCCCATTCACAGAAGAAAGGGTTCTGAAAGAACTCTTAAAACTGAAGGTGGACAAAGCAATGAGGCCTGATGGGATTCATCCAAGAATTCTAAAAGAACTAAGGGTAGAACTAGTGACAGCACTGACTACCCTCTTTAACAAATCATGGGAGGATGGGATGGTTCCTGAGGACTTGAGGAGGGCAGATGTTATTCCACAAAAGTGGGAGCAGGGCAGAAGCAGGAAACTACAGGCCTGTTAGTTTAACCTGAGTGATTGGGAAGATGATGGAATCACTTCTGAAGGAAAGAACTGTTGAGTACCTAGAGGCCAGAGGGGCACAGGACCCAAGGCAGCATGGATTCACAGTGGGAAGGTCATGTCACACGAATTTAATAGATTTCTTTTACTGGGTACCAAAGTAGTAGATCAAGGAGGGGTTGTGGACATGGCCTACCTAGAGTTTAGCAACGCATTTGACACAGTCCCACACAAAAGATTAATATACAAGTTGGCTAGCCTGGGAGTGGTTCCCAAGTTGGTAGCTTGGGTAAAAAATTGACTGGGGAACAGGACGCAGAGGGTAATAGTAAACAGAGTCCACTCTGAAGAAAGGGGGGTTACTAGTGGGGTACCGCAGGGTTCAGTACTAGGACTGGTCCTCTTTAATGTCTTTATAAGCAACATTGCAGAGGAACTGGAAGGAAAAGTATGTCTCTTTGCAGATGACACAAAGATCTGCAACAGAGTTGATACAAAAGGTGGGGCGGAAAGGATGAGAAGGGACTTGGCAAGGCTGGAGGAATGGTCAAGTGTATGGCAGCTTAGATTCAATGCTAAGAAGTGCAAAGTAATGCACCTGGGAAACAAAAACCCAGGGGAAGAGTACACAATGGGGGTGTGATACTAACAACAACAAAAATGGAAAGGGACCTGGAGGTAGTCATATATGATGACCTAAAGGCGGGCAAGCAATGTGAGAGGGCAGTAAGGAGGGCTGGGAGGATACTGGAATGCATAGGGATAGGCACCACCAGTAGAAAACAGGAAGTTGCTATCCCTCTGTACAAACAGCTGGTGAGAACCCATCTGGAGTACTGCATGCAGTTCAGGAGACACAATCTCCGCAAAGACATAGACAGGATGGAGGAAGTCCAGAGGAGGGCAACTAAGATGGTGCAGTGTCTGCACTGGAAGACATATGAAGAGAGACTTAAGGAGCTTAATATGTATGGCCTCGAGGAAAGGAGGGAGAAGGGAGACATGATAGAAATGTTCAAGCACCTCAAGGGAATCAACAAAGTCCAAGAGGGTAACATCTTTCAGAAAAAGAGGTGTGCAAGAACAAGGGGGCACAATTTGAAGATTGAGGGGGGATGCCTCAGAGGTAATGCGAGGAAGTATTTTTTTCACAGAGGGGGTCGTGGATGCATGGAACAGCCTTCCTGAGGGGGTTGTGGTGTCAAAAACAGTGGTGGATTTCAAGAATGCATGGGACAGTCATAAGGCAATTCTAGTGGGTAGGAAAAAGTAGGCTGTTGGTTAACTAGGATCTGCAACTTATCCATTAGGTAGGGAAATGGGCAGACTGGTTGGGCCAAGTGGTCCTTATCTGCCATCAAATTCTATGTTTCTATGTTTCTATGAGTTGAAGCTCCTGGTGTGGATGATCCTATCCCCTCCCCCCCCCATTGTAGACAAGCAGCACATCAGAAAAGGCCACTGAGCATGTTACCTGCCTAAGAACTTTCCCCATCTCCCTGAACTCCTCCTGTACTATCCCCACCCCATCCCTAGCCAGGTCATTTGTCACCAGGCGGACAATGACATCCAACTGTCCCTCCCAATCTTCTGCCCTAGTGATTCTCAGGATCTGCTTTCCATCCCTCTGACCTGTGGCACCGGGTAAGCACCTAACCTTCATCTCTCCCACACTTCCTGTCCCAAAATCTATCCCTCTCACAATGGAGTCCCCACCAGGAGTTGCTTCCTTCTCCTCTGTGGTCGTCTGCCACCCTCCTTGGGGTCACCACTATGGAAGACACCCAGATCATCCCTAGCCACTACCTCAGGTGCCGCCATTGGACAGTCCTGCCATGCCATAGCTTTGTAGGAATTGTGTATTGCTACCAGATGGAGAAAGTGCCACTTTCCCACTATCCTTACCCTCCCAAGCCCACCATAGTCCAGTTGCTCCTCCTCCTTGGCATCCTTTGGGGCAATGGTGGCAGACTTGATGATCCCTCGGTGGGGGAGAAATGTTCCTCAAATCCTAGTCAACTCAGTATGGAGTCTAGCAACCTCCCCCCTTAGCCCAGAGAGGCGCATGCAGATGGGGCAGCACTGTAGTCTCCAGAAGGTCTCCCTGAAAACCACCATCCCACAGCCACTGCACTGCACCACTCACAGCATCCTTAATTTTCATTCTGCCAGCCTTTTTGGTTTTGTTTTACTTTTTTTAAAACCCTTCTGTACCACAATCAAGGCTGTCGTTGGAAAACAGTTCCTGAAATTACTGGAAAATAAGGGGAAGGTCTTCCATACCTTCTGGTTGAACTGTACTGGCCTCGTTTGTCTGGAATTCTACCTGTGTCTTGAATTCTGCTTAGGTTCCCCTTTCATAATTTCCACTTTCTCCTCAGTGGAGTAAGACATGTCTGTCTGAGTCACTGTGGCAATTTCCCTGATGTGCATGGCCTCTTCAGGGATTACCTCCACAGACAGTATAAGTAACTGGCCATCCACATGCCAGATGTAGCCACCAGTCGGAGACTGGTCAGACTGTATCACAGTCTGTTATAAAGATAAGGTGACAAATGTCCCACCTCTTCCTAAAAAAATGTTGTAGGTGCCTTATTGGTCCTTTTAAAAACAGAGACAGAAACAAATGATTTGATACCTTTTATTGGACCAACATGGATGTTACAGAAAAGAACAAAGTGCTTTAGCTTTCGAACCAACCAGGTCCTTCTTCAGAAGCTTTGTGGCAGTTTTTTCAAATATCCCATACTATTAACACCAGGTTATATAGAAAAAGCAGAAATAATTCTCATTGGTTTAACATATACATTTAAAACATAATAGAAGATTACGTCAGAGAAGCTAATTAACACCAGTATGCCTTTATCCGAGGAGCCTCAGAAGGGCAAAGGTTATCAAGAATTCTCTACAGCCAAAGACTTCTTGTCACATAAATTTTAAAATGTCTCAGTATGCCAAGAAAGCATTCTAGTGATAAAAGAAACCTTGGAGTGGCATTCTCTCTAATACATGTAAGATGAGCTTACAACTTACATTCCAATTGTCCTGGTATATTAAAGGACAGATAATGAGAGACAAAATCCTGAAATTAGGTATAACTGCAAGTAGAAATCAAGCCTCAAATTAACCTACACATATAAACATGATGCATGAAAGTGTCACTTGTAAGTGTAAGTGCAAAAAAAAAACTTGTCAATGACCCCCAAGAAAACGAGACCATAAGCCTGATAAATGCAGATTTCAACACAGAGTCTGTATATAACAAAAATGCACAGAATCAGTCTAAGCAATCTAAATGAAAACCCAAAGGAATTACACCTTTAATGAACCCCCAAGTAAATGGGATATGCATCTTAATATGAGCAGTTAAAGATGTGACAGTGTGAAATCCACCCACTGACAACTAATAGAAGGAAATAAATGCACACTATGTGAAAATTAAGTGTTCTAGCCACATAACAACTGCCCCATGCCACGCTCCACCCCCACATATGTGTGTACATACACCACACCACACCCCCACACACACACACCTGCACACCCCACACAACAAATATAGCAAACACATTCCACACACACCACACCACACCATGCACAACAAACAACACACATACACACCATACCCACAGCACAAAAAACACACACCAAACACACACAAAACACACACATATACATACATACATACATACATACATCAGTATACACACACACACACACACACTCAAACGCACTCACCACAGTGTTAAGGTGAAAAGTCAACAATGTAGATAACCATAAACTTACAAAATCAAAGGCCCGTTGAAGAACTAAACTGTTCATGTCCATCTTTTAAAGTAAAGGTCTGTGTAAGTTTAGTGGAATAATGTGTCATGTACCCAACATCAATGTTCAATCCATCTGCCACCATATTGAGAAGTAAAATAAGTCTAATTTCAGAAGCCCGTCTCTGTTGTGTACTGTTGAAATGTCCTTTTAAGACCATCACAGACATATCTGAGATTGAGTGGTCATCCTGGGAGAAGTGCTGGGCTACTGGTTTCTCAATCATCTTGTGATTAATAGAATGTCTGTGTGAATTCATTCTAGTCGCGGGGTTGTTGGCTTGTTCTCCCCACATAACCTGTGCAAGGACATTTCTTGCATTGGATAAAAGTAGACCACATTACTTGATGTACATGTATAATTCCCTGTATCCTGAATAGTCTGTTTTGTGATGTAACCACACAGTCTGAAGTGGAAATGAGGTTACATGTCTTACATGTGCATTGATGACAGAGGGTCGACCATATGATGTCATGGTATTCTGTTCGGTTCAAGTTGACTCCTAATAATCAGGTTGGCTAAATTAGGTGGTTGTTTAAAAGATAGTAGTGGTAGTTCTTGAAAAATACAGTTAAGGGTTTCATCCTCACTAATTATTGGATGGAGATCCTTAGTAATCTTACGTAGGAGTTCAAGGTCAGGATGGTATGTGACCACTAAGGGTATTCTGCTGGTAGTCATCCGTTCCTTATATTGCAGTAGCTGTTCTCTTGGGACCTGTGTTGCACGTTCCACTGCTCTGTCAATTCCCTGGATGAGTGTCCCTGCTCAATAAAGGTGTTTTTCAACATCGCCAGATGTGTGTCTCTGTCTTCCTCATTTGAACAGAGGCGGTGATATCGAAGTGCTTGACTATATATAACAGATTTCTTTGTGTGGCTCGGGTGATTACTTTTCTTGTGTAAGTATCTCTGTCTGTCTGTTGGTTTCCTGTAAAGACAGGTATGTAGGGTACCATCCTTAATAGTACACTACACTAATATTCCACACACAGATGGCATTTCAGCCTGCCTCAAATATCTGCATGACAAAGAATTGGACCCCAACATTGATCCTGTAGTTGTGGGTAAACTCACTGAATTCATTCTGACACATAACAACTTCAGCTTTAATGGTAAACATTATGTTCAAACTATGGGAACTGCAATGGGAACCAGGATGGCTCCACAGTATGCTAATCTTTTATGGCGAATTTGGAGGAGGATTTTCTAAGGCACTGTACACATAAACCACTCGCTTATTTCGTACATTGATGATTTGTTTATAATTTGGACAGAGGGCACTGACACATTAAAGATTTTCACCAAGAACTTAATAACCTCCACCCAACTATAAAGCTTTCCTAGAATATTCTGCCACAAGTGTACATTTTCTGGATACCACTGTCACTATTAAAGATGGTACCCTACATACCTGTCTTTACAGGAAACCAACAGACAGACAGAGATACTTACACAAGAAAAGTAATCACACGAGCCACACAAAGAAATCTGTTTATATAGTCAAGCACTTGATATCACCGCCTCTGTTCAAATGAGGAAGACAGAGACACACATCTGGCGATGTTGAAAACACCTTTATTGAGCAGGGACACTCATCCAGGAAATTGACAGAGCAGTGGAACGTGCAACACAGGTCCCAAGAGAACAGCTACTGCAATATAAGGAACGGATGACTACCAGCAGAATACCCTTAGTAGTCACATACCATCCTGACCTTGAACTCCTACGTAAGATTACTAAGGATCTCCATCCAATAATTAGTGAGGATGAAACCTTAACTGTATTTTCAAGAACTACCACTACTATGTTTTAAACAACCACCTAATTTAGCCAACCTGATTATTAGGAGTCAACTTGAACCGAACAGAATACCATGACATCATATGGTACACGACCCTGTCATCAACGCACATGTAAGACATGTAACCTCATTTCCACTTCAGACTGTGTGGTTACATCACAAAACAGACTATTCAGGATACAGGGAATTATACATGTACATCAAGTAATGTGGTCTATTTTATCCAATGCAAGAAATGTCCTAGCACAGGTTATGTGAGGGAGACAAGCCAACAACTCCGCACTAGAATGAATTCACACAGACATTCTATTAATCACAAGATGATTGAGAAACCAGTAGCCCAGCACTTCTCCCAGGATGACCACTCAATCTCAGATATGTCTGTGATGGTCTTAAAAGGACATTTCAACAGTACACAACAGAGACGGGCTTCTGAAATTAGACTTATTTTACTTCTCAATATGGTGGCAGATGGATTGAACATTGATGTTGGGTACATGAACATTATTCCACTTAAACTTACACAGACCTTTACTTTAAAGATGGACATGAACAGTTTAGTTCTTCAGCGGCCTTTGATTTTGTAAGTTTATGGTTATCTACATTGTTGACTTTTCACCTTAACACTGTGGTGAGTGCGTTTGAGTGTGTGTGTGTGTATACTGTATGTATGTATGTATGTATGTTTGTGTGTGTGTGTTTGTGTGTGTTTTTGTGCTGTGGTATGGTGTGTATGTGTGTTGTTTGTTGTGCGTGGTGTGGTGTGGTGTGTGTGGAATGTGTTTGCTATATTTGTTGTGTGGGGTGTGCAGGTGTGTGTGTGTGTGGGGGTGTGGTGTGGTGTATGTACACACATATGTATGGGTGGAGCATGGCATGGGGCAGTTGTTATGTGGCTAGAACACTTAATTTTCACATAGTGTGCATTTATTTCCTTCTATTAGTTGTCAGTGGGTGGATTTCACACTGTCACATCTTTAACTGCTCATATTAAGATGCATATCTCATTTACTTGGGGGTTCATTAAAGGTGTAATTCTTTTGGGTTTTCATTTAGATTACTTAGACTGATTCTGTGCATTTTGTTATACACAGACTCTGTGTTGAAATCTGCATTTATCAGGCTTATGGTCCTGTTTTCTTGGGGTCATTGACAAGTTTTTTTTTTTTTGCACTTACACTTACAAGTGATACTTTCATGCATCATGTTTATATGTGTAGGTTAATTTGAGGCTTGATTTCAACTTGCAGTTATACCTAATTTCAGGATTTTGTCTCTCATTATCTGTCCTTTAATATACCAGGACAATTGGAATGTAAGTTGTAAGCTCATCTTACATGTATTAGAGAGAATGCCACTCCAAGGTTTTTTTTATCACTAGAATGCTTTCTTGGCATACTGAGACATTTTAAAATTTATGTGACAAGAACTCTTTGGCTGTAGAGAATTCTTGATAACCTTTGCCCTTCTGAGGCTCCTCGGATAAATGCATACTGGTGTTAATTAGCTTCTCTGACGTAATCTTCTATTATGTTTTAAATGTATATGTTAAACCAATGAGAATTATTTCTGCTTTTCTATATAACCTGGTGTTAATAGTATGGGATATTTGAAAAAACTGCCACAAAGCTTCTGAAGAAGGACCTGGTTGGTTCGAAAGCTAAAGCACTTTGTTCTTTTCTGTAACATCCATGTTGGTCCAATAAAACGTATCAAATCATTTGTTTCCACCTCTTCCTAGGAACTCTGACATCCATCCCACTACTCAGACAGGAGGACAGAATGTCAGGAAAGTTAATATCCACAACACTCCCCCAGATCCATTTGGGCTTGGAATGTGATAGGTTCTGGAGCAGTTTTATTCAGTAGGCCATAAGAAGTCCTTCCTTTGAATTTCAGGACATGTATCGTGGTTTCACTGCCAAGGGTTAATCCAGTCTCTATGAAAGGTTTAGCGGGATAGAAGAAGGCTCAGGTGTTAGTGGGCTTGATTCACAAAGGTCAGTGCAAGCTACCCCATTTGCAGCTTGCACTGATTGCCAGTGCACCAGTGAGCATGCACCCAATTCACTATCAGGCAGGGTCCTGGCGGCAAAGTCGCACAGCTTGCGGCAACTGTGGCCACACACCAAACAGACAGCACATCTGGATGGGTTGCCACAAGTTGTGGGATGGCCATGTGCCACTCTAAGATTTCCCAGGTGACTAGTGCCCCCCCAGCCCCAATCCCCTTGTTATAAACAGTAATCCCATCCCTGGTGGTCTGTATACAGTACGTGCTCCTTGACAGTTCAGTCGGCAGCTGGCCATGGTGGAGAGTGGAGAGCTGTGCCAGTCACCATCTTGGGGGTAGGATGGGGAGAGGGGTGGTGTGGCACTGCCTGCTGGGGTGGGGGTCTACTAGACAACCAGGGAAATATATTTTATTATTCAGGCAGATTGGGGCTGGGGGGTCTTCTAGACCATGAGGAAAATGTATTTTAATATTCAGGTAGATTTCGGCTGGGTGGGTCCACTATACCACCAGGGAAAAATATTTTAATGTTCAGGCAGATCAGGGCTGGGGGGAAGGGGTTCACTAGACCACCAGGAAAATACATTTTATTATTCAGGTAGACCAAGTGGAGGGGGGTCTGATAGACCACCAGAGAAATATATTAAATTATTCAGTCAGATCAGGGCTATGGGGGTCCAGTAGATGACTAGGGAAATATATTTTATTATTTGGGCAGATCAGGGTTGGGGGGGTCTGTGAAACCACCAGGGAAATATATTTTATTAATCAGGCAACTCAGGGCTAGGGGGTCCTCTAGACCAAACGAGAAGTGATTATTTTAATGATAAGGTGATCAGGGCTGGGTGTCCACTAGACCAACAGGGAGCTGATTATTTTAATAAAAGGGGTATCAGGGCTGGGGAAGGGGACTGCAGCACAATGATGCAAGTTGCTACACCCTCTCAGAGTGCAAACGTCCTAGTACCCTTAGACCAGCCCTGGCTGGTCTAATGGTACTTAGAAATGTTCTGTTTGGGAGAGTTTTGAGAATCCTGAATTAGGGAACATCGCAGCCTTCATCAGCTGCAAGCCGGTTAGCACCATGCCACAGCCCATTTTGTGCCACAGGGATGGTGCAAGCCCCCTTTGGTGCATGCAGGCTGCATTTGTTTATTACTCAGGGTGCATCTTTTGGTGCAAGCCATGCCTTGCACCATTCCTTGTGGTGCAAGCCCCTTGCGCCATTCAGGGGGGCTTTGTGAATTGGGCCCTATGTCTTATTATCAAATTAAGCCTTACAGGAAAACCCCTAGTCCTCCCTCGTATGCTAAAGCAAGTTCATTGATCACACAGCACACATTATGTAAAATCTGCCCTGAGCAAACCTGTTGTTTTATGCTTCTCAGTGGTAGGGGATCTCCCTGCACCTCTGTATAAATTTCTTTCTGGTTTAAGTTGAGTGAGGCTACTAATCTCAACAGGACATCCACAATAATACAAAGCATGTTGTTCAATCCAATTACATTGAGATAAGGGGCCATCTGTTTGTTAGCAATAATCAAATTTAAAACAGCAATTCCTCTCAATTTCAAAGGGTGTTCAATTCTATGGGGACCAGACAAATGGTTAATGCATTTTGTCATTACAAACTTAAGATGTTCTTAAACTTTTGGGGCTCAATTTCCAGAGCCCTGTTAGATCAGTGCACCTTTCACTGACACCACAACTGCAGCAAATGTGGGTGTGTCAGGGACCCTGCACCCAATTTTTTAAAAATTGAGGTCCCAGCACCAAACTACCCAAGTTTGCCTCAAGATGTCCTGTGGGCTGAACAACTGGTGCACAGGCACGGAATGCTGCAGTCTGAAGGCATTTTGGACAGCATTGGCAGTCATGAGGGGGCCCATCGGCTGCTGGCAGGGACTGTGAAAGGCAGGCTGGGGCAGGTTGGGGGTGGGGGGGTGGTGACAGACCCCAGAATGGCACTGGCATGGCTCCATTCATGACAGGCAGTGGGTGGGGGGGGCAGCACTCTGACTTGGGATGGGAGGAAAGCCCTGGAATTAACTAGCCATGGCCCCACCACTGTGGGAACAATTTGCTGGGTGCATGAGGGCAGCATATGTCCCCTGGCAGCAGCAGCAATGGGTGGTATGGACCACCTCCCACCATGGCAGGGCACTTGGAGTGGCACACAGGCCATTAGACCTGCTCTTGGCTGGTCCAATTCTGATGGCCTGTGCGCCCATTGCCACAGTTTGCTGAATCCCAATTAAGAGAATACTTCCGTGGCCTTACTTTCGGAGTAATGGCTGCTTAATTTCCTCAGCTCCCTCCTACCAGGACAACATCCACGCTCTGGCACTGCTATCTGCAGACATCGGGACCCCCCGCCCCTCTAATTGCTTGGGTAGTTCATTCTCTACTGACCAGCGGCATTTGTTAGCGGATTCCGATGCAATTTGCAGTCATCCCAGTGCCGGGTATCCGTGAGCTGCTTTAGTGCTGTAGGCCGCATAGGCCCTATCCTGCCTGCCTTGACATGGTAGCTCGCAATATTGGCTCTCTGACCAACCCATGGGGCATTGAATCGTTTGCCTGATTGTGCCATATACAGTTACTGCAGCTTCACTGCTTCTGAGACTATGTCCAACCCCAACCTGCCATCTGCACAGCCTCATGGCATCCAGCCACCAGCCCCGCAGGCCTCTGTGGCAGATTCTTTACAATATATTACCAGCATGTTAGAAACTCTGTTGATGAGAGTTGATGACATTAGCCTCTCCCTTACTAATACAGTGGCTGATCTTAGACAGCTCCAAGATAAAATGAATGTGTCAGAACAACAGCTGGATACTTGTGAGCAGCAGCAGTTTAAATTGTTACACAGACTCCAACTGCAGGAAGAAAGACTTGCTACTCTGTGAGACCATGTGGAGGATCAAGAAAATAGAGCTTTGCGCAACAACCTACGCATTATTGGTCTACCTGAGGGGGTGGAAGACCAGTCCTTGAAGCACTTCCTAAACAAAAATCTCCCTCTGTTGCTTGGGGACAGGTGGAGATGTCCCATGGAAGCTGAGAGAGCACATCGGGTGTCCGGCAAGAGAGACAAGCACACTCAGGCCCCAAGACCCATTGCAGCTTACTTTCTTTGCTACACCACAAAGGAACACATTCTGAGAGCAGCCAGGGATTTAGGAGAGGTCTACTGGCAAGGTTCTTTGGTATCTTCTTATCATGACTTTGCACATGAAACATCAGCCAGAAGGAATGCATTTAGACCAATCAAGAAATTTTTATATTAGCACAATTTCCAATTTTGATTTCGTGGACTTACCAACCTGTTGGTCTCTAAGGATGGGCGTGAACAGGTGGCTGATCATCCTGTACTAATTGAGAAGTGGCTCTGCAAGTTTTGGCCTAACCTCCAGCTCCCTACTACAATTCCCAGAAGGCTCTGCGAACCGAGCACCAAGGCAACCACTAGGGGGATCGGCCTGGAGAGCAAGCAGTTGCAGGAGGACTCTTTTTCAGCCGGATGTGCAGTATTCTATACTGGTCCCCCTATCTCAGCTCCTTCAACTGACTGCTTGCCTCCTCCGCTGATGGCAATTGTTCACTCTGCCCCATGTTCCACTTCATCCTTGCTGCCTCGGCCCTCTGGCTGTACTCTTAGACATAGGCAAAAAGCATGGAGGGGAACCCCCGTGCCTCCTGAGATGCAAATGAATGCCCCTCAGCAAAAGTCTCCAGGGAAGACTACACCCCACCAACTTCCCCTGTTCAACCAGAGTGCCAGGACTTGCTAGACATGGATACTGATAATGCTTTTGACTGGGCTGATTATCCGGATGCCTCTTTAGTGGAAGTAATAGATGCCTCAACCGCTGTGAGACCTGGACTTCTTTCATATGCTGCTGTGGTGTCCATGGGTCCCCTAGATCTCTCTGCTGACCACCCGGTCATCACCGGCCAGGCTGAAGATCCCAGTGGCTAAGAAATGGACTGCTTCTTTCTACCCTCTGAGTAGTTTATGCCTGTATAATGCTTGATTCTCTTCCCAGCTGTTGCACTGGAGCTTGCTCCCTGACATCTAACCTATAGGGGCAGTTCGCCAGGCTAAGATCTGCCATGTGCATGCTGGGAATTGGTTGCTGTATTCTTTTGGGAGTTCTGTTTCCCCATTACTCTTGGGGTTTTGATCCTGGCAGTGTTTGGAGTTGGGGCCAGCCAGTTGGTCGACTTAGTTTGCGTCTGCCAAAAGCACCCAGCTTTGGGGTTTGTTTCCCCTGTAAGGCCTGCAGAAACTGGCCAATTCTCCCCGTTCAGGAGTACGGCTTCATAGCACCGTTGATATGTCCAGTTAGAGGGACTATCCTCTACTCCCCCCCCTCCAATCCCAGTTGTTCACCTGCCCACCTCCCCATTGCTTCCCCTCCCTGTCCCTTTTCCTCCTTGCCTCCTCGTGATGTCCCGGTGCCTGACCATGTGACAGCTGCCTCCTAAGGGGAGCTGATTTCTGTTGGGTTTTGTGCACCTCCTCCCAGACTGGGTTCCTAAGGCCTGCATAGCTGAGAGTGGTGGCTTGCCATCATTCTCTTTTGTATTTAGCCTAGAGTACACTAGTGTAGTGATGCTTGTTTACACCCTTTTTGGGTTATAATACTTCAGGTGTTGTTGGTGTAATAGTGTTTTATATCCAATTTGCTCTTGTAAGGGTTCACACCTGCTCTCTGTGTTCTTATTCCTATTAGCCTGCTTCTTGTGCCAGTGTCTTTTCTGCAGCCTTTCCATACTCAATTGTGCCCTCTACAATTTGGTAGCAAGGGTTCATCAGAGGTGCTTCCTGAGAGTGGAATCTTCTACTTCTGCCTCCTGTACCCCTTTTATTCCTTCTCTAACTGGTGGTCTGAGTAAGTACCTTCTATCCTACTTTTCAAGGACATGGCCTCCTTGTTATCTCCCCCCTCCAATGGTACCAGTTTGGTCTCCTGGAATGTAAAGGGCCTCAATTACCCTATTAAATGTACAAAGGTGCTCCATTACCTTTGATCTCTTCACACAGACATTGCTCTACTCCAGGAGACACATCTCCTGAGTTGAGTGGTGCCCTGGCTGAAGAAATCCTGGGTGGGAGAGGTACATGCCAGCTCAGCCCCAAATAAATCCAAAGGGGTGGTGGTCTTGGTGAGACGCTCATCGCCATGGAAGGTGGATGATACTTGGATAGACACACACATGGGAGGTGGTTGGTGGCTAAGCTATCATACCCAGCTGTGCCGATTATCATTGCTAACCTATATGCCCCTAATGAAGACCACTCTGATTTTTTTACAGGTATCAGCCAGGCCATTTCTTCTCTGACCCCTGAGGGTCCTAACTCCCCTATCCTGGTGGGGGGAGATTTCAACATGGTTCCTGATCCCTTTTTGGATAAATCAAATCCCCTTCCTCAAGTACATCTGAAAGCCAAGGCAGCTCTGCAGGATTTGCAGGAGGAGTGGAGCCTAGTGGATATGTGGTGGCGGGATCATCCAACGGGTCAGGATTATGTCTCCTATTCCCATGTCTGTGCCACCCACAGCTGCATTAATTTTTGGTTAGCAAATGTAGCTGCAGCCCAGGGCCTTTTTGAGTACAAAATTGGGAGCATTATAATATCTGACCACGCTCCAGTTCTCACCACTTACACTCCTGTGGGGCAACAGCCACAAGGCACCCAGTGGAGATGTAACCCCCTACTTCTTAAAGATACAGAGTTCCACTGTATTATTTCACAGGCAGCCCATTACTATTTCTCCACTAACTCGCCCGGTGAAGTGTCCTCGGGTACAGTCTGGGAGGCCTTCAAGGCTGTTCTGTGAGGTCACATAATAGCATTCTCTGCTGCCAAGAACAGGGCCCACAGAGCAACCCTAGCCTCACTGCAAGCAGATCTTGCGGGCTTGGAACAGAGGTTTCAATCCTTATGGTTTCCAGGCAAAGATAACTCTCTTCTTCGCCAGATTGTTGGCATGAAATATCAAATCAACACCATTCTCAATCAAAAGGCGGAGTGGCTTCTTCTCAGGGCGAAACATACCTACTGGGATGGAGGTGAGAAAAGTGACAGGCTTCTGGCTTTTAGACTGTGCAAACAACAAGCCTCATCACAGATTCATGCCCTCCGAGATGCCTCTGGGAAAGTCGTCCACGACCAGCAGGACATCAATACTACTATGAGGTCCTTTTATGCTTCCTTGTATCAGTCACATTCCTCCCTGTCCCCTTCCCAGCTGCAGCAGGTGTTAGCCTGGTTCTGTCAAGACTTGGTCAGACCAGGGCTGACCTCAGCCCAAGCTACTCGGCTGGATGCCCCAATTGAGGGCATAGGGGTGAGGCAAGCTTTATCCCACATGGCACCGGGGAAAGCCCCAGGCCCAGATGGTATGATGGTGGAACTCTACTGTGCTCTAGGGTCTGAAATAATGGGTCCCTTACTTCAGGCCCTTAAGGAAGCCCATAAAGCTCAATCCCTCCTGCCCACTATGACAGTGGCACTTATTACCCTCCTCCCTAAAAAACATAATGATCCACTGAATTGTGTGAACTTTCACCCCATTTCTCTATTGTCAGTCGACATAAAGATACTAGCCAAAATTCTGGCCACTAGACTGCTTGATGAATTGCCCTCTATTATCTACCCCACACAGGCTGGCTTAATGAAAGGCAAATCAGGCATCGATAACACCCAGTTGTTGCTCAATTTCAAATGGGTAGCATCCCGGGTGACCATCCCTATGGCAGCCCTTGCTGTCAATTTTACTAAGGCCTTTGATTTGACTGAGTGGAACTACCTGAATGAAGTACTTCAGAGATATGGCTTTGGCCTCTGTTTTTGTCAGTGGGTGCATCCGTTATACAGTTCACCTGCTGCACACATTCTTACCAATGCCACTATCTCTGCCCCTTTCTCACTGTGGAGAGGGACCCAGCAGGGATTCCCTCTCACCCCTCTTCTTTTTCTGATAGCACTAGACCCCCCTTGTTTGGACTTTTCTAGCCTCTCCGACCATCTCCGGTGTTGAGGTTCATGGCACCTCCCACTTGGTGGTGGCCTATGCCGATGATCTTCTGCTCACCCTTTCCCACCCCCATCAGTCAATATTGGCAGTTCTGGCTATCCTCCAGGACTTTGCTACCCTCTCAGGGCTGAGCGCTAATCAGAAAAAGACCATCTTAGCCCCCATGAACTCCACCTGTCTCAGAGACTGCCTTAGTGGTACTGAGCTAGCCTGGGCGGATAAGGGGTTTACCTATTTAGGCATCTATATCCCCAACTGCTGGTCAGAGCTGGAGTTCTCCAATTATTCTCCCTTGTTGGCCTATAATTGTTGTATATTATAGTGGGGCAGTAGTGTCATTATAGTTAGAGTTGAACAGAATATTTAATGTTGAATGCCTAGATTTACACTTTAATATCTTCTTCCACAGTCAGCTGATTTCCATGAAATATTGCATGCATGGCCTCAGGGACAGGGTATCTTGATGTGCAAAGTTTCATTCGGGTCAAATGTGTGGATTCTAATTTCCTGATAGCGATAAAAGTGAAAAAAAAGGTTTTTGGGTTTTTTTTTTTTGGGGGGGGGGCTTTTTTCTTGTCATTGCCCAGTGTACAGACAGTTTGGAATTTTGGTCTGAAAATTTCAGGGTAGAAAGGGCATACCCCTGAATCAGGATTTTCTTGATTTGATGAAAAAATATTAATCCGTTCCAGAGTTATAAGGATTTGAAATTTCAGTTCTGAGTATGCTCAGTACAGTTTTTTGGATAGCTGTTTCATACAAAACCATAATTTTGCTATATGAGACAGGATTATGTTTGTGAGGGGGTAATCCTGTTTCATGTGAAAAAAAATTCTTTCATATGGTGGCCATCTTGTTTCCATTTTTTTCCAAAAATGTTTTTGCAAACTTATAACAGTCATATTATCCTGTGGAAACACCTACACATGAACATGTATCTTGCTGAATGGGACTCCATTGGGTGGATTCTGCAGTTAGTTTCTGGGAAAAGGACCCAGAAATGTGTTTTTAAAACATTTTAAAAATCTTGTTTCATGAAATGATTTTCTAGTTTCGTATGGCCTCATGAAACAAAAATAGGGCCATATGAAACAAGATGAAGTTCGTATGAAAAAATAATTTGGACTTTGTTTTTATTCATATTCTTGTTTTGTATGAAGCAGTTCTCTTTCATTAGAATGACACAATCTCATGAAAGAGGACAGGTTTATACAAAACAAGAATTTGAACTTTAACAAACCATAACTTCCTCAGTACTGTATTTGGAGTTAAGGGACAGGCTATATATCAGAAGAAAGGTCTTACTGAGTACTACAATACTAACCCATAATGCCCTCCAAACAGATTCAGGGGCCATATAAAAATATAAACATTTAAAAATGTAAATTCCCATTGGATAACATTGCAGCTTTAACAAGCCATAACTCCATCAAATGTTGGAGTTTAGGGGCAATCTACACATCAAAAGAAGGGTTTCCTCTTGGGCTGTCCCCATGGTGACAGGCGATGGGGGATTGCCTGGTGTGCTGGTGACCCGGGTTCATGCCCTGAGCCTGGGATGACAGGAGCGGAGGCCAGCAGGGAGGGCTCAGAGCATCCTTGGGATGCTGTCCTCCTCAGGGAGTTGGTGGTCTGAGCCTGCACTGCTCCAGTGTGACTCTTGGCTGCCCACTGTGGTGGCACACATTTGCAGTGTTGGTGACCACGCACCGCAGGTGTGCTCGGCCAGAACACTGCAAGTGTGTGGCCATACTGGGAGGGCGGGGTAAAAAAGAAAAAAAATGATTACTTGGCCAACTGGATGATGGTGGCTGGCCTCCCCATGCACCACAAAGACAGGAGAAAGTCTGAGCAGATCCCCACCAGGCCCTGTGAGGAATGGAATGCCAGTAGGCAAGTCTCCCCTCCCAGTCTTGATCATGGGATGGGGCCCCCTGATGAAAGGATACATGGGGTCAACAGGGTGCCAGCAGATGTGGGGACAGTGGGACAGTGATGGGGGAGTTCAGTGACAGTGGGGGCCTAGGTGCCTGAGGGAGTGGCTAGCCAAGAGTGCTTCGGGGAAAAAATGAATAAGCAAAAAAAAAAAAAAGAGCTCAGTGAGTAGCACAAGAGAAACATATAGCAACCCCCAGAAGATTCATGGGATATACACAGCATCCAAAATTACCTCCTAATTTCACCATTATGTCAAATCCACCATTAAACTCCTATCATCAAAAATGCTCCAAGAGTGTATCTCCTCTTGCACTACAGATATAGCAACTTTGAGACCAAAGCAACCAAATTTACAGAGTTATCACTGACAAAAAAAAACATAGTCAATATATTCTTTGAAGCTGTCCCTACAAAAGAAAAATAAATACAATGAAAAGGATGAATTGCTTTTCTGGAGGAATGGAAGCACAGGGCCCAGAGGGCCCCCCACTTCCACACCTAGATACACGTGTGCATCAATGGAGGCAAGGAAGTGCAGGGCTGTGGGCTCTGCACTTCCATAATCACATGCATGTATTCATGAAGGTCCTGAAGGGACCTGCATGAAAGAGGATAAAATTATACTGTCTGAAAAAGTAAGGAAATCATTTGCAAGAAACTGAATTAACCCTTAGGCTGCCGGAAGATTTAGAATGCATAGGTTTTTAGGACAAGATATCTTGTTGGCGGCAGCCTAATTAATGCACCAGTTAGGGTTCAGATGAAATCAACAAAAGTATTGAAATATGACATCAGGGTTTCCAACCCTAATTCCCCACCACTACCCCCAAGCAGCAAAAAAATATGTTTTTTGCTTTCCTGAGTCATGGTGAATCAGGGGTGTAGTCTTCCTTGGGGTTCTCAACCCTAATGCTCACCCCCATTCCATCAAGAAATAAGGTCAGATGTGATCTGTTTTCTTTAGCGAGGGCCTACAGGTTGTTCAAAACATGTGGGGAGACACAGTTCTGTGCGTTTGAAGACTATATCACAATGGGGTGAGTGTTAGGGTTGAGAACCCCAAGGAAGGAAGACCCCACCGCTGATTTGCCAAGACTCAGGACAGCAAAAATCACTTGGGGTGGGGGTGGTGAGTTAGGGTTTAGACCCTAATGCCACATTTCCTTACTTTTGCCACTTTACTCTGAACCATAACTGGTGCATTAACATTTTGTTTTGGTTTTTTACAAAGGATATACATATATTCTTTGCAAAAAAAAATTGCATTAATGCAAAATTTAAGGTTCAGGCTACAACAAGAAAAGTAGGGAAATGTGGTTTTAGGATTTCCAAACCTGAAAATCCTACCCCCTTCCCTAGAAGAAATCAGTGGTGCAGTCTTCCTTGTGCTGTCAACCCTAAAGCTTACCCCCATTCTATACACTCCAGAAACATACACACCTAATGGAGTGAGCTTTAGGGTTGACAACTCCAAGAAAGACTGCACCCCTGATTTGTTTTAGGTGTGAGGGTGGGGTTTTAGGATTGAAAACCCTAAAACCATATTTCCCTACTTTTTTAGCTGTAGCCTGAACCCTAAATGTTGCATTAACACAGTTTTTGGCAAAGAATTTCCTTACTTTTTGAAATAGTATAATTGTATCATTTTTTGCCTGTGGTAGTGCAGGGCACTTAAAAAAAACACTGTCTGTTCTGTAGAGAAGGAGAAACTCTGTGGGATCTGGTTATTGGGTGGCTCATCCCTGAGCTCATCTGCATTACCAGTGGTAATATACATTGAATTAAAGGAAAGAGAAAAAATATATATTTACTAAGCATGCCCTAATTTAAACGTGGGGGGGGATAAATAGTAACTGAGCAGCAACTGCATATTTGGCCCTATGCACTATGCCAATGCACCACAGAGACTGGGCACATAGGCATTAATATGTGGGAATGTCATGCAGCAGGGGTCCACGGGTCCCTGGTGGCATTCACCAAAGGAGCGCACATCAGGTGTGCACCCAATTCCCTGGCTACATGGGAAGCTCCACGCTGGGGTGGTCTGGGGGAAGGATAGGGCATGCCCACACTATGTGCCATTCACAATGGTGCATAGTGCTGTGTACAGGGGTGCATAGGAAGGCACTGGATACAGCTGTGGGGACACTGCCATAACTGCCTACTCGCCGAGCCTCACACACACAGATCACCCAGCTAGTGTCAGCAACAGTATGTAAATCCCCCTACATACACAGCCATGCCCCTGCTCTGGCAGTTAGGTGGCAGTCCACCACACAGCATAGGCCCATACCCCTCTGTATGTGTAAACCCACCCTCCCCCACCACACAACATAGCCCAGTACCTCACTGTATGGGTAAACCCAACCTCCCCCTGCCACATGGCAGAACCACATACCCATAGATGCTGGTCTCCGACACTCTTCTGTGCCCTGTACCCATACGTGATGGCACCCTCCCCCCAAACAGTGCCCCAACAAGAAGGACCCATTCATGTAATTCAATGCCTGACCACCCCGACCCATAATCCCTGCTCCCCAGCCCCCTCATTGGTGGACAGTGGCTACCTCACTCTCCGCCGCACCGACACCACCCAACATCCCTCATATCTGACAGTCGGTGTCACGGTGATGGACCACGAATGGCACAGTCCTCTGCACACCTTCTCAGCTGCCCACCATCCAATTGATGCTGGGAGCATGCTGCTATAAAATAGGTGATGTGCTTCCAGCATCAGTTGGATGGTGGGTTGCCATGGAGGTGTACAGAGAGATGTACTACTTGCCGTCCATCACAGTGGCACCAACCATCAGGTATGAGGGATGGGAGTGGTGTTGGTGCCGAGGAGGGTGGGGAAGCCACTGTCCACCGATATGCAGGCTAGGGAGCAGGGATCGGGGGTTGGGGTGGTTGGGCATTGTATTGCATGGATGGTTTCTTCCCATCAGGGCACCATTTGGAGGGAGGGTGGGTGTACACACACAGAGGGGTATGGAGCTATGCTGTGTGGTGGAGGGAGGGTGAGTTTACACATGCAGTGGGGAACAGGGCTATGCTGTGTGGAAAAGGGGCCCAGCGTATGGGATGGGAGTGGGGGTCCTGCTGCAGGTGAGGGTTTGTACATGCACCGTGTGGGTGCAGTGCCACAGTGGCTCGGGTAGTGGGGACCACTGGACTTCTGGGCCTGGCAGTGTGGGTCTGGGTGCCTGCAGCAGCTATTCACACACCCAGACCCATGCCATCCCATGCAGGTGATCCACTCTGGGACCCAGGATGGGCATCTGATTGGATATCCGCCTGGGTCTGCAGCTCCGCCCCGGCCTCCTTGCACAGTTCTCTGCATGGGGGGGTTGGGGCCATGGACAGGTAACCAGGGTTAGTGCATACTGGCATGTTAGCACCTTTCTGCAGGTGCGTAGCTGTGCGAGTGGGGTACGCACCCCTGGCATGTACTTTCTACCCATTAGTGCATAGGCACCATTGTGAGAACAAGTATTAGCCCCTAGAATTGTCACCGCTGCAACATAAGAATCGGGTCCATGAAATATGCCTGGCTACCAACAAGCAAGAAGAAATGAAACACAGAATAAGGAGTGAAAAAATTACATTCTGTTACATCAGCAACCAGTCACCCTTCTTATGTTCTTATCAAAGGTGGTGAGGCCGATTATAGAAATATTGTGAATGGGCGAATGGTGTCAAAGCAGGGCACCTACTACAGCTGATAACATATGGTAAATTGAGAGAGGTGACAGTTCAGCTCACAGCAAATAGAGATCTAACTGTAAGCCAAAGACAGATACACAGTTCAGGGCATGCCATTCATCGGAAAAAGAGGTCAACCCCTGAAATTACAGATCAGATCCCATTTAGCAACAAACCCCTGCAAATAAGATAGCCAGATATAAAATTAATATCCAACTCTGTTCCAAAAGCAGTACACAACAATAAACATACAAAACAAATCCCCAGAAGGAAGAAATTAAAACAATGCCTGGAAGTGCACCTTGCAACCGTCAAATGTGCAGTTTAAACTGTAAAAATGTAATACGACAATGCTATATGAACATAGCAATTCAAACAGCTTTGATGAAACAGAATATAGCCACTATCCCAGTTCTGTCAGTGTGGACTGAAGTAAATCTAAGGCTAAATTAAAGGGGCATCCCTGATAGCACTGACATTACCAATTAGGAGGCACATTGAGTTAAAAGAAGAAACTACAGTAAGTAATGAATGAACAGCAGTTGCATAGGATGGGAACAGCGATTATCATAAATGAATGCCACCACTACACCATAAAAGGCAGGACCATTAAATGTGCCAGGCAACCAGTAGTTGGAATTGAAAGATATGCAAAATAATGGGTTAAAGAGTTACATGCCATGGCACCAGTATCTAACCACCTGTCCCTTATTCTCAATGCAAATGTTGGGACCGATTACAAGAATGGTGAAAATAAAAAAGAGACATCAACACAGACTGCATACCACAGCAGGTAACTTGAGATAAATTAAGAGATGTTACATATCAACATGCTGCATAAAGAAATCTAGAAGTAAGTGTTTTCTTGTCCAGTAGCACCATGCCTGATCTGTCAACCCTCTAAGTCAGTGATGCATGGTATGCTCTAGACTGTAATACAGTCATTTCTATTTTCCTGCTCTACTAACATCCATTCAGTGGATTACAGCAGTGAGAATGAGTCTGGAATCCTTGTTAATGACTGAAACTTTATTTATTATGAGTACATCTACTTGTTGCAGTCAGCTGTCAGTCCAGTTTCAGTCATATCTGTCAGTTTTAAACAGCCTTGATAAAATACCAAGTCACTACTGGTAGGCCGGTCTTTTAGCCGCAAATCAGATTTCCCAATTCTTTTCTTTTTTGACAAGGGTTATGCGTTACAGTCTTTAGCAATAAAATTACTAGTGAGTGCAGGTTACAGGCTGTGTATTTGACCCAGACAGTGCCCCAGGGGGTGGAAACTGTTTTTTTGTGTTTATCTCTGTGTGCCTTAAAAGGCCAGGCCAGACTGTATCAGGAAGTGCTTACATCACAGCTACTTATCAGCCAATAGCTTTGGAAGAGTCTTACAGACCTGATAACAACAGTAATATAAGCAAGTGGTTTATAGCAGATTCATCAGAAAAGCTAATATTCTTCAGGTGAAGCTATCTCTGGCTGCTCTGGCTGGAAGCTGCAATACTGAACTTAGGATCTGCAAGAAAGTGAGTTGTGCTCACAACAGAGGGAGATGAACCTTACAATTTACAATTGTCTTTGGTTTGTAGCAGATTCATCATAAAAGCTAATATTCTTCAGGTGGAGGCTACTTCTAACTGAAAGGTGAAATAAGGAACTTAGAATTATCAGGAAAGACAGTCTTTCAATCAACAGAGATAGGTGGACCTTGCTTTACTTTTGTTACAATTGTTAATATTTTCAGTGCAGGAAGAGTTTAAACCCAGAGGGACTGAATACTGTTTATTGTGTCTGTCCTTGTGCACAGCTGACTTGATTGGAATTATTGATTGACTGTTTGCATTGCAATATTTGTAATACTGTGAGTTACTCACTGGGCTAAGAATCTGGCATAAGTCCTGAAGTGAGTGCAGAATGCAGGCTGTGTATTTGACCCAGACAGTGCCCCAGGGTGGAAACTGTTTTTTGTGTTTATGTCTGTGTGCCTTAAAAGGCAGTTTTGGGGATGACTGCTTTCAGAACACAAATCACCAGGCTGTTTTAGGGCTGGGGAGGTTTACCTGTGTCTAACTTGAATGTTTGGATTTTTCTCTGTTTGATTAGCAGGGTATTTTCTCTGTCAAATTGCCGTGTAGGGCATCTTGCTAACAAGAAGGCACTCATCGCAGCGGTGGGTCAGAGCTTTTAGCTGATTGTTTCCTGAGGGCACAGTTTAGGCCCAAACCCTGCCCATCCCTGGAAATAGTTCCGTTATACCTCGGGTTCTGACATCATTTCCTCAAGAGGGCAAGGTGCATATCACTGTCATAGCCTTTCTAGCACACTGCACTGACAATATAAGCATACACATTGTATAGTATATATATTTCTATATAACAAACCAATCACACAGACACACACACAAAAAAAAATTATAAACAGGATAAGCAACAAGGTAGACAGACATATGGGGAGTAGTGAAATGTAATGGCTGTGGGGCAGCAGTCTTCCGGGAGTCTTTCTGGAGGCTGAGATGCTGCCCTATTTGCAGACAACTCTCTGCCCTGAGGGAGGAAGTTGCCCATCTTCAGGCCACACTGGACAGTAGTAAGGGAACCTCCCCCAGGCCACACTGGACAGTAGTAAGGGAACCTCCCCCATCCAGGGAGCACCAGAACCACTACCACTACCTCAGAGGTTGTGAAGAAAGCACAGCAGTTGGACCACAGTGGGCTCAGACAGGGTGAGGGTGGTGGAACAGAGGCACACCCAGTCAGTTGTTCCATTCCACAATCCATACACCACTCTGGGGAGCATAGTTCCTCTATGGATGCACCCACAGAGGAGACTAAGGAGGTTGCAGACAACTGTCACAAGGGAGGCCCACAGGAAGGAGGCAGAGGACACCACAGGGAAAGAAAGCAGCTCCTGGTGGGAGACTCAATTAGGGGGATAGAACTGGGGAGCAGGAAAACTGAAGTAAAGTGCCTGCCTGGTGCCATGGTTTGGAGGGACAGGAAGCGCATCCTCAGGATCACGAGAACAGCTGCATGGGAGTCTGAGCTGGATGTCATTGTCCACCTAGGGACAAATGACTTGGCTCATCATGAGATTAGAGCAGTGCAGGAGGACTTTGTAGAGTTGGGGAGAGGCCTAAGACAAGTAGCACACACAGTATCCTTCTCGGAGGTGCTGCATGTTTATGGCATGGGTGAGGTGAGGGTACTTTGCACCATGCAATTTAATGAATGGTTGAAAAAATGTTGTGGAGCACAGGGGTTTGGCTTCATTGGAGACTGGGGTTCCACCTGGAGGGACACCAGCCTATACTGGCAGGATGGTCTGCATCGGTCCAGGAAGGAACAAGTCTTTTGAGCAATCAGTTTAAATGCTTCATTGGCAAGCTTTTAAACTAGTCAAGGGGGGAAGCACTGATAAGCAGCAGGAAATTCCCAGCCTCCCCCTACAAAACAGGGTACTAAATGAGAAAAAGACCAAGGTAGAAAGGTCAGTGGGGGATGCTGCAACAAAAGGTAAAACCATCAAAAAATGGAGAGCAATGAGTACCAGTGCCCATTGTCTGGGTAACAAGCTTCCTGAATTAGTGGCCTTGATGGAGGAGGAACATATAGATGTCATGGCAGTCACAGAAACATGGTACAAACTGAACCATGACTGGGACATAAACATACCAGGATACACAATCTACAGGAGGGACAGGGAGGGTAAAAGAGGAGGAGGAGGAGTAGCTCTCTACATAAGGGAAGGAATCAAAGCAACAGAACAAAAGGGTAAACAGGGAGGAGAAGAAGCACTGTGGGTCAATTTGGAGACAGGCAATGGCACCACAATCTGCACAGGGATTGTATACAGACCCCCCTCTCAGGGGGAGGAAATGGACAAGGAAATGATAGAAAGTATAGTTAGAATGGCAGAAAAAGGGGAGATATTGCTGATGGGTGATTTGAATATGCCAAATGTTAACTGGAGTACAGTTGCAGCAGCCACTTCTAAGAGTGGGGTTATTCTAGATGCCCTACAGGAGGCATGCCTTAGAAAAGTAGTATCGGAACCCACTCAAGAGGGAGCAAGCTTAGACCTGGTTGTCTCAAATGGAGATGGAGAGAGGATCACAGATGTAGAAGTGTGTAGCATCTGGGAACTAGCGACCATCGAACAGTATGGTTCATAATAAACACAGTTGTAGAGTCAAGCCATACAAAGGCAAAAGTACTGGACTTTAGGAGGGCTGACTTTGCCAAAATGGGTGAGTGCCTAAGGAATGCACTAGCAAATGGGCAGGAAGACCTGGAAGAACAATGGGGAATAATAAAAACTGACCAAATAGATCTGGATCCAGCACAGTCAACCTCAGAAAGAAAAGATAACAAGACTCATCAGGGAGAGGCCCATACCAATTTTATGCTAATCATACTATAAGAACTAAATTGGTACAGAGGGCCCACTCACCAAAAAATTATTTCATTAAACTTTTTTAATATCAAGATACAATCTCGAAAACAAACGTTTCGGAAATAATCCTTTATCAGTGTTCAGACTGCATCTACATAAATAATAACATTAAATTGTAATCCTTTGTTGCCATGATTTAAATATCAAGAATAGAATACACAGCGGTTGAAATGCTCACCTATCTGCACATTATTAATATAAACCATTAAATAGCCACAGCTTCTACTTTATATATTTTCTAAAAAGAAGAGAGGAAATATATATTATTTTTAATACTTTATATAAACTTATTCTACATTTGCCATCATAAATTTATATTAAATAACAATAATGTACAGATGAGTTTTACCTTCAATTTGCATTTCTCCTGGTAATAAATTTGTCCCACAACACATTAATCATATCATCCATTTTCCTATAGACAGAATTACATATGTATCAGTCAAATACTCTATTAATGTTGCTCTCATAATTTTTAATTTATTCAACACTTTTGAATTTTTAGCAGTGTTAACAATTAATCAAAATGTCAAAAACTTTAGCACAACCTTATGTTGTATCTCTTTACTAAGTTATTCTACCCATATTTTAATCAATTTAAAGTTTTACAAAGTTAGATTAAGCACAAGTGGGCACACAGCTTCACGAACACCTTGTGACATCTACAGACTCTCTCGTGCCCCATCCTCATTTCTTAAGCATGATACAAACATGTCTAGCCCCTGCTAGACCGTAAATATACATTTGTAGACCATTCAAAAGTTAACAACAAGTAGTCCGTTTAAATTGCATAGAAATTTCTCACTGATTACGGGGGTTATTTGTGATGGGCGACACACCTCCACATATAAAGAGAGCAGGAGGTCTCGGCACAGCCCACATCGAGTACTGATACATATGTAATTCTGTTTATAGGAAAATGGATGATATGATTAATGTGTGGTGGGACAAATTTATTACCAGGAGAAACGCAAATTGAAGGTGAAACTCATCTGAACATTAATGTTATTTAATATAAATTTATGATGGCAAATGTAGAATAAGTTTATATAAAGTATTAAAAATAATATATATTTCCTCTCTTCTTTTTTAGAAAATATATAAAATAGAAGCTGTGGCTATTTAATGGTTTATATTAATAATGTGCAGATAGGTGAGCATTTCAACTGCTGTGTATTCTATTCTTGATATTTAAATCAAGGCAACAAAGGATTACAATTTAATGTTATTATTTATGTAGATGCAGTCTGAACACTGATGAAGGATTATTTCCAAAACATTTGTTTTTGAGATCGTATCTTGATATTAAAAAAGTTTAATGAAATAATAATTTTTTGGTGAGTGGGCCCTCTGTACCAATTTAGTTCTTATAGTATGATTAGCATAAAATTGTATGGGCCTCTCCCTGATGAGTCTTGTTATCTTTTCTTTCTGAGGTTGGCTGTGCTGGATCCAGATCTATTTGGTCATTTTGTGGCATCAGCAGATGCAAATATCCAGAGGGCCAAAACAATTGAATTTTAACAGTGGTTGTATTACTCTTCTACGTGAATGGACTTGAAATACATCATTCAACACCATATTGTATGAACACTTTGAAGAACTGGGACCAATATTGTTGACTTTCATTGTTATGATTTAATTTTTGAACCTTTAAATAAGAGTTAGGACCTATTTTGTTCTCAATTATATTGTGTTTTTTTCTCTTATATTTATTAGACATATTTCAAATTAAATAGACTGTTTAATAATGTTGAACTTTGATGAGTTAGATAAGATTAGTGATAAAAGATCTATACCCCTTTCTATATCAGAGAATGATGAACAAAGGATATTAAGTAATTTCAAAACAAACAGAGAATTTGGGGGAACAACACCAGCACATTCTGTTACCAATCAATTTGAATATTTAAAACAAAAACAAATTAAATTGGAATGGCATGCTTTGACTATTTCTCAATATTTAAAACAGAAATGTATCCCAAGGGGACTTCGCATTTTTGTGGAAGCAAACTTAGGATATGTAGATATAGACTTAGACATGAAATGAAATGGGGTACATAATAGGTGTTCCAAAGATTTTCTGCTTCTTATTACTGAATCTATTACAAAAGAATTACAAAGAATTGAAATAGAAATCTCGCAATTGGACATGGAGGTTAAAAATAAATTTTCTGTTGAGGAACTAAAAGAATATTTAGATAAGGTAAATCAAAATCTAAATGAATTTGAAGAAGAATTGAGAGCTATTAAATTACACAAATTTAAGAGAGACCTAAATGATTATAAAAATAATCAGGTGTATACGTTTTCAAATAAAAAAATGGGATTTAATAAACCTTTTCAATACAATTTAGAAGCAGAATCATCAACAATGAGCTCAGGTAGTGAAACAGAAAGTGGAAGTCAATCCTTTAGAGGTAGGGGAGCACATTTTCCAGGACTCGGGGAGGTTCTGGGGCAGAAGACAATACAGACAAAGAAGCAAGAGGGGTTATCAATATACAAAAGAAGGGAAAATACAAACTTTCAAAGACGATATTGTACTCCCGGGTACGTCCGGATCCACAGACATAGATACAGGCAAAGATATCGGCACAATAGAAAAAAGAAAAGAGAGATCCAATAGAGACCAGGACTACACGATCAGCTCAAATGAAAACCAATTAGTATATAATATTTCTAAAAGGGTTTTGAACTCAACTGAAGAACAAGTTCTAAGTAAAGGCCTCTCATTCTGTCCATATAATGAGATTGACAGTTTTGAATTAAAATTAGATCTCAATAGATTTTATAGAAAACTAAAATTGAAATATTTCTTTGGGACACAACCAAAGAGAGTTATTGAACTGGTATTAAAAGAACAAAGATTGTATTGAGTCAAAAATTACATTTAAAATAAAAATTTATTCCACCAGTTACACCACATATGATTGAAACGTATATCTCATTAATTAATAAAGAGATAGAGGAGGTTTTACGGATCAATAAAAATATGGATAGAAGGAAAAAATATAATCTAATGGCATCAGAGTTTGCAGCATTAAGGAATTTAGAAAATGATTCTCAAATTATTATAAAAAATGCAGATAAAGGGGGATCAATAGTCGTGATGGACTATGATCAATATTGACAAATATGTTTAGATCTATTACAAATCCAAGAAAATTATTTAATTTTGGATAAAGATCCTACGAATCAAATGAAAGATTTAGTCAAAACAGCAGTCACTTTGGCTTTTGAAAAAGAAGAAATTACCGAATGGGAGAAAACATCTTTATATACAGATACACCTAGCATTCCTTTGTTTTATATCTTACCAAAAATTCATAAAAATTTAAGAACACCACCAGGATGTCCAATAGTGTCAGGTATCAATTCAATTTTAGAACCTTTATCGATTTATATAGACCATCATATTCACCCTTTAGTTGAAACAACACCATCTTACATAAGAGATTCAACAGATAGCATTGTACAGTTGGAAAATTTGCAAAATAATATAGATGTTGAGAATTGTATATTAGTTACATGGGATTTAAAAGATTTGTATACATCTATACCTCACAGACAAGGATGCAGGGTATAGCAGATGTTTTTGGAGGATGAACGTACAGAAGAAAAAATATCAAATAATCTATTAGTTAAGTAGGCAGAAATCGTTCTAACACAGAATTACTTTAGATTTGAAAAAAAGTATTATTTACAAATAAAAGGGACAGCAATGGGATCTAGCATGGCACCATCCTATGCAAATATTTACATGAATCATTTTGAAAAAGAATATGTTTTTAATGAAAGGAATGCATTTAAAGATAAATTGGTTGTATGGAAATGCTTCATTGATGATATTATTACTATTTGGCATGGAACTGAGGTAGAATTGTCAGTGTCAGTGGCTCAGTAGGTAGCACACTCGCCTCTGAGGCCGGGAGATCAGAGGGCTGTGGGTTCAGTTCCCACATCTGGCACTTGGGTTAATATCCCAGTACTGACACTGTAATGCAGCATGAGAGGGGTGCTGCATTTCTGAGGTGCCGTCTTTCGGATGAGACGTTAAACCGAGGTCCCATCTGCCTGGATTGGTGGTAGTTCAGGTGGATGTTAAAGATCCCATGGCACTTAGCGAAAAGAGTAGGGGAATTTCCCCGGTGTCCTGGCCAAATTTCCCTCATTCACTAAAAATACCACTAACAGCTTAATCTGGTTCAAGGTCAGTTGGCATTCATCTGTATCACCCCCCCCCCCGGGTCGTGCCTGAAAATAGGCAGGATTTGTCTAGTGCACTTACCCGGTCAACAAAAGCTAAAATAAAAAAAAATAAATAAATAAAAAAAATAAAATTGGATCAATTTAATAGTTATTTAAATAACTGTACGGACCATCTAATTTTTGTAATGAATTATAGTTATTTAGAGATTTCCTATTTGGACCTCAGTATTTATAAAGACCAAAATAAGTTAGCAGTAAAATGTTTTTGGAAAGATACCGACAAAAATGCAATTTTACCTGCAAACAGTTTTCATCCTAAGAAATTAATTGAATCAATTCCATATGGACAAATCTTAAGGGCAAAACGAAACTGTACAGATCCATTAAAATGTAATAAAACTCAAAGAGACATGATTCAAAGATTTAAACAGAGAGGTTACAGACAGAATATATCAGAATCAGCAGTAGAGAAAGCAACAAGGAGCGAGAGAGAGAGAGAGAGAGAGAGCCTCCTATATACTCAAGGTAGACAATTTGATTATAAGGAAGATAGAATAATACTTTCTACAAAACATAATGAAATATTTTTTAAAATCAAAAATATTGCTACCAAACATTGGCAGGTGTTACAGGCTACTCCAATAACACAA
This sequence comes from Neoceratodus forsteri, assembly GCA_016271365.2. Taxonomy (NCBI): domain Eukaryota; kingdom Metazoa; phylum Chordata; order Ceratodontiformes; family Ceratodontidae; genus Neoceratodus; species Neoceratodus forsteri. Next base: position 195,852,981 of record CM057456.1, read on the forward strand.
AAAAATCTTTGAAATCCCCCCTAGAGTGGTTGCAAAAAGAAACAAAACATTGGGAAATAGATTAATGAAAACAGAGCATAAAATTCCAGAAACTGGAGCACAACATTTTTTAAATCTAAATGAAGTAAAAGGAAATTTCTCATGTGGTCACTGTGTAAACTGCAATAACACTTATAAGATCAAGAAAATATTTAATACTGCAAAAGATGAAGAAATAACTATTAACCAATTCATAAATTGTTCTACAACGGGTGTCATTTATTTATTGAAATGTCCATGTGATAAAATTTATGTAGGTAAAACAGAAAGAATGTTAAAAACTCGTATTAGTGAACACAAATCTGACATCAGAAGGCAAGATATACCGTCACCTGTAGCTAGACACTTTATGGAATTTGGACATCAGTTACCTCAATTACGCTTTTTTGGTATAGAAAAAGCTTTATCAGTCACTAGAGTAGGGGACTTCAGGACCAAAATTTTAACTAGGGAAGTGTATTACATTGATAGATTTGAGGCTACGAATCCCAGATTTGGACTAAATGAAAGTATAGATTGGCAACCAATATTATGAATCATCTTGAGTAATGTCTTGAATTAAATATTTTTTTTTATTTGAGAATTAATATGGTTCCTGAATCTAATATAGTTTGTAGGCATATCCCTTTAAATATTTTGTTTCATATACCTTCCATTATGCAGGATGTAAAAATAAATAAATATCAAAAGCGCAATTCTTTTTTTCATATTAAAATGTATTTTAAGTCATGCAACCCATAACAGTTTCCTTTGAATAAGATTTATCATACTTTAAGTTAGATGTTGACTGAAGTCTGGACACCTTTGCTTTAGCAAGGTGCCGCCTATGCAGAAAGCTTTCCCTCTTTTTTGCATGGCAGGTCAGGCGCAGAAGGAATGGCAAATATCGTGAGTCTGTCGCAGTGATGCGTCATTATCCTGCGCCTGATTCCCTGACCCACATATAGAGCGAGCAGGAGGTCTTGCCACAGCCCACATCGAGTAATTAAGTACACACTCTATCTGAGTAAGAGCAGTTGTTAAAACTTTTTGACTAAAGGTTTTTGACTCAAACTTTTTGTCGATAAGTAGGTTGCTCATAAGAAGTGAAATAAAACCCTATTTCAAGACAAGGACACCTTGAGGTGAAGTAAATGACCTTTTAAAATGATACTTTTATTTTGTAAAAAGCCATCACAAATTACCCCCGTAATCAGGGAGAAATTTCTATGTAATTTAAACGAAGTACTTGTTAACTTTTGAATGGTCTACAAATGTATATTTATGGTCTAGCTGGGGCTAGACATGTTTGTAACATGCTTAAGAAATCAGGATGGGGCGCGAGAGAGTCTGTAGACGTCACGAGGTGTTTGTGACGCTGTGTGCCCACTCGCACTTATTCTAACTTTGTAAAACTTTAAATTGATTAAAATATGGGTAGAATAACTTAGTAAAGAGATACAACATAAGGTTGTGCTAAAGTTTTTGACATGTTGATTAATTGTTAACACTGCTAAAAATTCAAAAGTGTGGAACAAAATTAAAAATTATGAGAGCAACATTAATAGAGTATTTGACTGATACATATGTAATTCTGTTTCTAGGAAAATGGATGAAATGATTAATGTGTTGTGGGACAAATTTATTACCAGAAGAAATGCAAATTGAAGGTGAAACTCATCTGAACATTATTGTTATTTAATATAAATTTATGATGGCAAATGTAGAATAAGTTTATATAAAGTATTAAAAATAATATATATTTCCTCTCTTCTTTTTTAGAAAATATATAAAGTAGAAACTGTGGCTATTTAATGGTTTATATTAATAATGTGCAGATAGGTGAGCATTTCAACTGCTGTGTATTCTATTCTTGATATTTAAATCATGGCAACAAAGGATTACAATTTAATGTTATTATTTATGTATATGCAGTTTGAACACTGATGAAGGATTATTTCTGAAACGTTTGTTTTCGAGATTGTATCTTGATATTAAAAAAGTTTAATGAAAGAATAATAAAAACTGCCATCACAGAGGTAACAAGCCTTTGTATGAAGCAAATAAACAAAACTAAACAATGTAAGAAACCACTATGGTTCTCAAAGGAGGCGGCAGTGAAGGTTCAAGAGAAAAAGAAAGCATTCAGGAAGTAAAATGAATCACAGAAGGAGCAGGACAAAGAATTGTATCAGTTAAAGCAAAAGGAAGCTGGGAAGGCAGTCAGAACAGCAAAGGCCCAAACCGAGGAAAAGATAGCCAACTCAGTTAAGAAGGGGGATAAAATCTTTTATAGGTACATCAGGGAGTGAAGGAAGACCAAGGGAGGGATAGTGAGGCTTAATAATGGGGAGGGGGGTTGGCAAAGGGTGACTGTGAAAAGGCAGAGATACTAAACAAACATTTTTGCTCAGTATTTACAAATGAAGAGGGGGAGGTACCTAAACCAAACAATAGAAACAATCTGGATACAGAAGTTGATACCAGTCCATTTACAGAAGAAAGGGTTCTGAAAGAACTCTTAATACTGAAGGTGGACAAAGCAATGGGGCCTGATGGGATTCATCCCAGAATTCTAAAAGAACTAAGGGTAGAACTAGTGACACCACTGACTACCCTCTTTAACAAATCACGGGAGGATGGGATGGTATCTGAAGACTGGAGGAGGGCAGATGTGATTACACTTCACAAAAGTGGGAGCAGGGCAGAAGCAGGAAACTACAGACCTGTTAGTTTAACCTCAGTGATAGGAAAAATGATGGAATCATTTCTGAAGGAAAGAATTGTCACGTACCTGGAGGCCAGAGGGGCACAGGACCCAAGGCAGCATGGATTAACAGTGGGAAGGTCATGCCAGATGAATCTAATAGATTTCTTTGACTGGGTGACCAAAGTAGTAGATCAGGGAGGGGCTGTGGACATGGCCTACCTAGACTTTAGCAAGGCATTTGACACAGTCCCACACAAAGATTAATATACAAGTTAGCCAGCCTGGGAGGGTCCCAAGATGATAGCCTGGGTAAAGAATTGACTGGAGAATAGGACAGAGGGTAATAGTAAATGGAGTCCACCTGAGGAAAGGAAGTTACTAGGGTACCGTGAGGATTCAGTATTAGGACTCGGTCCCTTCAATGTCTTTATAAGTGACATTTTAGAGGGACTGGAAGGAAAAGTATGTCTCTTTGCAGATGACACAAAGATCTGCAACAGAGTTGATGCACAAGGTGGGGTGGATAGGATGAGAAAGGACTTGGCAAGGTTAGAGGAATGGCCAAATGTATGGCAGCTTAGATTCAATGCTAAGAAGTGCAAGGTAATGCACCTGGGAGACAAAACCCTAGGGGAAGAGTACACAATGGGGGGTGAGATACTTACAACAACAAAAATGGAAAGGGACCTGGGGGTAGTCATATCAGATGACCTAAAGGTGGGCAAGCAATGTGAGAGGGCAGTAAGGAGGACTGGGGGGGATACTGGGATGCACAGGGAGAGGCATCAGCAGCAGAGAACAGGAAGTTGTTATCCCTCTGTACAGACAGCTGGTGAGACCCCATCTGGAGTATTGCATGCAGTTCTGGAGACCCAGTCTCTGCAAAGACAAAGACAGGATGGAAGCTGTCCAGAGGAGGGCAACTAAAATGGTGCAGGGTCTGCACCGGAAGACATATGAAGAGAGACTTAAGGAGCTTAATATGTATAGCCTCGAGGAAAGGACGGCGGGGGCATGATAGAAACTTTCAAGTACCTCAAGGGAATCAACAAAGTCCAAGAGGGTAGTAGCTTTCAGAAAAAGAGGTGTGCAAGAACACAGGGGGCACAATTTGAAGATGGGGGGTGGCTCAGAGGTAATGTAAGGAACTATTTTTTCACAAAGAGGGTTGTGGATGCATGGAACGGCCCTTTGGAGGAGGTTGTGGAGTCAAAAACAGTGGTGGAATTCAAGCATGCATGGGACAGTCATAAGACAATTCTAGGGGGTTGGGGTAGGAAGAAGTAGGCTGCTGGTTAACTAGAATCTGCAGCTTATCCATTAGGTAGGGAAATGGGCAGACTGGGTGGGCCAAGCAGTCCTTATCTGCTGTCAAATTCTATCTTTCTATGTTTCTATATTGCTCTTTGAAAACACAATATAATCTTGCAGTAGCCCCAGTATTTCCCTGTTTATATTTATTTCACTCTGCCATGCCCCCCCCCCCACATACTGCCAACACACATTCACAATGGGCTTTGTGGTTATGCATAAAAAAAACAGACCAGTTACAAAGTCAGTTCTTACTACCATGTCTGCAAGCTACAACATGACTTTTTTAAACAATAGCTACAGTATGAAATTAATGAAATGAAAATGAGATAGAGTGTCTCTTTCTCTCATTTTAAACTTCACCCAGTATTATGAACTGAACGTGAATAGGCTTGACAGGAAGAGTGACTGACAAATTTATAAATTGTCTGTGACAGAGAATCTCTGTCACACAGTGGGAGTGATTGTATTTACAATAACAATAGGATCGAGCACAGGTCATGCTTGCATATTCATGGCCAAAACTGTTATCACCTGCTGAACGTCTACACTTCAGCACTTGACTTCGGTATTTGTGCCAACCCACACCTAAAAATAGTTAAAAAAATGGAATTAATACAGCATGTTGGTTGGAATAAAAAATGCAGAAACAACAAAAATAAGACACAGAGGCACCATTAAGAGCATAAAGTAGTTTATTCAGAAACATAAAAATTACCTGTTAAAACTGGAGGGGGCCACTACACACCAAGGAAGCACGATTGGAGGATCCTTTTTGTATTAACGAATAAGGCCATGCAAAAAAAAGTGGAAGTGAGTCACAAAAAAAGATTACAAATGTAAAAAAACACTGTGGGGGGTAATTTTTCCAAGTCTTAATTGCAGAATCCACCTAACAGAGTACTGATGAGCAAGATACATGTCTTGCTTTTTGTACAGTACCTCATTTTTGAGGGTTTTAACATTTCTTTTTTTGAAGAAATGGAAAACAAGATGGCGGCAAAGGAAAAAAGATTTTTCCCTCACGAAAAGGTATTGGCTCCAAACAAAAAATAATAATTTTTTGTTTGTACTAAATTTTTTTTTCATTCCAGTCCTCTATCCAAAGAATGTACAGAGCATGCTCAGAACCTAGCATTTTAAAATTGAATAACTTTGGAATGGATTAATATTTTTTCATCAATCCATGAAATGCACATCAGTGGGCCAAGCCCTTTTCACCCTGAAAATGGTAGACAAAAATTCCAATCCATCTGTGCACAATGCGATGAGAAAAAAAAAGAAAAAACAGTGATTGTTTAATGTTATTTCACTATCTGCACCTCAGAGTGCACACATCCAGCTAGAATGACACTTGCCAGTTCAAGAGATGTACCCCACAAGGCTGTGAATGCAAAATTCTGTGCAAATCTGTTGAACAGTTGCAAAGATATTAATGTGCAAAATTTGAGATTTAACATAGAAACTCCTGCTACCATGCCCCTATTTATATATATATATATATATATATATATATATATACAACATGTGTTTTGGTATAAATATAGAGATAAAAAGTAATATCTCAGGCAAGCAGTGGAGATAGCACTGATATCTCCATGTTCCTATACATCATAGTGATTACTTTGCGTTCCTATACGTCATGGTGAAATCTATGTTCCTGTGCATCACACAAAAGAAAGTAAAAGTGTGTCACTTTCCATTGGCAGTTCTCTCAAGCACCTGAACCCCCCCCACACACACACACACGTGCGACGCCTCAATCCTGCCACTGTTTTTAATTAAAGAATTATTTAAAAACATATTTGTTTGATCCTGCCACTTTTATCCTAACAGTACTTTCACTTCCCCTGAAACGTACTGTGACCAAGCGTTATGAACAGTAACACAATACACACTGCCAGAGCTTTAGTAGGGGGTTTTAGGAGGAAACATAGAGGTTTGTTAAGGGATTTGCAGCATCTTTTACCTGAGAAGCCTCACAGACAGTTGGAGCTCTTTTCATCAGCAGCCGGTGATTGGTTTTCTTGCACACAGTAGTTAGTATTACAGCCTGCCCACTGATCTTTTGTCTTTATCTCCCCAGGACAGAATGCAGAACCAGGGTTGAGAGGGCAGTCAACCATAGCCTTCTCTATGTCAGCCACCAGGGACTCCCTGCTGGACCACTGCTGCACTGGAAGCCTCAGTTTTGTAGCGCAAAACCATGCCACAGCATCAAGCTCCCTGCTCAAATGCGACACTTAAAAACCTCAGTGCGTTTTCTTTTTTGAAACAAAAATACAACAGTTGATAGTCCTTTGTAAAGTGCAATCTACAGCAAATAACTTGTGGTGCAATGTCTGAATTAAATATTCCTGAACTGTTTGAGATAGCTAAGTTGTGCAAGCCACAACAACTTTAACAGGGCTTTCTAAGATAAAAAATAGCGACTTGTAAACAAATTTGCAGCATTTCTTAAATAAGAAGCCTCACAGACACTCAGGGCTCTTTTCTTTGGCAGACTGGTCATATTACACCCTGCCCACTGACCTTGTTTCCTTACATCACAAAAACTGAATGCAGACAGATGCTTGCACTTCGTCTGCTGTTTTGAAACTGCCGACTCGTGCACTGTCCTTTCAGTACAGTCGGCAGCTTCTTTTAAGAAAACACACTTAACTTCAGCAAAACGACACACTTTTCTTAGTGTTCTAACACAGACTCCCTTACTGTAAAGCTGTGGTAGCGCATCATGTGTCACTGCTCAAAACGTTCAGTCATGCTACATTTCTGGGAAAAGTGAAAGTACTGTAAGGATAATAGAATCTGAAAGTAGCAGAATCAACCAGATACATTTAAAATCATTGTTTAAAGATAACTGCAGGATCAGCCAGATAGGTTTCATAAAATAACATATAAAATAAAATAATAAAAATAAAAATAATAAAATAAAATTATATATATATATATATATATATATATATATATATATATATATATATATATATATATATATAGGGCATGGTCATGCCCTATATTTAGGGTTGAGTACGTACTTCTATGTTAAACTGAAAAGTTTGCATGTTAATAACTTTGGACCCATTCAACGGATTTGTATGAGATTTGGTATATGCAGTGGGGCATGATAGATCTCCTGACTTTGCTAAATTTCTTTGTGGTCGGACTTACGGTTTGTGCACACCAAAATGCTGAAAAATGCACTTTTCGCCAGTTATGTGGGCATTTTTTTTGATTTTGTCTGTGGCACTGCACAGCCGTTGTGTGGTGTGCCACTCTGTGAGTTGGCTCTTTTGAAAGAGCTTTGGTGAATGAGCATGCTGCTTTTTGTTTGGTGAAAAAATATTAACCCATTCAAAGGTTATTAAACTTTTAAATTCCCATTATAAGTCAATCAGAACATTTATATGGTTATTTTGTGAAAGAAGAATGGGGTTTTGGACATTTGGTCCCTCCTCATGATCAAATAATTTGCAGGCTCACGGTCAAAGAATCTTTAATCATGAGAATTCCTTGATCGCGATGGCCACTAACTTTTTTTCATTCCACCATCGGAAAAAGTCAAATATCTTGGCTCAACGGTCACTCCTGAAGAAAAACTTGGATGGGTTTTACTCAGGGGGCTTTGTTCTATCGACTCATGGCTGTGGTTTGATTCAAAATAGTAAAAAAATAGAGTTTTGAACATTTTTATTCTTTGATCTTGGCTCACTAATGATCTTTGATTATGAGCCTGCAAATTCTTTGATCGTGAGATCCTTTGACCGTGATCTTTGATTGTGAGGGCAAGACTACAAAAAAACTAATTTTCTCAGCTCAGGGGTGGCTTATTAAGGCAAATGAGGGTGGGTTTTGCTCAGGGGGCTTTGTTCTATTGAGGCATGGCTGTGGTTTCATTTATTTGTGCCTAAAAATTGAGTTTTACCATTTTTTATTCTTTGATCATGAGCCTGCAAATTTTTCATTGCAAGATTCTTTGACCATGATCTTTGATTGCCAGGGTGCGACTAGATGGGCAGTTGAAAAAAATAAATTTTCTCAGCTCAGGGGTGGTTTACTAAGACAAATGGGGGTGGGTTTTACTCAGTGGGCTTCGTACTATTGAGGCATGGCTGTGGTTTCATGAATTTGTGCCTAAAAATTGAGTTTTGCCATCTTTTATTTTTTGATCACGAGCCTGAAAATTCTTTGATCATGAGATTCTTTGATCGTGAGCTTTAATAGCAAGGGAGGGACTAGATGGCCAGATTTGGAGGGACCAGATAGCCCAATTTTAACAATTTTTAAAATTAAATATCTTGGAAACCATTTGGTCTTTTTACTTGAAATTTGGAGGGTGTTGACGGGATGTCCTGTAGATGTCAATTGTCATGATTACATATCAGACAGTATTTATTTTCTGGAGATATTGCATGGTGCAGTTTACATTTTGCAGACAGCATTTTCCGTTGTGGTACTGGCTTGAAATTTATATGGTACCTATCATTACTGCCAAGGATGTACTTTTCAGTTGTTAGGTGCCTAAAATGTAAACAGGTGCAAAATTCTGCAGAAATTTGCAAGTTGGTGGGAGCGCAGGACCTGAAGGGTCTCAGTTCCCACCAATTTGCGTGACTTTTTACTTTTAATGAATTTGGAAGTTGGTGGGAGCACAGGGCCTGAAGGACCCGAGCTCCCACCAACTTCCGCGACGTTTTACTTTTATATTCTTTCTCAACGTGTAAGGAAATTCTATGAAAAAAACTTTGTTAATGCGTCATTTAGGGTTAAAACACAAAAAGTAAGGAAATGAAACATTTGTTGCCTCTCTTTCCTCGCCCATCATCTCAAGATTGACAGCTGACGGGAGTTTTGGGTTGTGGAGGCCCAAATCCACCCCATTCTTCTTGCTGTGGCTTGTGAATATGATTACACATGGAATGGGTTGAGATTTAGGCCTCACAACCCCAATGACACACCCCGCCAACTGTCAATCTCGGATGATGGGCAGGTCCACGGGGCGGAGGGGCAACCCTAAATGTTTCATTTCCTTACTTTTTGTATTTTAACCTTAAATGATGCATTAATTAATATATATATATATCTATATATATGATATATATCTATATATATATATATATATTTTTTACTGTATATATATATATATATATATATATATATATATATATATATTATGGGTTAAAAATCACTGGAAATCCAATATGCTGATTGTCTGAAACATGTCATATGACCATGCATTATTCCAGAATGACTGCACGCCTCCCTGTATGACTGCATGCCTGAACTACTTTCCAGCCCTCAAACCCTTGTCACCAGTAGTGAGATCACTCCACCCCTGGCACGCATAGGCAGCCACATAGCTAGTACACTCAGACTGCCACCCACAGGCACAAATAAATTAATATTCAAGTCCCCCAGTGTAAACAAGATGTGGTTGATCCTGACATACTTTTTGAATAAAATGTAATGTAAAAGTTTTACCTCGTTGATTCTGCCATTTTTTAAGTGTCTTACTGTACAAGGACTTTCACTTTTACTGTTGTAACGTAGCGTGACCGAGAGCTGTCAGTACTGGTAAATGACTTGCTGCCAGAAGTTTAAAATAACCATCACTCTGTTCAACAAGTAAAAATAGATTTTCTTTTTGTCTTTATATTATTTACTTTCCAGAGAAAAAAGTAGCTGTCTGTACTAGGAGGAGAGTGACTGCAGAGCACTTTCACTTTTATTACTGAAATGTAGCGTGACTGAGTGGGGTCAATAACAGCACATGACATAAGGCAGATGTGTAAAGTAAGTCCCTTTGAGTCCAAAACCAATGTAAACTGTGTGTGTTTTTGTTACAGTTCTCTAAAAGAAGCTGCAGACTAAACTGAGAGGAGAGTGAGTGCAGATCCAGGAAGTTGGTGGCTTCAGAATGGCAGATGCAAGTTAGAGTGACCGTTGCTATGGCAACACTTGCTGTGCCTTGCCTCCTAGGCACAACCTTTGTTTCATATTTATAAATCCTGTGAAAAAAAAAACATCCTCTGATGTAAGTTGCTGCTGCCGGCACACCATCACTGTTACCCTCACACTCAGCACCCACAACTTCACCCACCATTTACTTACTTACCAGGGGTCCAGTACTGTAATCCTCTCTATATCTGACACATGGCTTCACTCATCAATGCCAGACCAGGAAATGAGGTATTTGGTTCAATGTATTTCAATGGGTTCTGAACATGTTCTCATAACTTGGTCATTTTTTGAATATTTTTTCAATAAATTTTCAATATGTCCTTTTTCAGACCTCATCTCATGAACAAGGGTGGTGCAATTATGCAAATATGTCTGAAAAGTGATTCATCAGTCACTGTGTGAAATCACTTTTCAGACAGGATTTGAAAATTCTTCCACACTTGTTCATGAGGTGGGGTCATAAGAAGGCTATGCTGAAAATTTGGGGCAAAAATATTAAAGAAAAAAACACAACGTTATGAGCATGTATTAAAATTTTTCAGCATACGCTTGTAAGTTTGGTCATTTTCAATATTGTTATCCTAAATATTCAATATAGACTTTCAACAGGCGTTCCAGTCCTCATCAGGCATAGATCGTTGGAGGGCCATCTCCAAATACCGGTGGGCTCAAGATGTTTTGTTAGCTATATTGTCTTGAATAAGGGAGTAGATTGCACCCGTATGCTGATGCCACAGCGACAACTTTACAGCAATCTCGACGATACCAACAACATCACAGATCATTCTAAAGTCCACTCAGGACCCTATCATTGCTTCCCTTCCCCAGTTGCACCCCTTTCCTGAATCATCTCCGACTCAGAGTTGATTGTAATAAGTTACGGGTGGTGCAGAGGGCAGAGCCCCCTGCAAAAAAAACACTTTGAATTCCGACAGCACAATGCCGACCACAATTGCTGTCAACATAGTTCCACTGATTAAACCTGTTTTGCAATATCGATGTCTCTGCTGCATTGTAGATCCGATTGCCCCACCCTGCCTGCTGACTTAGAGAGCCAGGCCACAAGAGGATGCTGATGCATTGGGGAGTGGGCCTCTGACAGCAATTTAAGCCACAGCTGCAAAGCACTGTGCAGCTGAAGGTACCACCAGAATTCTGATATAGGAAGGTCATACTTGAACTACAGGCCCTGGAATAAGTTTAACATAGAGGATCGAGATATCAGTAGATCAGAAAGGATATGTATTGCTTTGGTTTTCCAGGCCCACCAATTTGTATACTCTGTTTGCCTTAAAGGGGAATAAGCCTGGGTGAGCCAGATCTGTTTTCATCCAGTGCCCTAGCCGCACCCCAGTAAGCTTGAGAGATACCAATGGTGGGTGGGATGAACTTTAAGTTCTTATCCAATCCATACTGGAATGTGAAGGGGGAGTTGGTCCCCAAGCAAATGGGTTTCAATCTCTTCCCACAATGGAAGTGTTTGAAAGGGGTTAGGGAACCACGTGATTACCTGCACCGCCCTATATGCCAAGTAGTAGCTCTTAAGCTATGGGAGGCTCCAGCCCCCCCCCCCAAGCCAATGGTCCAGTGTTTGAGTCTACTCTATTGAGGCTGTTTGCCCTCCCATAAAAAGCTGACCATGAGTTTATCAACACAATCAAACCAAGCAGTCAGTATTGTGACCGGAATGTGCAAAATCAATTGAAACAACTGAGGGTCCATAATCAGTTTTACCACCTCAATTTTCCCAACCAAAGACAGCTGGAGAGGACGGTGATTGAAATCATTCCAGATCTTATTCAGAAGTGGGGACAGATTCCCCTTGCACAGCCAACTCAGATGTGGGGTAATTTTAATCCCTAGATAGCTAAGGCTATCCAGGGGCCCATCTGAAATCTAGGGCTTCATATACAGAAGCGTAACAGGCCCGGTTAAGAGGTAAAACTTCCATTTTTTTCTGGTTGATTTTGAAACCAGAGAGGAGAGTGAATGATTCTAGAAGCCACATCAATGTGTACATGGAATTGTGAGTGACCTTTAAAAGCACCAACAGGTCATCGGCACATACTAGAGTCTTACAGTGTGCTTTGCCTACTGGTATACCCTTAATGTCCCAGTGCTGCCTGATAGTCACCAAAGGCTCAATGGTTAGCACAAATAAAAAGTAGGGACAAAGGACACCCTTGACAGGTGCCATGAGCCAGGGAGAAGGGGAAAATGTGGTTTTAGTTAAAATCTGGGCCTCTGGGTAGGAGTACATAGCCTGAATGGCCACCAGAAAAAAAGGGCCAAACCACAGATGAGTTAGCATGGCATAGAGGTACTCCCACTCCAACAAATTGAAAGCCTTTTCAATATCTATAGCTATCATTGCAGATGTCGTGGAGATCCCTTGACAATGTGCATTAAATCTACAAAGGTGCAGATATGATCCAAGCTGAAATGGCATTGAATGAAGCCGGCCTGGGAGGAGTGAATCAATTGCAGCATGACTGATTCCAGCCTCTGGGTCAAGATCTTTGTGAAGATTTTGCCATCTGATATAATGAGAGATATAGGCCGGTAACTGATAGGTAAAGTATGATCCTTACCCTGCTAAGGCAAGATGGTGATAATGGCCGTAGCCATAGAAGGTGGGATGTTTTAGTGTGCTCGATGTCTGCATATAGCCACTGGAGAATTGGGGCCACTTGAGGGGCAAACAGTTGATAAATTTCAACTGGGAGGCCATCCTCTCTTGGGGCTTTGCAAGACTTGGGAAAGTTAATGGCTGCGCAAATTTCATCCTACATGAAGGGTAGGTTAAGTGCATTAGCTTGAGCAGCCTCCAGTTTAGGGAACTCCAGGGAGGAACGGAAGGTGGAGAGGCATTTTGCATTTGCATTTTGCATTTGGGGCTGTGACAGAGGAGTAAAGATGAGAATAAAACTCTGTCTTGGGCCGGCCTGGTGGCACTGATGGTTGAGGCACTGGACGCCACAGCTCACTCCATACCGGTGACCCGGGTACGGTAGTGGACTCGGGTCACTTGTGGGTTGGTCGAGGGGAGATAGGCTTGAGTGACCGATGACAGCTCACCTTCTCTGTGGATGCCTTCACACTTGTCTGACTCTGAACGGAGGCTCAGAGTACTACAAGCCCCAATGGCAGGGGAATGAGCGGCCGACTTACAGTGCGGATGTTGGCGCCTGTTACCTTGACATCAGGGGTTATGCACTGTAGGGGAGGTGAGAAAAGAGGAAAAAAAACACCTGTTGGTTCCGGGAAGATGGACTTTCCAGAGTGTGCCTCCGATGTGCCCCACTCACCAGGACCACCACCTTGCCCTGACGAGATGAAGGATTACAGGGTGTAAGGCCCTGCCTCATCCCTGCTCAAGGGGAAAACTGAAGCTCCATGGAGGAGTGAAGGGTGAGTCCAGGTGTGTGTGTGGTAGGAGAATGACTCATTGGATGTCCCGAGGGGTCGAGGCTAGCAGGCAGTACAGAGGGGATAAATAGTAATTTAAAAAAAAAAACTCTGTCTTGATCTTATTAATGCTTGGGGAGGTGATGTAGGTCTGACCAGTGTTCTACTGCAAAGAAGCAATGTAACAGGCTGTCTGCTGCTTTCTAAGGCAGTAAGCCAATAGCTTCCTAGACTTTTCACTCCTCTCCCAGAATCAATGTTTCAAGTGCAAAAGTGCGACTTCTGCCTTTCTAGCCATGAGGCTATTAATGTCCTTATGAAGTTTCAGAAATTTTAGAGTTCTTTTCCATAGGTCAAGCTTGCTGTATGTTTCATGGACTGCCAAGTAGTAGGTGTCATCACAGGTCCTGGGATTATGGAGCCACCACACATTGCTGAGGGCCTGGTCTGACATTCAAAGCTTAACTGCCTGAGCAGCTTTGGAGTGAGGATCACACTTAACATGGCTCATGTCAACTGGCATCTTCAGGGTCAGGTTAAAGTCACCACTGATTAAGACAGGGGCCTGGGTGATACTGAAATCTGAGAGATGCATTGCAATGAAATGAAAAAATTGTGGCATGTCCGTATTCAGGGCATACAGGTTTCCCATGATATAATGATCATGAAATAAGGCTAAACACCAGCGGCCATCATTGTCTGTAGCTAAATTTCTAAGGGCCCAATTCAAATTTTATGCACTACTATAGAGACACTCTGCTTCTTCAATTTGGCTGAGCTGTGAACTTCCAGCCCTTCCAACCCTATCTGGAGATTTAGGGCCTCCCCATGTGTGAGTTTTGTTTCTTGCATAAGGGCTAGCTGAGATCTAAGTTTGTGAAGGTTTGTCAACACATGCTTGTGTTTAATTGAGGATTTTAAACCCCCAACATTCCAGGTATGGCATTTAACACGTGCCATCATGGGGGTTTGAATGGGTAAAAATACATAATGGAGCAGTTGGTGAAGTGCAAGCAGGTAAAAGATCACACTCTACAAATGTAGACTTAGAGAGAGAGGCACAGGGAACTATAGCATCCCTGGGCACCCCCATCACCTGAAGCTTTCTACAGCATACACAGCTACCCAATACAGATAGGCACCAGTGCCTAACTACTGAATCAAGAACAGTAACAAACATTAACTGCAAAAACATAGCATAGGCATAAAAAGTAAGGGAAGAATTTATATATGCAACAGAACCTACTATCAATGGTCTAGATGTGGATCTGGGGATAGGGGCCAGATGGGAAATACATCCCATGCCCTCCCTGAGGCCATAGAGGGTCAGTGGTCACCAATCCCCTCTGGAGCACCCAGGGTGTGGATCCAAGGGCAGAAACTAAAATGGTGGACCACCCTGTTGACCCAGTGGCTAGTCCAGGAAAATGCAGCCAGGCTGGCATGAGGATAAAGCAACCCTACCCAGTCCCCCTCTATAGGTTGAGGAAAAGTGAAGCATAACCTGAAAACAAACAGGTGCCTGGCAGGGTATCGGAGAGTAGCCACTGGGATCCATTAAGGTCATACAATTAAGAATCACACAGTGCATGGGCCACAATGAGAGGAGGGGAAAAGAAATGCAGGAAAGGGCTAAGTGGATGCCATACCACTATATCCAGTAGTGATAACGGTGAATAACAAGTAGCATCCCCCCAGCTAGTACTAGAAGCCCTCCTGAGCAGGTTCAGCTCCCCCTTCCTGAACACCCCACTCATGCACATTGAGGGCTGAGAAAGAGCTATGCCAGGATAATATCTAGAAAAACCTGAGATCCCAAAGCACAACGCACAAAGCATAAACATGGCAGCCCCACATGACTCCAGAGCAGCTGTAGTCAAAAGAAAACTCGGGGACTGTCACCAAAAGAAGGCCAGAAGGCTGACCTGTGGCACTGAGGGTTGAGGCACTGTTGTCTAAACACTCTTGGTGTGTAGGGTAAACAATAATAATAATAATAATAATAATAATAATACAGATTCTTGTGTCTCAGAGTCTGCCAAGAAACATTTGTAAACAAGCAAGGAGTACTAATAAAGTTTATTATACTACTTAGGCCAAGCATGTGACAGAGAAAATCACAAGGGGAGATGGGTTTCTCACCATTCCTGAAGAATGTACATAATCTCCAGAACTGTAGCTCTTAGGTTCTGTGAGATCTCGTTCTATCTCTCCCCATGCTCCAGCTCTCTGCCCTTCTAGAGAAGCTACAGTGGGTTGCGGACAGCTAAATACTATAGATAGGATGCTGGGATGCATAGGCAGGGGCATCACCAGCAGGAAAAGGGAGGTCATAATTCCGCTATACAAGACACTAGTGAGGCCCCACCTGGAGTACAGTGTACAGTTCTGGAGACCATACCTACGTAAGGACATAGACAGGGTAGAGAAGGTTCAGAGGAGGGCAACAAAGATGGTGCATGGATTGCATCACAAGTCCTATGAAGACAGGTTGAAGGAACTAAACATGTACTCCCTGGAGGAGAGGAGGGAGAGAGGGGATATGATAGAGACATACAAGTATCTTACAGGGAGGAACAGGGTGCAGGAAAACACTATTTTTAAGCGAAAAAGATGTTCCAGGACTAGAGGGCATGGGATGAAGTTGGAGGGAGGACGATTCAGAGGAAACATGAGAAAGAATTTCTTCACAGAACGGGTGGTGGACAAGTGGAACACCCTGCCAGTGGAAGTAGTGGGGGCTGAAACAATCACAGGATTTAAGAATGCATGGGATAGACATAAAGGAATTCTAGAGGTCAGGGGTAAGGGGCAACAGACTTCTAGGAAAACAAACTGAACTTACAAGCTCAAATGGGCAGACTGGGTGGGCCATAGGCCCTTATCTGCCGACACTGTCTATGTATCTATGTATCTATGTGGATAACAGCATAGCAACAGAGATTACAACATAGTTACAGATATGAGAAACAATATGTATTGGTCCTAAGTCATTTTCCATTGGATAATGATTTAGGAGACAGAATTACTAATGAGTATCATATGAGACAGAATATGCTTCCATTAGCATTATAGCTTAGACAAAAGAAATGCTGACAGTTCAAACTACATGCGGCATTTCTAGCTTACATACAGTATAAAACATAAAGACATAAGAAAGGCCTTTTGTCTCTGTCAGCTTGCTTAGACAAAGAGAATTGCTGACAGGCATATCTGCCTGAGTGTAAAATACACACTACATATAATTATATGAGAATATAAATATACAATAATCACTGATGATCCCTCTGAGTCATCTTATCAGTGATTAGGTAGATTATATATGGAATATCTATAAAAGACAAACATAATCTAGATAAATGTATTATAGTGAGGTATAATAAATCATGCATAACAATATTAGCATATCTTAGCAGCAATGCACATTCCTAGCACCCATGCTTATATGATGTTGCTCATATCTACAGGTTAGTGCAAAATAGCAGTATTACAGTACAATAGACCAGCAATACAGTGTGAGGTATATGTGAGGTGTATGTGGGACAATAGGGGGCATAACCCAGGCGTAACAGCGCTGGACGTCCCACATCGCACCACACTGGCCACCTGGGTTCAGATCGGCTGGGGAGGTGGGTGGGAGCTGGACTGAGCTGCCACAAGGCAGCTTTCATTCCCCAGTTGTTGCTCCCACCATTTGATTGCCACCAGGCAGAGGCCTTGGGGCATTGTCAGATGGAGGGCGGCATGAATGGAGGGTGTTGTGGGGAACACAGTGAGTGCGTGCCTCCACGCATGTACATGCTTCTGCAATGGGGAGGGGAGAAAAATGGAGCTGGCAGGCTCCATTATGGTCCAATCTGTGACCCCAGTAATTGGGACATGGGCCAGGGATGGATGCTAGCCCCCTGGGGGGTGGGGCAGAGCCTTGCTTGCCAGCTCCAGAAAAAAATAGGCATAAAAACTTGAATTACAAAAAAAAAAAGGCCAGAAAAAGAAACATTCAGACAAGTAAGCAAACAAATCATTATATCTCCCCTGCCAACATGGCATATAGCCAGTAGTCCAGAGCAGTGCAGGGAGATAGCTGAAAAGCAAACCTCAATTCTGTACTGCTCTCTGAGTCTTTCCCTCAAGGGGGATGCAATGTAAGGGTAGCAACCATGGTGGTGCTGGGAGGTGGAATCAGTGCTCCAGAGGTAGAGACAGCCACTGTTGATGAAGTGAATGAAGGAACTCCCCATGCCACTACCACAGCCCATGTGATGTCTTGATGGGCCCCTTCTGGATTACTCTGATGACTTTGCTGTAGCTGGAAGTCTGGACCTGGTACATGCTCTGCCAGCAGCTGAGAAACAACAGGGTCAATAAGTACTGCAATTCAGTCGGGATGCTACAAACTAACTGGAAGATCAACATCTAGGCCCGAGGCCACACTGGAGCTGCGACTGTAGGAGCGATGCTGTTATTAGGCCTGTCTGGAGCGAGAACATCGACGGGTCTGATGCCTTCATTTATTTATTTATTTTTTTTAATTGACTATACTTTTTCCAGCAGGTCCTACATCAGGATCTGCCCCGGTCATGGCCCCCAGACTTCCGTGTACCGTCAACTGCTGGCATTCTCCCGGTTATCCCAGGCTTGCCCCCCCAGAGGGTGGGGCCGTGGTACCGGTTCCCCTTAATCCCAGCACCACAGAACCAGTATCTAGTTGGGAGAGCCAGTGATGGCTAATTGAAGTCCGAGGAGGGCTTCATGTAGATGGAGGACCCACCCATTTTTAATTTTTTTTCCAGGGAGGCAGGGACATGCAATGACATCCAGCATCTGCCCCACTTCCAGTGCATGCTAGCGCCTGTAGCTGCATGACTCCTGGCCTCTGCCAGGGGTCCATCGTGCACTGGGCACTTCCCCACCCTCTCCCCTGAGAAGGGGAGCAGTTCACAGGATGCTCTATCCTTCTCCACCCGGCCAGCCCTCTAGCGACCCGGGTCCGTTCCTGAATCTGGGTCACCGGCATTGCAAGCGGAAATCCAACTGCTGTACCGACAGACCAGCTGATGCCTTCATTTATGCTTTGGTGGCTGCATCCAAGGCTCCTCAATGTCTCTCTGAGCTGACTGCAGTTCAAGGGGCCAAGAGGTAGGATAGATGACAGCATCTTGGTTTCAGGGTTCTTCCTCCTCCTCCTCTTCCCTCGGGGTGGGCCCTAGGGTTAGACTTACAACTGCACTGGGCCAGGTGGCATGAGTAAAGTCCATGGCTGCCTCCAGGGATGTGAAAATGGACAGGGTCCCATTGGCATTATTGCGCAGGAGAGCAGGGTAGCACAATGTGAAAAGGATGGCCAGTTCATGTAAGGTTTGTCTGGTTTCAGTAAAAGCTTTGAGTCTATTAGTAAGTTCCTGAGAATAGTCCAGGAAGATCATGATTCTGTTCCCCTGCCACGCCAGATGACCCAGTTCTTGGGCTTGTTGGAAGATATTTTCCTTCAGCTGGAAATGGAGGAAGTGAGTTATAATGGGCCAAGGGTGCTCACCTTGGGCCCTATGCACTATGCCTATGTGCTGCATAAACTGGGCACGTAGGCATAGCTATGCAGGAAAGCCAAACAGCGGGGTCCTGTGCACCCTCCACAACATACACGACCAGGGTGGAGGACTGTTATGTACCCGATCCGCAGACCGTGTAGAAAGCAACATGCCAGAGTGGGTGGGGAGCGTGCCAGGGGTGTGCCAACACTACGTGCAATTCACTAAGACATGTAGAGCTGCCCGCAGGGGTGCAGAGGAGGGCACAGGTTACTGCAGCCTGGACCCTACCGTAACCCACTGCAAACCCCCACAAATTCAACCCACCAGCCACAGTGGGACCTGGAAATGACCCCCATGCTGCCCCAGCCCACTGGGCATAACAAGAAGGCAGGGGCAGCTGATTGGGAGAGTGCCCAACACAGAAGTTGATGTACCCCTGTGTTTCAGAGCCACACGCCTGCCATGCACCCATCCACTGAGTCCCTGACAGGTCCAACCACCCCCCCAAAACACAAGGCAGTCCTGGCCCCGTCGGTTACATGCCACCCCTCCACATTTTCCAGCCCCATTCCTGTGTAGTACTTGGCAACCCCCCACACACACACAGGGGTGCCCCGGGCAACAGTACCCTGACCACAGAGCCACAGCAGTGACACTATCTATACTGGAGTGCCCACATGTTACAGTCCACTGGAGTGCTCATGGAGACTTATATATACAATAGTGTACACTGTGGATATTGCTCCAATACTGTTGTGTAATGGCAAAGCCCCCTGTTTCCTGACCCCCAGGATGCAACTAGCAGAGATTCAGTGGGGCTATGAATTCACTCCAGGTTACACCTGTTGACTGACATATCGGACTACACATGGGTAGCCTGTGCCCCCCATCCCCAGCGGCACCGATAACCACTACCCCCCAGTCCCTACACCTTCCAGTCAGTGCTGCAGCCCTGAATGGCCAGTGGCACAGCCCTCCTCACACCACCCCAGCTGCCAGACATCCAGGTAATGCTGGGAGCATGCTGCTATATATAGGCTTTGTGCTCCCAGGATCACTTGAACAGCCAGTGGCCAGAACGGTGTTAGGAGGGCTGTGCTGCTGACTATCCAGAGCCGTGGCACCAACTGAAAGGAATGGGGGATGGGGGTGTCATTGCTGCGGGGGGTAAGGGGGTCCTCTGCACACAACCATGGGGCGGTGTTGCCTGGATCAGGGCTCAGGGGGTGTTCAGGCTGTTTAGAACTGTGCTGGGCTATACATGGTGGGGCTCACTATGTTTTGGGTGGAACCTGCACAGTGATGGGGTTGGGGCAGTGCTGTGTGGTAGTGGTGGGTGCCTACATATGGCAGGGGACAGATCCGTAATGTGTGGTGGGTTGCAACGCATGGACAGGGATGGGGCACCAATGTGTTGCAGGGGAGCTGTATACAGGGCAGGGTTCCTACTGCTGGGGGAACATACATGCACTGGGAGGATCCTCAGTGCCATGGGCTTGGCTGGGGAGGAAATCTGGAAGACAGGGACAGACCATGTGGGTCCAAGTGCCTGCAGGTGGTATTTATGCACCTGAACGCATGCCTCACCACACTAGTGATCCACTGTGGGACCCAGGACTGGCATCTGATTGGATGCCCCCCTGAGTCCACTATTCTGCCCCTGGTCACCCTGTGCATTCCTGCATACCAGTGGGTGTGGCTGTGGACAGGTGGTGGCCGTTTGAGAATACCAGTCTGTGCACACCTGTCTGTGGGTGCAGAGCTACGCAGGTGAGGTATGCGCCTTTGGGGCATACGTTCTGCCCATTCATGCATAGTTCCCCTTGTTTGGGAGAGGGTGCCAGAGCATGGTGGGCACATCTGTGTCCCACTTCATGTTGCCAGGCAGGCATAAGATCTGTGTGAGGGCATGTTCTTTGATGGCAATGGTGTCTCCCAGCTCTGCTTGCTCAAGGAAGCTGACGAAACAGAAATTGTTCCATTGGCCCCTGTTTCTGAGATCATCGAACTTGTCCTGGAGCAGCTGGATCATTTTAATTTGCTCACAGACTAGGGCATGAAGGTCACAACATGCTTCTTTAGTGATATAAACTCTCTGTTCTGTCAAGGTTGTGCAGCTATCTAGCTGAGCAATCTGTTCAGAATTTTTTATGGCATTGACTTTGATATCTCTCAGTTCTTGCAGGAGCTGTGTAAACATGGCTTCAATCTTGTCTGCAGAGAGAACTGCCACCATCATCTTCACTCCTTCACTCTGGCTTCAGCAGGCCTAGTGTCCCGATGGAAGGACTGATAAACTTTTTAGAGTCCAGGTAAGATATCTGCCAGCAATAAAAGCTCCAATACATAGGGAGGGTTGAATCTAGTAACAGATACTCAAGTTGTGCAGTAATAGACTGGGTATACTGCAGATGCCTGAAGACTGGAGACCAGGTAGGCAGGAGCTATAAATTATGCAGCCATCATGCTTGGGTAGTAGCCACACACCCTCTTTTTATATATATTTGTACGTATTTTATTTAAAATTAAAAGCAAAAGCAATTCTTTAAGTGCAATAATACACTTAAGGGTGGGCATCATGGACTATACCTGCTCTTCCAGAGGCTATATAGTCATCTGTCTGTTGCATCAGGCCTCATTATGTCCCTGGGCAGTTGGGTATAGTCCAATAATGTTCACCCCCATTGATCTCTATCACTTGCCTAATTCATAAGAGATCCCATAAATCTGTCTCTGATGTACAGTAGATGTAATATATTTTGTTCAGCCACTAGTCATTCCTTTTCCAGTGTCATCAACTTAAATGAGCACTTACTTCCTTCTTTATGCATCATAGGAGTTATTCCATTCATACTACACTTTGGTGCTCTCCAGTATTGAGTTATATGAAGAGTATTCCACATTGTTAAATGTAATACATTTTGAAATACTATTCTTGATTTTATATTATAGGGTTGCGGTATTACCCCTATATTAAGGTTGAGTCTTCACTTCTATGTTAAACTGGAAATGTTGGACTTTAATACCTTCACTACTGTTCAACTGATTCACATGCCATTTTGCATGCACCATCAGGGATCAAAGATCTCTTGATGTGGCAAGTTTTGTTTTGGTCGGATGTGTGAGTGCAGAAATACAGTGTCAAAAAACATATAAATTACTATTTTTGTCAAAATCTTTGTCACACCGCTCTGCAGAAATGGCTTGGAATTTGGTCTGAAATTATTAGAGTAGAAAGGTCTTGGGTCATAGATGTCCATTTTGAAGATTTGGTGAACAAATATTAATCCATTCCAAAGTTATCAAATTTCGGTTTCCCATTATTTCCTATGGGAAAAGTTAGATGTTCACCACAAAAATTAATTCTTTATTGCAAATTCAGTATCATTTCTAGCAAACACAGGATCTTTTGTCACAAATGCAAAATTTTTTCTTGGGCTGACACCATCTTGTTTTTAGTTATCAGTGACAACAAAGTTAAATTACTAAAAAAATTGAGTGCTTTAGTAAACACCAGCAGTGTGTTTACCTAATTGGCACCTGTAGAATTGGATTTTGGTGTTATTTTTTGGATTAGTTACTCAGAAATGTACTTTTTGATCATGTGGAAAATCCTTTTTTGCAAACAGCGGAAAAAAAGTTCTGTGAAACAGGATTCTTTTTCACAATTTCACTTGGACTCACTTGGAATTTAGGAGCTATAAAATAATTCATATTTCCCCTGTTGTTAATATAATTGTCTACATTTTTCTTAAAATTCACTTTATTTGTACTTATAATTACAAATTCTGGTAAACAGTTCCATAAGTTAGCCGACCTAACTGTATAAAACTATTTTCTTTTATTAGATTTATACTTATTTATTTTTACCTGCAGGTGGTGTCCCCTTACTTCAACTCTGTCTTGTTTATATTCCAGATTTAATACTGTCATAAGTGCAGGGCCATTCATTATTTCAAAATAAAACAACATGTCTCCCCTTTTTCTACGTAATTCTAAACTATGTAGTCCTAACACATGGAGCCTTTCATCATAGGTTTTTTCTCTCATATTTTTTATTATTTTAGTGAATTGACGTTGGACTTTCTCCATTCTGTTAATTTCTGTCTTTGTATAAGGACCCCATATTTGACTTCTGTAATTCAAATGAGGCCTAACATATGATAAGTAAAGTGGTAACAGTATATCTTTCGGTCTGCTTTTGATATTTCTTTTTATTGCTAAGATAGTTCTATTAGTTTTAGCTATGGCAATGATACAGTGAAGTTTAAACTCTAATCTATCATCTACTAAAATGCCTAAATCTTTTTCACTTGATCTATTCTGGATATACTTATCTCCTAATGTATAATTATGCAGCTGATTTTTTCCCCATGTAAAGTACACAACATTTATCTATATTTAGTTGCATGCTCCATTGTGTTGTCCAGTAATTAATAGTATCTATGTCTTTTTGTAATGATAATATCTCTTCTATGGTGTCACATGGTCCACTTAGTTTCATGTTGTCTGCATACTTAATGATATTATTATTCACCATGTCTTCTAGATCACCTATACATATTCTGAAGAATATTGGACCCAGGACCGAACCTTGTGGCACCCCACTAAACACCTTCCCCCTCTTCTGATAGATAACCCCTTATAGACACTTTATGTTTCCTTCCTGTCAGCCAATTATTTATCCACTGTCTAATTCCCTTATCAACATTAAATTTACTAATTTTTTTTGTTAATTGCCCAATGTGGAACCAGATCAAATGCTTTGCAGAAGTCGAACATTACTACTTCTATAGATCTATTTTTATCCAGATTATCACTTATATTTTCATAACAACAAACTAAGTTTGTAATACATGACCAACCTTTGCTGAATCCATGTTGGTTCTGATCAAATGTATTAGTAGTATTTAATTTTAGAAGAATTTTGTTTTTGATTAGTCTTTCTAACATTTTACATGGAATTGAAGTAAAACTGATTGGTCTGTAATTGGCTGTGTCAGTTTATGAAACCTTTTTATAGATAAGTATGATAGTTGATTTTTTCCAGTCTGTTGGAATTTCACCTATGTTTAGTGATTTTTCATATAATATTTTTAGGGGGGTATATATATATATATATATATATAGTTTTTCATAATCTTTAACATGTCTGTTGTTATATTGATTGGGCTTGGTAAGCTATGATTTTTCAAGTTTGATAATTAATTTATGAAAAAGGATTTCATTGCTGCAAATTGTGAAAAAGGATTTGCAAATCAGGATCCTTTTTCACGATTTGTGAAAAAGCCTTTTCTATTTCCACAAAATGAGAGCAAAAGAAGCGCGAAAAAAGATTGTTTTTTGCAATTTGCAAAAAAGAATGTTTATATCTTTCTTTTGTCACTTCAGAGTACACAAATGGTTTGGAATTTTGGTATGAAATTTTCAGGAAACAAGGGGATTGGTTCACAGATTTGCCTTTTGTTGGTTTGGTGAAAATATATTACTTTGCTCTGGAGTTCTGTGGGGTTGAATTTTGCTTTGTTTCCCATGAGATAACATTGAAATGGGAGGTGTACACAGTCATTTTTTGTCACTCTGCTGTAAAGAAACGGTTTGTAAATTTGTTCTGAAATTTTGAGGGTACAAAGGGCTTGCCCCACTGATGTGCCTTTTTCTGATTTTGTGAAAATATATTAATTTGGTGTTGAGTTACAGAAGTTTAAAATTTCGCTGTGTTTTCTATAGGATTACATTGCATTGTCAGGTGTTTATTTGGGTCTGCACACTACAAGATGGGAGTGTCGGGCCCAGTAGGCCCGACGCTTCCACATGCAAAGAGAAGTAGCACTACACCATCTCAAAAATTATGCATGGATGGGAGCACATGGCCCAGAGGGCCCTGTGCTGCCACACACACATGGATATCATTAAGGACTGATGGGATTTCAGAGAAATATGTATACAATTACAATGTCTCAAAAATTATGGATGGCTGGCACTGTGCACTACCACACACAAATATGAATACAATTATGCAGTGATGGAAGTGCAGGCCATATGCATACATCATGGGCCCTCTGCAGCCACATGCAAATACCCAGAGGATAATGGAGTGATGGGAGTGCAGGGCCCAAATGGTCCTGCACTCCCACAGGGACATGAGGATACAATTACAATCTCTTAAAAATTATGGGTGGTTGGGAATGCAGGGCCCACAGGGCCTTGCGATTCCACAGGTAAATAAGTCTATGATTATATTTTCTATAAAAGTAAGGAAATTCTCTGCAAAAAAACTTTGTTAATGCACCATTAGGGTTCCAATGAAAAAAGTAGGGAAATGCAGTCTTAGGGTTCCCAATCCTACCATCCCACCCCAACCCTGCATGCAGGAAGAGGTGTGAGGGTGTGCCTTGTGGTTGTGGACCCTAATGCTCACCCCATTCTCCTATACTGCACCCATGTTTGGTTACTTACTCGTGGAAAGGGGTGATTGCTATTGTTCACAACTCCAAGGCAAACCACTCACACCTATTCCTGCATGCAGGGTGGGGGTGGGGTGTTAGTGTTGGGAACCCTAAGACCTCCTTTCCCTACATTTGTCATTGGAATCCTCATGGTGCATTAATGAAGTTTTTTGCAGAATATGTATAGATAGATAGATAGAGAGATAGATAGATAGATAGATAGATAGATAGATAGATAGATAGATAGATAGATAGATAGACATAGCAATAGATATAGATATAGATAGATAGATATTATACAGCTGTGGTCACGCCTGTATATTAGGGTTGAGGAGGCACTTTAATGTTAAAACCCAGTTTTTGCACCTTTATAACTTTGCCCCCATTCAACTGATTTAAATGCAATTTGGAAAGCCCAGCATTTGTACCAGGCTCTCTTGATCCTGCAAATTTCTTTTTTTTTGGGGGGGTCCTCCGTCACACATCTGCCTAGTCACGGCCCCCAGAGCTCCCACCACCAGCCTATTTGCCGCCCCTCCCGGTCACCCCTGGCTTACCCCCTTGGGGTGGGGCTGAGGCACCGGTTCCTCCCCTAATACCAGTGCCTCGGAACTAATAACTGGTTGGGAGTGCGGCAGCAGGGGTGAATTGAAGCCTGGGGAGGCTTCACCTAGACGGAGGATCCCCCCTTCCTCTTTTCCCCTGAGTTTTCTCCCAGGGGCAGGGACGTGCAATGACGCCAGTGTCCGCCCCACCTCCCCAGAAACTAGCGCGGCAGCGCAAGAGCTCCCGGCCTCTGCCAGGAGTCCTCAGTGCTCTGGATGCTGCCCGCACCCTCCCCCCGGAGAAGGAGAGCAGTCCACAGGATGCTCCATCCTCTACCCTGGTCAGTTTTCCGACGACCCGGGTCCGCTCCTCAACCCGGTCGCTGAGTCGCAAGCGAAATCCCACCGCTGTGCCAACGGTCTGGCAGATCCCGCAAATTTCATGTAGATCAATTCAGTGAGGGAAAAATTGCAGAAGTGCCAAAAAAACTAAAAGCCTCCTTTTTTAAGACTTTTTTTGCACTCCAATAACTGACAAACTATAAAGATTTTAAACCTGAAACCTTCAGGTTTGATAGAGTATGGTCCAAGGTACATGCTTCTGTGGTTTGCACATCTCACATTTCAGTACTTTTTAAATTATTTAAGACAAAAGTTCCATTTGTGAGCATGTGCAGTTTTAAAAATCAATGTTGTATGGATAGCTGTTTTTTTGCAACAACAGCTGGTTGCACTATATGACACAGCTGTTGTTTACTGAACGACAGTTGTGTCATATAGTGCAACCAGCTGTTATTGAGACTCATATGTCAGGGACAGGGCTACTGTCATTGTAGCCCCACCACCCTGACTGTGCTATGCCTTAAGGTGTTATCTGTACACAGGGGGCCCCAATCCCTGGTGGCAGTGTTCATTTGTTTATTTATTTTTTACATTTTTTGTATAATCCGACACCTGGATGCCCACCCACGGTGTTAGATGCCCCCCACAGACTGTTGCTTTAATATACTTGCCAACTTGGGGGGGTCCAATCCCTGTGTCAGCATTCATAAGTCCCATTCCAGCAGTGTGGGACACTGGAGATCCCAACCCCTGTGTACCAAAATAGATTTATTTATGTGTACCTGCAAAAATGAAAATCATCCCTGATGTCTTTTTTTAACCTGATAAAATAAAACCATCCCTTGTCATTGCCCCATCTCCCTACCCCCAACACAACCCTTCCACTGAGTATCCACTACCCCATATCCCCCTTTACCTTATACTTACCTCTGGAGGTCATACATTATCATCTTCTGTAGACCCAGATATGTCTGCACTCTTCAAAGCCAAATAGTGAACTAAGGAATAAAGGTAAGTGCCATATAATGTATTTCAATAGCATTTTGAACATATGTTCATAACGTTAATGCTGACATTAGGGTTGTAGAATGCAATGTGCACAAAGAAGGTAAATTAAAAAAACATTAGGGATTTGGGTCCACGAAGTATTGGCAAATCAGTGGTGTGGTCTTCCTTGGGGTTGTCAACCCTAATGCCCATCTCCCTCATCAGATGAGCTTAGATGTGATGTCTTCATGCAGAACCACAGGGCCCAGCGTGAAGAAATCAATGACAGATTATGTTGGCCATACTGTTTCACTATGACATGCTAGATTAGAGCTGTACCTTGTGCTTCAAACAGGAGGCTACAGGCTGAGGAGGGAGGGGTTGGCAATTAAAGGTTGACAATCCCAAGGAAGATCCCCACTGATTTGCCAATACTCTGTAGACACAAATCCCTAATGTTTTTTTCCTTTCCCTTCTTTGTGCGCTTTACATTCAACAACCCTAATGTCTGCATTAACATAGTTTTTTTTGCAATATAGATAGATAGATAGATAGATAGATAGATAGATAGATAGATAGATAGACAGACAGACAGACAGACAGACAGATAGATATAATACATGGATGTAAACTTTCCCTATAGAAAGGGCTAGCATTTATTTCCCTGTATACCTGTGACTAATCCAGCAATCAAAGCTATATACCTGACTAATCAATGAATTACAGCTATATACCTGCACTAATAAAAAGTAAATATCTGTACTACATTAAACTCTATGGGATATCACAAATAACACAATTAACACAGCATTAGGAAGATAGCCAAACCAATGAACAAGCTGGAAAAGAACCTGGAAAGAAGACACTTACACACAAAACCCTCCCAAACCCAGAAATCTCCCAAACGCCTACCCGTGCTTACTACACAACATTCTCTTCTTGCTGCAAGAGACCTTCAGGTGCCATAACATGATCACGCATGCAATCTCCATAACAATAACCATCCTAATGTATTATACTCAATAAATAATGGGTAAGGGTGGAACACTCAGAAGTATACCCATCTCGGGGGCTAATTAAGGAAATAAAGCCACTCACCATTCAGGCTCATACCTGTATTACCCTAATTAGCACCCTTGATGGATAGACATCCTTGTATACCACCCTTAACCAGCCCACTGTTAGATAGATAGATAGATAGATAGATAGATAGATAGATAGATAGATAGATAGATCAATCTATATATACAGTCATGGCAAAAAACTCAATTTAATGCAACAGTTTGGGTTGTTCTACAGTGACAAAAGTGAAGACATTGGGTGTTAGGGTTGAAAACCCTAACTGTGCATCACCCCCACCACCACCACCATCACACACACATATACATGCAAGTAGGGGAAGGACCAAGGCAACACAACCAATTACACACAATCAGCAGGAGGTGTATACCTGTATTACCATAGCAAGTAGGTAAGAAATCTAACTTCAGGTATCATACAGTATTTCCAAACTTCTTTCATGAGGTTAATTCACCCAAAAGTGAAACAAGGTGGCAGTAGCGAAAACTGTGTACCTTGCTACATTTTCGACATATGGGTGGCGAAAGGCGTCATGGGTGCCACATGGTTAGTCTATGTGAAATTGCTCAATTTTGGAATAGTGTAACTTTGTAATCCTTAAGTATTTTAGTACAATAGCAGGAACAAGCACATCTGTGGGACCAGATCTTGCCACCCTGCAAATTTCAGTACAAAGAACTCAACCATTTGCTTGCAGGATAATGACAAACATGTGCAGTCAATAGGAGCATACTTTCACAAAATACAGTTGCAAATATGAAAATGTCATAGCACGATACTTTCACATTTGTGAAAGTCACTTTTGAAAGTATTTCAGGGAATATGCAAAATCCTGTTTTGGATCTTGCGAACCCCAAAATACCATATGTGTACTCTGTGTTATGTGTTGGTGGCAGCGTGTGGCCCTAGATGTCCAGTTGTCTGTAGTGATATGTGTTTAGTGGTGCTTGGAATGTCCAGGATGAGAGTTAGCAGTGAATGACCCCATGCCACAGCCTGATGGGAGCATGGGTGTGTGATTTTGTGGATTACATAGCTGTATGTAATTCCTGTTACCTGCTGCTGGTTGTGTGTGATTGGTTGTGTTGCCTTGGTCCTTCCCCTACTTGCATGTATGTGTGTGTGTGGTGGTGAGGGGGGTGGGGGGGAATGCGCAGTTAGGGTTTTCAACCCTAACACCAAATTTCTTCACTTTTGTTGTTGTGGATCAAACTTAACTGATGCATTAAACTGAGTTTTCACCATGAATTTCCCTTCTTTATGAGAATGCATACTATAAATAGTGAATGGAATGTGGTGATGGGAGCACGGGGCCCGCCATGTGATTTTTTGTCACTTCGCTGTGCCAAAACTGTATGACCAACTGAAATGAAAATTGGTAACTGATGAAAATGCACTAAAATGGCGGACTGTGAAGTGGGCCAAATTGAAATGGCCATAACTCTGGAACATAACAACATTTTTTCTCCAAACAAAAACTGCCATGTTCCTTTAAAAAAGGTCTTTCTTCTTGCCAACATTCAGACCAATCAACCACACACTGGCTGTGCTATGTGTCACAGAAGGCAGTGCAGAAAAATAGCTAAAACAATATTTTGCATTGCACTATGCAAACACAAAACACAAATGGTGATGGTAACACAAACAATGAAGAAAACAGTGAGGTAAAATAAAACAGGAATGCTAACTGAAATGCAAACGCAAGTGCAAATGGTAACGCACATGGCGACGCAAACGTAAACAATAACGCAAATGGTAAGAGAAAAGGCAAATGTTAATGAAGACAGAAATGGTAATGCAAATGGTAATGCAAATGCTCACAGCAACAGAAATGCAAACATTAACAAAAACAGTAAAGCAAATGCTAGCGGAAATGCAAACGATAAAGAAAATGCAAACGATAACAGAAATGCAAACAGAAATGCAAACGGTGATGGCAACGGTAATGCAGAAGGAAACAATAATGAAATCAACAACAGAAATGCTACAGGAAATGCAAATGCTAAGGCCAACAGAAATGCAAATGGTGATGAACACGCAAACAGTAACGGTAATGCAATTGGAAATGCAAACGGTTATGGTAACACCAACGATGACGCCACAGGGAACTTTAACACAAATGGAAACACAAATGCAAGTGCATACCCAAACACAAATGGTATTGTGCATGGTCACGATAATGCAATTGGAAATGCAAATGCTTACGGTAACACCAACGATGACGCCAAAGGAAACACAAACGCAAATGGAAATGCAAACGGAAGCGCGAACACAAACTCAAATGGTAATGCACAAGGTGACGCAAAAGGAAATGCAAACAGTAACAGTATGCAGTGTCAGTGACTCAGTAGGTAGCACACTTGTCTCTGAGGCCGGGAGATCAGAGGGCCGTGGGTTCAGTTCCCACATCTGGCACTTGGGTTAATATCCCAGTACTGACACTGTAGTGCAGCATGAGAGGGGGTGCTGCACTTCTGAGGTGCCGTCTTTCAGATGAGGCATTAAACCGAGGTTCCATCTGCCTGGATTGGTGGTAGTTCAGGTGGATGTTAAAGATCCCATGGCACTTATCTAAAAGAGTAGGGGAATTTCCCCGATGTCCTGGCCAAATTTCCCTCATTCACTAAAAATACCACCAACAGCTTAATCTGGTTCAAGGTCAGTTGGCATTCATCTGTAGCCCCCTCCCCCAGGTCGTGCCTGAAAATAAGCAGGATTTGTCTAGTGCACTTATCTGGTCAACAAAAATTAAATAAATAAATAAATAAATAACACAAACACAAGCGCAAATGCAAACGCAAGGGGTAACGCACATGGTGACGTAAACAGAAATGCTAACACAAATGGTAATGGAAACACAAGCAGAAATGCTGACTGTAACAGTAACGCAAACGTACACACTTTTTTTCCCAAAAATGTGCATTCAGAAGCACAGTGAATACAAAGAATGTATGCATAATAATGGCCCTCAGAACAGAAAATGAACACTCGGAATACTAAATTGCTTATATCTCAGGAACAGTATGAAGTAGAAAAAAAAAATTAAAATCTCATATTGTTTATGACTTTCCTGGCTAGTTTTACACTTAGCTCCCTAGTGGGGGGGGGGGCTAAGCATTTTCTGATGAAAAGTCCATATCTCGAAGTGTTTTCGAGATACGGGCCCCAAAAGCTGCAGTGGATGCTGTAATGTTAGCCTATGGGAAAAATTGTCAACTTTTGAGTGAAGTAACTTTGTAGCCCTCTATTATTTTTTCACTGAACCACCAAAAGGCACATCTGTGGGATCTTGGCTTTCTTCCCTCCAAATGTCAACCCAAAAGACCAAACCATTCTTTTGCAGCAGGGTGGCAAAGATTTCTTATTGTTTTGGGCATAGTGTCGCAAAGTAGTGTCATGATTTGCGACACTTTCGCAAAATCACGAAAGTGTCAAATGTGCAACACTACTTTGCGACACTACAGTTTACAAAAATGTAAAAAACATATTTCTGGGGTGTTTAACCCCCCAAAAAGACATGGCTAGCATCCTCAGGGCTCGACTAGGCGAACACAAAAAGATTGGTGTCTCTAGAGGGTCCCAAATTTAAATGCCAAGCATCTCTGTGACCACCAACTGAAAACAAGATGTCAGATTTGTGACATAACAGGGGTCATTTGCGACACTAAAAACTGCATTTGAGACATTGTCGAACTTTTTGTTAACTTTTCCTATTGACTATAATGGGAAACTTGTTTTCTGAATAACTTTTGAAATGTTTAATATTTTTTCACGAAATCTTCGAAAGGCACATGGGGGCCCTGGCTGCATGTTCCCTGAAGGTTTCAGGCTAGTCGCACAGACTGTGCGACCTGTAGGCATGAGCAAAGAATGCACAAAATTGTGTAATTTGTGGGGTTTTTTGCGCTCTGTAGCTCTGCAACTGTATACCCAACCATTGCAAAACTTTGCAGATCCAGAGATCTATGGTACCAGACTGGGCATTCCAAATTTCAGACAATTCCACCATACAGTGGAAAAGTTATTAAGCTGCCAACCTTCAGATTTAACCTTAAATGGGGTACTCAACCCTAACTATAGTGGCACTACCGTGCCACTATAAGATATATATATATTTATTATACACACACATCATCATCATTGTCATCGTCATCACCATCATCCTTCAGTAAAGTCTAATTCATTTAGCTTTTTTGAGTTATCAAGACTGGCAAAAAAATGG
Organism: Neoceratodus forsteri; assembly: GCA_016271365.2. Classification (NCBI taxonomy): domain Eukaryota; kingdom Metazoa; phylum Chordata; order Ceratodontiformes; family Ceratodontidae; genus Neoceratodus; species Neoceratodus forsteri. Next base: position 195,885,545 of record CM057456.1, read on the forward strand.
AGCATGATCAGATATTTGTGTGCCTCCAGATAACATTTTTGATATCCCATGAATAATCTCATATGAAACAAAACAGGTTTCACTTCTAGAATATGACTAGTGGATACTGGAAAAGAGGAATATACCTCCTCATCTGGCTCAGAAAAGTTTTAATACATCTTTAAAATTAAAATCTCTCAGTAGATTATTTAAATTAATTGGTATTCTTTTTTTCCCTCTTTTTAACCTAAAGATCTATCTGTTTCTAATAATGTAATATGTAAATCAGCCACAATCACATACTGTATAGAGAAAACAATTGCACTAGATTTAGAAAACAAATTTGTAAAAAACTCTGTATCCTTGTGAATAGGTGCAGAAATATTATCTAATGTATATTCGAGATGTCCTTTTTTTAATCTAAATATAAAATGTCTTCCCCATGATTTGATATATTGTTATTGATTGTAGCTTTGAATTGGCTACTGAAAATGAAAGCCCCCCCCCTCAGCATCCTTTTGAAAGGGTACATTAATCTCCCAGAATTTACTAAGTCTTAAAAAATATTTAAAGACATTCTCCAAAATATTGGTTTCTTGTAAAAAGAAACAATTTAGTTTATTTTTTTCTTGCTTCATAAAAAGTACTTGCTTTGCAAATTTTATTCTAGTTTCTCATCCCCCTCACATTCCATTAATTAAATTTCAGTTTATTAATCTAATAGTTTCTATCGCTAGAAATGGAAACAAAAATAGTCAGTATCAATGTAGAGATTTTCCTGGGCAGCCCCAAAAACCTATATCCAAAATAATAATAATTACTGGTGAGCATTTTTTTTCAATTGGATCACTGAGTTGATATTTGCCGTAATAACCAGTCGGTTATTACAGCATTCATGTGCTCCATCTATCAAAAAGGAGCACTCCCTCATTGACTCCAATTTTCTGAGTGGGCAGGCTAAACAGTTGTGAAAACATGGCGGATCCATATCTTAGTTAGCGAGGAGCAGCCAGGGGTACATTCTCACCTTCACATAATCATTGTTTCTATTTATTTTGTTGATCCTACTTTAAATATTACCATATATTTTTTTTAAAGTATCTGCTTGATCCTGCAGTTCGCTAGCTTTGGGCAACATACACCATCGGTGGGGATGAGTTTGTGGCTGAAACAGGTAAGAGCGAGTGTAATCTCGATCCCGGTTTTAGCTGTAAGTTTTTTAAAAAATTATTTTTGAATTTGGGAGCAGAGTGAGCTAGAGGGCAATGTGGGGCAAGAGGGAAAGGGACTGGAGACTGCTGCACAGCTCAGCTGGGGAATGTAATGTGGAATCTGGGGGGGAGAGAGAAAGGAAGCTGCTGCATTTGGTGCCCCAGAGAACTACAGTAAAGCTGCCATGGGGATTTCTTGAGAAAAACAGAGGGAGAGAAAGTTTACATGTGTGTGTGTGTGTGTGTGTGTGTGTGTGTGTGTGTGTGAGAGAGACAGAGAGAGAGAGAGAGCGTGTGTGTGTAAGGGGGAGGGGGGATCACAGCACTCTGGTTGAAAAAAATTGCTCTCCAGCAAATTATATAAAATAAAAAATGGGGAAGTGTGTGCCTATGAGAATTTAATGCACACCCTTGGTGTGGGATGCTTTGATAAACCCCTCGGCCTTCGCCCTCGGGGTTTATGTAGCATTCCACACGTCGGGTGTACATTAAATTCTTATATCATACACTTCTCCATCCTTTATTCTCTATTTATATAATGGCGAGAAAGAATGCTGGTCTCTGATTGATTAGTCTGGGGCTGGATCCATGATGTTATCCCAGTATAAAATCACAGATCTAGTCCCAGCACATGCATGACCAAATGACATGACAAAAAAATCACTCCACAAGCCATGAAAAAGTTGCCCACACTTGGCATGGCCCACCTCAACTTTGCCAGTACTTAACAATATCCTAAAAGTGTAAATCCCTCCCTCCCCACAGCACAAAAAACCAACAAAATTAAACTGAGAACCATAACACATTTCCCCAAATCCCTGTGATCAGTTTTCTTATTCATTTAAAAAAAAGAGAGAGGGGGAGAGAGATGTGAAAGCCGTCTTTGCACTCAGCTTCACAGCAGCCCCCAGCTGTATTGTCAAGACCCTCTTTAAAGCTAGACACACTCGATGATTCTTCATGTATCTTTTTTTTTTTAATTAAAAAAGTATTGTTAGTGAAATGTAAAGCCCTCAGTTTGGCTTTACAAGATATCACTTCCTCCCACTCTCTAGACAACCCCCCTTGAAAAACTAAAAGCTGTCACTATGATCAGCTTTTGCACACTCTGTCCCACTCTCCTCACAGTCTCCCAGGCAACCTAGCAGAAACGTACTGAGTGCATGCCTAACACCACGCTTTAGTGGACTTACCAGGTCAAATTTTTCCCATTTCTCACAGATGGCACTTCAGTGTAACCACATCTTTCCAGCTTCACTCATCTACTGGGAGAACCCACAGAGGCATGATAGAAAGACAGGGGTGGGGGGTGGAGGTGGTGATCTCCAACAGCTAGGACTGTGAGAGTGGTGGCAGGATGAATGAACTCACATTTCTTGGTGGTGCCAGCAGTAAGAGTGAGGGACAGAAAAGAAACAAACACAATCCAGAAAGAAGATTAAAAACTTAAACTAAAAAAATGTGGCTTAACAGTACAACAAAGAAATACAGAAGAGAACAACACAAAGATTGTTGTGCAGACTCAAGAGTGCATAGCTGCATTTACAAAATGTTAGCCCCACCTACCAGACAAAACAGTAAATCAGGACTATTTTAAAAAAAGTATACCTACCCTTTTAAAAAACACCAAAAAATATACTTTTAAATGTACTTTTTCAACTTTTTAATTTTTGTTGTTACACACGAGCCATTGTATAATAGGAATAATGCACTCCAGGGTGTTGGATGCACTCAGCATGTGGCCTCATTCCTATCCACCTGAGGTGTGACATTATCCCAGCATGATGCACACACTGTCATGGATTATTCCTTCAGTAATAACATTGTTGATCTATTGCTAATCCCTTAAAAATAGGGCACACTATAGTCTGACAATAAACAATTACATATGTTTCCGTTATGGTTAACTTTTCTGAGCATTTTATAATTCAAAAAAAGAATTTTTTTCTAAACTCTGCTTATCCTCTCCCTCTTCCTCCCTCCCCCCCCCCACTCATCTTTGGAATATCAATATTTACTTTGTCTTGTATCTCTATTGTGTATCAAGGGATCTCCCCAAATGAAATGAAGAAGAAAAAAAATATCCATATATACAACAGAGACCAATTACATCTGATGATTGCTTCCAATATCCCACCCTTTGTTAGTCTTTTAAGATGGCTAATGGGCACAATGATTGACTGTATGCAAGTTTGTAACTAGCTAATCCCCTAGAAATGCCCCAAGAGGAATTTCAGATTATTATATTTAGTTTCCATCCTTTTAATTCTATTAATTACAAATTTGCCTCTCCCCTGAAATCAATATAACAATCTATCTATCTATCTATCTATCTATCTATCTATCTATCTATCTATCTATCTATCTAATAATCGGAATTGGTGGTATACAAGGATCTATACCCATCAAGGTTGCTAATTAGGGCTATAAGGCCTTGAGCCTGAAGGGTGAGTGGCTTTATTGACCTAATTATCCCCTGAGATGAGTAGACTTCAAAGTGTTCCTCCCGTACCCATTGTTTCTTGAATGTAATATATTAGGATGATTACTGTAAGGTCTCTTGCAGCAAAGAGGGAATGGTGTGTAGAGAGTGCAGTTAGGAGTTTGGGGAATTTCTGGGTTTGGAAGAGTTTTGTCAATTTTTCCCAGGTTCTTTTGTAGCTTTTTAATTGGTCTGGCTGCCTTGTTAATGCTGTGCTAATTGTGTTATTAGTGGTGTTTCATAGGATTTAGTGGGATACTTGTGTATACGTTTTATTAGTGCATGTACATGCTTTTAATTGTTTGATTAGTGTAGGTATACAGCTTTAATTACTGTAGGTATATAACTGTAATTTATTGATTAGTGCAGGTATATAGCTGTAAGTTTTTAGATTAGTGCAGGTATATAGCTTTAACTGATAGGTTAGTAACAGGTATACAAGGACATAAATGATGGTCATTTCAGTTGGGCAAAGTTCCCATCCATGCATTATATAAATTGCAAAAACTATGTTACTGCTCTAGTTAGGGTTACAGCCACAATAGTAGGTAAATGTAAGGTTAGGATTTCCAACCCTAACACCCCTCTCCCACCCTGCACACACCAACCGGCATTGGTGGTGTGCCTTGGAGTCATCAGCCCTAATGCTCACCGCATTCCATAAGTAAATAAACTGAGATGGGTACAGCATAGGAGAATGGGATGAGTGTTAGGGCTGATGACCGCAAGGCACACCCCCTATACCTGCTGGTGTGTGCAGGGCAGGGTGGGTTGTTAACTTTGGAAACCCTAACACCACATTTCCCTACCTCTGTAGCTGTAACCCTAATTAGAGCATTAACACAGCTTTTTCCACTGTGTTTCCTTACTTTTCAAGATAGTATAATCGTATCTTTATTTGCCTGTGGGAGGGCATGGCCCTCCAGGCCCTGCACTCCCATCTCTCCATAGATAAGTATATGTATATACCTGTAGCTCTGGAAGCACAGGACCGTCTGGGCCCTGTCTTTCCATTTGTAGGATAACAGTGACCAAATTGTTAGCATAGTCATCTTATTAACCCACGTCATGTACCCAGTACATAAAACTTTTAGATTCATGCCAAAACATAAATGTGAGCAACTGCAGCACCATTCCATGTCACCGATGTGAAAACACTTTTTGGCCAGGATTTGAAAAATGACAGCTGTCACATACATGAGGTAGGGTAAGAAAAATGCTATGTTGAAAATCTGGGGTCAAAATTTTTTAAATGTCCAATGTTATGAGCGTGCATAGCAAAATTGCAACAAATGATCATAACTTTACCATTTTTAATAATTTTGTCCCCAAATTTTTAACATAGCCTTCTTATGACCCCACCCCATGAACAATGCCAAGAAATATTGTCAAATCTCAACCTAAAAGTGATTTTACCAACTGACAACAAAATCACCTTTTGGACAGGAGTTGCATAATGACAGTCACACTGTTCGTGAGGTGGGGTCCCCCAAAAGGCCATAATGAAAATTTGGAGTCAATATCTCAAAAAAAATGGCTAAGTCATGCATAAAAGTTGAAACCCCCTTTGAAATACATTGAACCACATTTACCTTAGTTTCTCATATTGCAGTCGCCATTTCCAGCAGCAAGATGTGTCTTCGATCAGAGAGTGGGTCTTGGACTTGGGACCTGTTCAGGTGAGTGAGGGTGTGTGGGGGTGTACTGGGGTGTGTGAGAGGGGTGGATGGTGCTGAGTGGGAGGTGGGGGTGGGGGGACGCTGATTGGCAAGGGACTGTTTTCTTTTTTTACAGGATTTGAAAAAATCAAGGAACTAGAAATAGTTTTTATGTAATTAGATGCAAATAAAAATATGCAGGAGCTTGTAAATATTTTTTGTTCTAGTTTCTTTTCTTTTGACATATACAGCACTTTGTCGTGTCTTTCAGCAGTCCTTGTTAACTATCTGGGAGATAATAACATTGATACAAAAAAGTAAAAAGCTGATATAGCATGTAACTTGAAGGAAGTTAAGAGATAGATAATTTAAAATAGTTTGAGCAGAACTGCACTGCAGGTTAAGTAAACAAATTCAAAAATCAGTTTACGGTATAATAAAATGTATATGAAGATTAACTGGAAAATTATAGGAGAACATATTCAAAATGTGGAAGACTGCTGCAGAGAACTTAGTCCCATAATATTGTTTTCATTGTTATTTTATTTCATTCATTAATGCCTTTAAAAATAAACAGATTGAGCAAGTTGAGTGCACTATATTATTATATTCAAGATCATTACAAGTCAATTTTATAGTTTTTTCATATTAGTTTGTTGTTCAGTTCAGTTTTATTCAAGCAGAGTATGTCATCAATTACAAAATAAATGTGCATGGTACAGATTCCACATGATACTGATATCTTAACCCAGCTTAGCAAAGCTAGTTTTCACCATCTTGCAAAATCAGCACCATATTTTCTGACTAGGAAGCATTCCATTTCCTACATGTTTGCATCCCTCTTTTTTCCTGATGCACGAGGATTGCATCTGTTTACAATCAAAAGCAACAGAAATAGCTTTCATGTAATTTGATGCAAATAAAAAAAATGCAGGAGCTTGTAAATATTTTTTGTTGTTTCTTTTGTTTGACATATGCAACACTTTGTCATGTCTTTCAGCAGTTCTTGTTAACCACTTGGGGGATAATGACATTGATACAAAAAAGTAAAAAGCTGATATAGCACATAACTTGAAGGAAGTTAAGAGATAGATAATTTAGAATATTTTGAGCAGAAAAGTACTGCAGATTAAGTAAACAAATTCAAAAATCATTCTATGATATAATAAAATGTATATGAAGATCAACTGGAAAATTATAGGAGAACATATTCAAAAAGGGGAAAACTTTGTTGCAGAGAATTTAGTCCCATAATATTGTTTTCATTGTTATTTTATTTCATTCATCAATGCCTTTAAAAATAAACACATTGAGCAAGTTGAGCGCACCATATTATTATATTCAAGATCATTACAAGTTGATTTGATAGTTCTCTCATATTATTTTGTTGTTCAGTTCAGTTTTATTCAAGCAGAGTATGTCATCAATTACAAAATAAATGTGTATTGTTCAGATTCCACACAATACTGGTATCTTAAACCAGATTAGCAAAGAAAGTTATCAGCAGGATCCTGCATATTTTACTAATAAATTTGCAATTAATCTAAGGCATGGTAATCTACAAATATTATCACAATTGGGAGGGAGGGCTCTGACTTCTTATCATCTTGTAACTTCAAGTCCAAAAAATCCCAGATGCTGGGCTGTCATGTCTCTCTGCATGGGATGACCTGCTGCTGCATCTGCCTCTTGTGGGACAAACACGTGGACTTCAGGCAAACTGTGACATACTTCTACCTTATTTTACATCACTTAACAATTCACTGTCTCTTATAGTTACAGCTAAAGGGTTGTCTCCCCATTGAGAATTTTACACACTTGACAGTTTTATACAAACCTCATACATTTTCCAGAGGTTGTACAAATGAAAGTATACCTATCCTCCCCTTGGTCATGAATTGGCAAGCACATACTTAATTCCTATAAAATTATTCAACATGAAATAAAACATTTTCTAACGTGCTTTCATGAAGTCTTTCAGTGATCTGAATAACTGTCCTGTAAAACATCTCAGTTAAACAGTGCTGGTGATTGCTGTTAATATGAAGATACCACTGGCCGCTTTTCTCAGGTTCATCTCCTCTCTTCAAACAGCACCTTTGCCCTGCCCGGTTCCAGGCCTCCTACAATGAATTTGCTGTCTCGGTGTCTTGCAAATTCACATGTTATGTTGCCCTGCTTTTAAACATTGATAACAGAAAGGACTTCTGCTAGAGCAGCCACAAAACGTAACTTCATGCTTAGTACATGGATGTGATGTTCCATGTGTGTGTGTGTGTGTGTGTGTTGCAAAAATCTATATTAATGCAAAGGTATATGGTTACATGGTTTCCCTATATATAAGGGACAGCAGTGTAAAGGCTTCTGAGACTGAGGATAAAGGATGGAGAAAGTGGATGGGGGGGTACTAGACACCAGGGAAAACATGCCAGGCAACCAAAAAAGGGTTTTGCTGAAAAAAAGGATCTTTTCACTGGATGGGGACAGTAATCGTAGGGTGGGTGGTGCCACTAGATAGCAGGTAACTAAACAAAAATCACAGTGATGGTGATTGGCAAGTGAGGGGTGCCACTAGACACCATGGACCAAACTGGACAGAACGGGGTTGGAGATTGGAGGGTAGGGGGGTGCCACTAGACACCAGGGAAAAGCATGGCTGACAACTCACTTTGCAGCTGGCCACACAAGTTCAGCTGTGGCTACAGAAGTGAAGAAATTCCTGCTGTTCTCATACAGAGAAAGCAGTGCGAGTGCTCCTCTTGCTAAGCTGGTTACCTTGGGTTTTGGGTGCCCAGAAAATGTGTTTCTGGTCATAATGTCAAAAACAAACATCAGAATCTAGTTAAATGGCTACCGTTCAGATACATTCTGATTTTTGCTTTTAAAACTCACAGCACTTTTATGTATTTTCCGTGTTTGTCAGTTTGTGGAAAAAAATGAATGAGATGGCAGTTGGTACGGCCCCAAAAATGTTTGGTGCCCTGCCAATTCAGTGGTGCAAAACCAAAAACCAGCATTTGTGGCATCTAATTTTTACTTTTGCCACAGAATGTTACCTGAAAACCACTACTGCGTATGCGCAGATTAGAAAACATTAAATTTAAAAGCCTTATAACGCGGTAATCCTTTAATATTTTTTCACCAGACCGTTCAAAGGCATTACCTTGGGATATGACACATGTCCTGGCAAGTTTGAGGAAAAATTCTATACCACGTAGGCTGTAGGGGAGAGCAAAAAATAAAAAAACACGTTAAGTATGGGAAAAAAGACATTTACAAAAAATGACATATGCAGATCTCAGAAACTGCACAAGCTGCCATGAAAAGAAATTCCACAGATCAAGACCTTGCCTCCCAGACAACACATGCAAAATTTCAGCTCATTTCATCTACTGGAGCTAAAGATATTAATGTGTAAAGTTAAGGCTTTAACATTGAACAGACTGGGGTGTGTGGCTAGCTCTACAGCATGGTGGACGTGTTCTATCTGAGCTCCTTTGACCACATCACTTAATGCCAACAAAACAGCAGAGTTCTAGGAGATGAAGTGACATCATTCACATCTACTAGCTCCTGCAGGTAAATGGCAATGGGCCAGCAAAAAAGTAAACAACTAAAGCTTACCTTTGATCCAATAGAGCTTTCAAGAGAACAGCATCCTGGGCCAGAGTCCCGTACATGATCACCAGCCCAGACAGCCATGGAGCAGGAGTGCAGCATGACCAAGTTGGAACAGTCCTTGGCAGGAGTACCTGCCACACTTGCTAACATGCAGGCTGAGATTAAAGCTGGGTTTATGAATATTCCAACCCAGATTACCCACTTGCAGTCCGTGGTCACCAGTCTCTTCGACTCTACTGCCTCACATGCTACCCGCATTGATGAACAGGAGAGGTGGGTTAATGAACTTGAAGATACTGTGGTTTCTGTTTTCTGTGACCATAATACCCTGCAGGAGACCATCAAAGAGCTGCAAACCAGTGTGGACGACCAGGAAAATAGGTCCCAGAGATCGAATCTGTGCATAGTGCCACTCCCTGAAGGCATAAAGGTCAAGAATCCAAAGCAGGAACTACAAAAATGACTCGTTCAAAATCTTAACTTCAAACCGGATGCCCTGCAGTATGAAATCAAAAGCACTCACAGGGTTGGCCCCCTCTCAAGCCGGGCGATTGTCCCTGACATTGCTTCATTAAGTACTAATGCTACACTGATAAAGAGAATATGCTGCAAGCAGCAAAGTCCAAGGGGCCAATTACTGTAAAGAATGTAAAGGTGTTTATCCTCCATGATTACAGTCGGGAGCTTCAATTTAGAAGGCAGATGTTCAACCTCGTTAAAACAAAGCTACACTCATTGGGCTGGTCATTAACTTTCCTCTACCCTGCAAAGCTTCAGATAGAACATCCAGGGAAGCCCAGAAAATATTTCACAAACTACCTGGAGGCCAAGCGGTGGGTCTGGTCTGAGGGAGGAGGTTGCCTGTCTTCAGATCGACCTGGCAAGGATTCAGAAAACCTCCTGCCCCACCCAGGGACCACCAGAGCCATTGCTGCTGCCTCAGAAGTTGCCATGAAAGAGGAGTGGTTGGACCATGGTGGGCTCAGCGAGGGTGAGGGTGGTGGTTCAGAGGTGCATCCCTCCAGATGTACCTCTCCACAATTCATACACAATTCTGGCAGACCGTGGTTCCTCTATGGAGGCACCCACAGTGGAGACCAAGAAGGATGCTGGGAACCTCCACAAAGGAGAACCAGAGGAGGGTGACATGAGACCCCACAGGGGAAGGAAACAACTCCTCATGGGGGATCCAATAATTAGGAAAGCAGAACTTGGGGGGAGGGGAAAGGGAGGTAAGGTGCCTGCCCTGTGCCATTGCTGGGAGGGAGAGGATGCAAATCCTTAGGATCTCAGGAGCAGCGGCACAGGAGAGGGAGCTGGATGTCATTGTCCACCTAGGGACAAATGACCTGGCTGAGAATGGGATCAGAGCAGTGCAGAAGGAGTTTGTAGAGTTGGGGAGGGGCCTTAGACAAGTAGCATGCATGGTAACCTTCTCAGAAGTGCTGCCTATCTATGGCATGGGTGAGGTCTGGGTACCTTGCACCATGGGAAACAATGAATGGTTAAAAAACTTGTGTGGAGCTCAGGGTTTTGGCTTCATTGGGGACTGGGGGTCCACCTGGAGGGATGCAGGCCTATGCTGGCACGATGGTATGCATCTGTCCAGGAGGGAAAACAGGATCCTAGGTGATAGGTTTAAATGCTTCATTGGCAAGCATTTAAACTAGCCAAGGGGGTTTGCACTGAAAAGAAGCATGGAAATCCCAGTCCATTCCCACAAAACATGGTAGTTAGTGAGGTAAACACTAAGGTACAGACGTCAATAGGGATCAGGACAGGGGTCAATGGAGAAAAAGGCAAAGACAATAAGGACAGGGATGGGGCTGAAAGGGGTAAGGCTATCAAAAAATTGAGGGTGATGAATACCAATGCATGTAGTCTGGGTAGCAAGCTTCCTGGACTAGTGGCCTTGATGGAAGAGGGACATCTGGATATCGTAGCAGTCACAGAAACATGGTACATAGAGAACCATGACTGGGACATCAACATACCAGGGTACACAATCTACAGGAGGGACAGGGAGGATAAAAGAGGAGGAGGAGTAGCTCTCTACATAAGGGAAGGGATGAAAGCAACAGAACTAAAGGGCAAACAGTGAGGAGAGGAGAGGAGGCATTGTGTGTCACCCTGAAGACAGGAGATGGCACCACAATCTGTACCGGGGTTGTATACAGACCCTCGTCTCAGGGGGGAGGAAATGGACAAGGAAATGATAGAAGCTATACTTAAGGGAGCCATGTGATGCGGCCAACTGAATAAGATGCACTCCAGAAAAGCTCCACTCACCCGACTGCTCAAATTAAGATAAAACTTCACAAAATACAAAAACAACTTTAATTTTGAATGCCATCCAGATTGCTGACCATTAACTGCATTCCCAGGGAAGGGCAGCTGGACTGGGATGGAAGCAAAAATGCGACAGGCGGCACCCCAACATACCCCGCCTGTCATGCCAGAGAAACAGCTGAAGAAACCCAGAGCTAACCCAGCTGTTACAGGCCATGCTCAGTCAATCTCAAGCTCCCCCTCGGTAGTGGTGGCCTCAGCCCCTCTCAGCTTGGAACAATTTCTCTCAGAGTTTCAACCTTTCAGGGATGAAGTCCGATCATTGGTATCTGATGTAAAAGCAATATCTGAAGCACTGGATGAGACCACCAAGTGCACCACTGACAACGCAGCCCACATTTTCTCCGTCGAGAAGCGAAACTGAAAAAATGGAAACCTCCATCACCACTAATCGCCAAACTATAAAGAGACTGGAGAGTAAGATCGAGGATTTGGAGGGGAGAAGCCAGCTCAACAACCTAGTTATAATCAGCATCCCAGAGAAGGAGGGCACAGATGCCTTGTCGTTCCTGCAAAAATTCTTGTTTAAAATAGTGGGGCCTTCCCCAGTCGGGCCTGCCTACACAATGAAGAGAGCTCACCATGCCCTAAGGCCTAAGCCTCTGCCAGAAGCCCAACCCAGATCCCTACTATGCCAACTTCTCAACTTCCAGGAGAAACAGCATATTTTACAAAAAGTAAGAGATTTGTAAGAAGTGCTGTGGGAAGGGCAAAGGGTTCAGATTACGCAAGATCTACCAACCACCGTCAGGCAGCGCCAAGCTTTATTTCACCCAATTGTCTCTAAGTGCATTGACTCGGGCATAAAATTTTCTATGGTATACCCAGCAAAACTGCAGGTCCACTTAGATGGTACATGGTCCTCCTTTGAAGATTTAGACCCGGCAATGGAATTCCTCAAGCAGAAGCGCCCCGCTCTATTCTCTGATAGTTGAGAAAATGTTTTGGAAATACCCTGGTAAATAATATTGTATAAGGAGAAAATACCAAGCTGTTGTTTTGGTTCTAGGTTGTCTGGCATCTTGCCCCCTGAAGTAATCTCTGTGTTTTGCCAATTAAAACCTGGTGCTGGTTTCCACCTATACCTTGCCTAGATTAACTTTCCTTTGGATCAATCTTATGATGGCACTTTAGCTACACTACTGGAAGCCCAGGTTCGTGTTGTTTTTTGCAGGGCTAACAACAAACATTTTCAAGTTAATACTTTTCCAAAGATGATCATTTGGATATTGCTGGACACTTCCATGGTTCAGAGACTAAATCCAGCTATTGGAGCCAGCCACAAGGGTTATTCTTTATTTGAATCTTGGGGCACTATGCCTTGGGATCCTTTTACTAGTTAGCGCTAATTGCTCATTTAGTTAGATTTTTTACAAATGTAAACTCAGGCAGCAAAATTAGAAGCTTTTCACACAAACTGAAGAGCCACGATTAAGTAATGCAAATCTGTTGGGAGCCTTAGTTTAATTGTTTACCACTCCACAGACTGGGAGAAGCTTACTAAATCCATGGGGTAATTTATTTTTGGCACATTGACTCTGTTACCTAATTCATAAGCAGAGCTCATCTTAAGAAATGGTTTAGGGCCAAAGAGGTTGTTTTGGCCACTACTCATTCTTTCTCATACCAGTATCTTGTGCCATCGTTTTCCCAGGGCCTCCATCTGAGTGCCTATAGTGAATCAGGTGCAATTTGAATTGGCTTTAAGCCGATAAAGTTAGGCAGCAGTTTTTGCAATGGTTTTGTATTAAAATAGTAACACAATAAGAACAATATATTAAAGTCTAGTTAACAAGATTATTCATTTGATCATGGTCAGGTGAGGGGGGTTAGGGGAGGGTCCTCAGTCTGCTGATCATCACGGACCAGCGCAGTGGGGGGAAGGGAGTTCAGATGGTTATTCAAAATGCTACAAGACACAAATTGGTCAAAGGGGTACTACTGCCACTACTCTTATTAGACTTCTAATTTTGGTCATTATGTGGGAGAGAAACTTTGGGGGGATAAAAAGGGGTTTAAACTGGGTTATAGGGAACAAATATCCACAGAAGAAATATTACTTTTATTTTTATAGGGTAGGGGGGAGAATTGTGCCATGGTAAAACTGTTTTCTTACAAATTAGCTGGCTACTGTTCATATTTACAAATTTTAGGTGAATTCTACAGGTTTTATCTCAAGTCCATGGCATAGCCATTCAGGTTTAGTAAAAGGAATGTTAAGGGTACAAGACACCCTCTTAAATATATGTGACTGCTCAAACATTTAAATAATATACAAAGTAATTTAACATTTTTGCAAGAAACGTACCTCCTTCAAGCTGAAGAAAAGCATCTGAGGAGACAGCAGGTGGGACAGGCGTTTGCTGTGGGAGATTCCAGAAATAGCAAAGGGGTTGCCATTCTCCTTACTAGAGTGTTCCCCTTTCAATGCAAACAAAGAGGGATGATATATCCTGATTATAGGTAAAATTCACTCATATAATATTCTACTGGGTAGTGTATATGACCCCAATGTAGATTCACCATCTTTTTTCTTAGAGCTACTCTCTGTCCTAACTCTTTTCTTCAACATTCCAATGGTCATTGGGGGGGGGGACTGGAATTTCCCATTTGACCCAAACTTAGACAAATCACCAAGTTTTAGGACCTGAGGTCTATCCCCTGCCCAGAGAGCATGCAGAGACATGGTGGACCATTTAGGTCTCTGTGACCCTTGGGGAACTCTGCACCCTAACACAAGGGAATATACCTTTCACTCTAATGTACATGGCTCCGCCTCGCTCCTTCATTATTTTTGGATGAGTAAATCCTTAATTCAAGGGTTAATAGATAGTAGACTGGAACCGGGTATAGGGTCTGATCACTCCATAGTAACCTGTCTCCTTTCTTTCTCCTTAAAGTGGGGAACAAGTAGACAATAATAAATAAAAATAATAATAAAATAATAAAACTTTATTTATACCACGCATTTCTTAAATTCAAGACACCTTACAATATTAACAAATATAATAAATACATAAAATAACAATAATCTGAGCTTCAAAAACAATAATTAGTTAAAATAAATCCTTGACCATAAGTAGGTCTTCATGGCCTTTTTAAATTCCTCCACGGTCACACAGTGACGAGGCGGATGGGGCAGAGAATTCCAGAGGGTTGGAGCAGCATACGCAAAAGCACGAGTGTCAGATGATTTCAAAGAAACCCTCGGAATCTCTAGCAACCCCTCTTCTACTGAGCGGAGAGATCACTTAGGGCATTGGGGCACCGGAAGCTCTTTCAAGTAGTCCGGGCCCAGTCCATGTAGGGCTTTGTAAGTCAAAAGACCGACTTTAAAAGTGATCCACCACTGAATCGGCAGCCAGTGCAGATCACGCAGCACTGGAGAAATATGACAGGCATGAGACATACCCATCAATAACCGAGCCGCAGCTTTCTGCACCAGCTGCAAGTGGCGGATATCAACCCCAGGAAGCCCTAGATAAGGGGAGTTGCAATAATCAAGGTGTGAGGTCACAAAAGCATCGACTAGTGTTGACAGATCAGCGGGCGGTACAAGGTGCCTAATCCTGGCGATGTTCCTAAGATGATAAAAGGAAAGTTTGACAACTGCTGACACCTGCGAATGCAGTGCTAGCTCATTGTCAAAAATCACCCCCAGGTTCCGCACTTGCTCAGAGGTAGGGAGCTCGAAGCCCCCAGAAATAAACCTGAGGGTAAACCAGCTCCCATCCCCTCTACCCTATGACCCAGGTCCACAACTATTACCTCCGGCTTCCCCGAGTTCAACTTCAGCCAGCTTGAATCCATCCAGCACTGGATTTCAGCGAGGCAGTAATTAAAGACCGAGGGAGCTCTATCCTGGTCGGGTACAAAAGACAGGTAGAGCTGGGTACCATCAGTATAGCTGTGAAACCTCAGCCCATACCTTCTTATAATGTCTCCAAGGGGCAGCATATACACTGCAAACAACATGGGGGAAACACCGAGCCCTGGGGAACCCCACATGACAGAGAGACTGGGCAGGAAGAATTTATCCCCGACACCACTCTCTGAGTTCTGGCAGTGAGGAAAGATCTAAACCAACTGAGGACTGCACCCGATAGGCCACAAATAAACTTCAGGTGAGTGAGAAGCACCCCATGGTCCACGGTGTTTATTGTTTATTGAATAGAATCAGAATTACAATCCTTTGAGTCATAGACTCTTTTGCAAAGGCTCCATGTCAGTTACAAAGAAAGGAAGAAATACATTTACAGTAATGAAAAAACATACACATACAGTATTAAAGTAACAGTACAGGGTTATGCAGTCATAGCTTAATCTTATTTAGATGGTGACAGTAACTGGGGGCATACAAGATGTCCCTTATCAGGTGACAAAAGCTGATGAGTGATCAAGAAGAACCAAGATGGAACGGCTCTTCTGATCCCTAGCCATCAGGAGATCATTAAGCAGCCGAACCAGCGTTGTCTCGGTACTATGCATCTTTTGGAAACCAGACTGGAGTGGTTCATAGATGTCATGGATGGTTAAATGGTTTTCCAATTGTGCAGCCACTACTTTCTCAATAATCTTCCCTATAAAGGGAAGAATAGAGATTGGCCTGTAGTTGGCAAGGCAGTCGGGGTCCAAGGAAGCTTTCTTCAGGAGGGGTGTCACCACTGCCTCTTTCAGGGAGCTAGGAAACTCACCCTTATCCAAGGAGCACCAAACCATCCATGCCAGGACTGGACCAATGATATCAAGACAACCCTTTATCAGGGAAGTAGGGCCCGGATCCAAACTACAGCATGCAGGGCGAATACTATGGACAATCCTCATGACATCACTGAACTCAGGCCGGCCGAAGGAACTCCAGGAAAGACTAGGGTCTGCAACCAAACACTGATCAATAACTTCTCCCATAGAGGGTGCTGGCTGGAGTGCTGCCCTGTCGGCCACCTTATCTGCAAAGAAGTGAGCAAGCTCATCACACTCCACTTATGAAAAAGCTTTCTGAACCTGAAGACAGGCTGGGTTGCACAGTCTGTCAACAGTTCAAAAAATCTGAGCTGGTCACTTCTGAGCAGTTGCAATCTCCCCAGACAGGAACTCTACCTTTTTACGAGAGATTACAGATTGATAGAGTTGATAATGTTCCATCAATCTGAGATGGTCGGCATCAAGGGCAGCTCTCCGCCAGCGCCATTCTAATCTTCATCCTTGTCACCGCATCTCCTTCAAAGTCCCATCAAACCATGGAGACCGAGGTCGAAGGGAGAAGGACGAACATGGACTGAGCAATAAGATCATGAGCTGAGGAGATGGCAGTATTATAGGCCAGCACCAAGGCATTGTGATCATTGCTCACTCCAGACAACTCCAATAGGTCAAGCACCGCTGCAAGGCCTATAGAGCTAACATCTCGCAAAGAGCGGTACCTAACTGTCTCCACAGGAGCAGGCCTACAAAGGGGGGGGTGCAAAAACTGAACCTCACCATGTAATGATCAGACCAACTGACAGGTTCCACCCCCACTTCGGAGGTCTCAATCCCCAGGAGGAAAACTAAGTCCAGGGAGTGAAACTCTTATGAGTGGCAGAAGTAACCACTTATATAAGTCCAAAAGATGTCATTAATTGGAGGAAGTGTTGTCCAAACTGCAAGAGTTTGTTGTCGACCCAGGCATTGAAGTCACACAGGACCATCAGCCTGGGCGACTCAAATGCCATGTCGACGATGAAGTCCACTACTTCCTGCAGAAAACGTTTCTCATCACCTGGTGGATGGTAGATGAGAACATTTGTACAACCCACACCTGCCACTACAATATACTCAAAGGACTCAGCTCCCTCAACTGGTACACTTGTGAGGCCCTGTTTGGTCTTGAAACAGACCACAACCCCCCCCCCCCAGCGGTCCAATCTCGGGCAGTGTAACACCGAGTACCTGGCTGGAACTGCTGCCTCCAAAACTGGACCAGCATATTCGGCCAGCCAGGTCTCGGTAATGCAAGCCAGATCCACAGACTTGACAAAATCTGCAATAACTGCAGTCTTGTTCTTTATGGATCTGGCATTGCACAACACTGCCCGGGTTGGACGGGCAACTGGAGTGGCACAGACCACTTGCCCAACATCAATAGCGGTGCCCTTGGGTATGGAAACATGACAAGGAGAACCTCGTTTCAGAATCCATTTCACCCCAGGGCATCTTCTGGTCCCCACTACCCCAATACAGTGTCCCCGATCATTCGGCCTCCACTGTTCACACCCCATAAAACCCCTTCTCACCCTCTGCACAATTCCCAATGCTCTGCAGCTGTGGTAAGTTAATCACTGTAATGGCGAAGGGGAAAAGGGGCGAACAGCGAGAAGAGTGGAGGACGAATAGCGTACAACCGTGGTGGCAAGCCCTCTATACATATTAAAACCCAACACCCTAACTCAACAATACAACAACACAAAATATATAAACTTCCCCAACTTCCCAAATTAATAATAAAATAACACACAAATAAATTAGGTCAAACAAACAAAAATAAAATAAAATATAAAATGTGCAATATCCAAATGTCCAGAAGTCTGCAAAAATCTATCAACTAGAATAAAGTCAAATAGTGCAAGTCTCAGAACGATCCCAACAAATCAGAATCTAAGTACAAATGATATCCATCCCGATGAAAAAAATTCATTTAAAGGAACAAGAGAGGCTCTCACCCCCTTCCAAGTCTAGACACCAAGAAATTCCTCCAAATGGCCAGTTCTTTGCTGAAGCTTTCTCACAGGAGCAGTCCCAAAACACAGGCCAAGACACCAGATTTCAGTCACACTAAGGCTGTGATCAGAATATAGGTCCCCCAAGAGGAAAGCAATGGCTTCCACTTACCACTAAACCCCTTGAGTTTCCCTCTAAAACACAGCCAAAGTCCCTACTCAGGTGCCATGGCCATAAAGACAGAAAACAATCCCCCGTCAGGTGAAAAGACCCACAGAGAGACAGAGAGACAGGCTGCTCTAGAGGGGAAACAGTGACCTCAGCCGCTGTCCAGCAGCCGACGTCCCCTTACCAACAACCACGGGGGAAAAAACCCTCCAGCTAAAACCCCAGCAGTTCCTCCACAGACAGCCCAAACCCTGCCAATTATCCACCTAAGGAGGAGAGGAGCAACTACCTAGAAAATTCACGGGAAGGTAATGCTTCTTCCAGTCCTCGGTACCCTACACATTCAAGGAAGTCCAACTGGAGCAAAAGGATCTTCCATAGGCTGCCCCTGAACTCCGGGCACCATCACTGCCCCAGTAGTTGTTTTATAGGTGGCAACAGACCCACAACTATCACCAGACTTTGTGCGCTCCCACCACAGTCAGTCAGCATAGGTTAAACAAATAGAAGTAGGCAAAAAGGGGCTTCGCTCACAGTCTGAAGTCCACGTTTGAGTACGCGGAAATCCTCCAACGATATCAGCAATAATCTAGGACTGCCCCACAGTGCCAAATGCACTACAATAGTGACAGTTTTCTGAAGAAACACACTAAAGACGCTGAAATTGATCACAACTTGTCGGGACTGCAACGATAACTAATGCACCAATATACGACAAAATGACAAAACAACGGATTAGTAAACAAAGGACATCAAAAACAGAATAAAAACTTTAAAAAACATTTTAGAACTCAGAAAGTTGGCACAGCTCTAGCAGCTCACACACTGCCACCATCTTGATCCCTGTTTATTTGCCCTTCTCTCAGTGGAGACTTAATAACCAGTTACTGAAAGATAAGAAGTTCATAGACAGTATGTTGTCAGCCCTTGACTCCTTTAAGGACTCTAATTGGGGTACCACTTACTCTCCCTCTATGGAGTGGGGCACACTTAAATGCTTCCTAAGAGGTGAGTTTATAAAATGGACTGCAATCAAAAAAAAGAGAGAAACTCAGGAAGCTAAAACATTGTTAGAACAAATCAGAGAAAAAGAAAAATATTTGTCTAACAATACATCAGAATTAGAGAAAGAGGCACTCATAAGGTTACAGGATAAATACTCCAATCTTCTCAGAGAAAAGGCAGAATGGGTCATGTTAAAATCCAAAGCCACCTACACTGAGCAGGGGGAAAAAGCGGGATGGCTTTTAGCTCTCCGACTTAAATAAATTGAAACCTCTAAATGCATAGTGGCGATACAGAAAGATCCTCAAAGCCCACCACTAACTCAGGTGAAGGACATTAACAAAGAGTTTGAGTTGTACTACAAACAATTATATGCACAGATGTTGAATTGCCAGTCTCAATCCAAGGTAGATTCCTACCTGGAGAGTCTCCCCCTTCCCACCCTCACCCCTAACCAGAAAGAAAAACTAATTGCACCCTTCACAGAAGCGGACATAATCCAGACAATCAAAAATCTTTCCTCAGATAAGGCCCTCGGCCCAGATGGATATTCCCCAAATTTCTACAAATAATTGGCATCTCATTTAGCTCCTTGGCTGCTAGCAGTATACTCTAGTATGTTACAGGAGATGACATATGACCCGAGGATGTTTGAGACCACAATTATCATACTTCCCAAACCCGATAGAGACCTGATACAGGTCACCAACTACCGTCCTATATCTCTCCTCAACATGGATCTCAAGATACTCACCAAACTACTAGCCCTTAGGTTAGAGCAAGTAATTCCCTTCCTTATAAGCTCACACCAAGTGGGATTTATGAAAGGCAGGTCATCTGTAGACCACCTTCGTCACCTGTTGCATGACTTCTCTGCATCCAGAGATTCCCCTCAAGGTGTGGCACTGGTCTCTCTGGATGCTGAGAAGGCCTCTGACAGAGTAGACTGGCAATTTTTGTTCAGGACTCTTCATAGATTCCATTCTCCAACCTAATTTATTTCATAGATACAACTATTATATTCCACCCCCACTGCATGAGTTTTCTGCAATGGGATTCTTTCCCCCAGTTTCTCCTGCACCAGACAGGGATGCCCTTTATCCCCCCTTCTATTCAATCTTTATTTAGAACCCCTTATAGTTTCAATACAACAATCTCCGGGGATACATGGCATACAATTGGGGTCACTACATGCCAAAATTGAGGTCTATGCAGATGATATACTGCTTCATATAACAGAAATTAAACCCTCTGTAGAACAACTGCTAAAACTAATAAAGGAATACAGATCCCTCTCCAACTACAAGTTAAACATGGAGAAATCCCTGATTTTTCCACTAAATTCTAAAGTATATAAACAGGAAGCCCTGGAGTTGGGATTTCAATGGGCCTCTAAATCTATAAAGTACCTAGGAATCTATTTTTTCACTAGTGTCACCCAGATGCGGAAACTTAATCTAGACAATTTGTACAAAATAGTCCAGCAAGACTTAAAAAGATGGCAAGACCTTCCTTTAACCTTATGGGGGCGAATAAGTATAATAAAGATGAACCATCTTCCATGTATATTTTATCCCCTTGATCTCCTAGATATGTGGTTACCCAAAACCTGGTATTCATAGCATCATTTCAAATTGTCTCTGGAAGAAGAAACCTCCAAGGCATGCATATCACAAACTACAACTCCCAAATCTCTAGATGGCCTAAAACTCCCATATTCTAATCTATATTACTGGGCCAGCCATCTAAGTAAATATCTATGCTGGCTTTCTCCCTCTACATCAGTGGATCCATTGCCTATACACCTACCTGGCTAATAATATAAAAAGAATTAATACCCACAACCGGGACAAACCCTCTTAACCCTACTATTCCTGAAATTCAAGGATCTTCCCCCCTGTCATAATCTGGTGGGTCACTCTGTTAGCACCCATATACAATTGTGTGCTACAATAGTATATAACAACTCACAAGACTCCTCTCAACCTATATTTCAAAACCCAAATCTCAAATTGGGAGCAAAATCAATACCAGACAACTGGATCCCACTTCCCAAAAACTGGTTAAATACCACTGACATATTAACTAAATTCGGTCTCATTAACAAGTGGGCTTTTAAAGTATTCCAGATCCGACATATGCTTATTGCCTATTTTGGGGGGCATATCACCATGGAGGAACCACAGGACTGGATTATTACAGGCAGTTTGTTAGCCCTAATCCCACATGCTGTCTCCTCACTAAACACTTTATTATATCCACTGGTATTCCCCAAAGTGGACGGCATACCTCTTTACTGGAATTCTTTATACCCTAATGCTAATCCAAACTGGCACAAAATCTGGGAATCCTGTCATAAATCACACAGGACAGACTACAATTACTGCAAATGCAATTTCTTCATGACATGTATTTAACTCCATATAAGTTGCATAAAATGGGTAGGGCAGAAACTCCCACTTGTAACAGATGCATTAATGGCCTGGGTACCCTTTTCCACTTATTTTGGGAATCTCCTAAAATATCTCCATTGTGGGAGCTCATTAAATCTAAAATAGACCCACTGTTGGGATTGCATGACTATTTTATCCCTGAGGTATGCCTTCTAGGGGACTTTATAGGCTTTCCACTTATGTCCAGAAACTATCACATGATGTTGATTGCCATGTTGGTTAAGAAAGTTGTGTTAAAACATTGGATAGATTCTCTTCAGCCTTCTTATGCAGAATGGCTACAAAAGCTTCTCTATAACCTACGAAAAGAAATAAATAATGGCCATTCTCACTGACCGAATGGGCATCTATAGAAAAAGATGAGAAAAATTACGTCTTGTATCTACTATAAGTTGAATGGTAGAATATTAACCAGCTATCCTAGACATATTCTATATCTATTATAAATTATCCACTCATTTTATGTATAGAATAAAATGACTGTTGGCACCGGGGGGTGGGGTAAAACAGTAAATGGGGGTGAGTGGGGAGGGAGGGAGAGGAAGAAAATTATGCTTTTGTTTTGGTTGTTGTTGTCCTTATTTTTTATTTTAATTTTGTTTTTGGGGGGGGTCTTTTACTCCTGTTTCCTGTTTTTGTCATTGTTTTTGCCTTGTTTTGTTATGTATTGTTAATTTAAATCCCATGTCTGCAACCATTCACTGTAAATCACTGCATGTATATATCTATGTAAAACCAATAAAGATTGAATTAAAAAAAAAAAGAAGCTATCCTTGGAATAGCAGAAAAGGGGGAGATATTGTTGATGGAGGACCTGAATATGCCAGATGTTAACTGGAGCACCTTTTCTGCAGCCACATCCAAGAGCAGGGTAATTCTCAATGACAGCTAGTGTTGGAACCCATTTGGGAGGGAGCAATTTTAGATCTGGTACTCTTAAATGGAGACAGAGAGAGGATCTCAGATTTAGAAGTGGGTAGCCATCTGGGAACAAGCGACCACCAAACAGTGTGGTTCATGATAAACACAGCCATAGAGTCAAGTCACACAAAGGTGAGGGTATTGGACTTTAGGAGGATTGACTTCGGCAAAATTGGGGAGTGCCTCCGAAAATCACTAGCAAACAGGCAAGAAGGTGGGGTGGAGGAACAATGGGAAAAAATCAAAGCTGCCATCACAGAGGCAACAAGACTTTGCGTGAAGTAAATAAACAAAACAAAACAAAGGAAATAACCCCTATGGTTCTCAAAAGAAGTGGCAGTGAAGGTTAGGGAGAAAAAGACAGCATTCGGGAAGTATGTGAATACACAGAAAGAGCAGGATAGAGAACTGTACCAGTTAAAGCAGAAGCAAGCGGGGAAGGCAGTCAGAATAGCAAAGATTCAAACCAAGGAAAAGAGCCAACTCAGTTAAGAAGTGTGATAAAACCTTTTATAGGTACATTAGGGAGTGAAGAAAGACCAGGGGAAGGATCATGAGGCTTAATAAAGGAGAGGGGGTGGGCAGAGGGTGACAGTGACAAAGCAGAGATACTGAACTAATATTTCTGCTTAGTATTCACAAAAGAAGAGGATGGGAGGTACCTAAACCAAATAATAGAAGTACACTGGATAGAGGGGTTGATATCAGTCCATTCACAGAAAAAAGGGTTCTGAAAGAACTCCTAAAACTGAAGGCAGACAAAGCAATGGGTCCTGATGAGGTTCACCCCAGAATTCTAAAAGAATTAACGGGAGAACTACTGGCACCACTGACTACCCTTTTTAACAAATCATGGGAGGTCTGTGTGGTACATGAGGACTGGAGGAAGGTGGATGTGATTCCCCTTCACAAAAGTGGGAGAAAGGCAGAGGCAGAAAACTACAGACCTGTTAATTTGACCTCAGTGGTAGGGAAAATGATGGAATTACTTCTAAAAGAAAGCATTGTTGAGTACCTATAGGCCAACAGGGCACAGGACTCAAGGCAGCATGGATTCACAGTGGGAAGGTCATGTCAGATGAATCTAATTGATTTCTTTGACTGGGTGACCAAAGTAGTAGACCAGGGAGGGGCTGTAGGCATGGCTTACCTAGACTTTAGCAAGGCATTTGACACAGTCCCACGCAAAAGATTAATAAACTGGTCATGTTTTTTATTGTATTTGGAAACTTTCAATAAAGTATACTCTGTTGTTAAAAATAAATAAATAAATAAAAAAGATTAATAAACAAGTTAGCCAGCCTGGGAGTGGGTCCCAAGGTGGTAACCTGGGTAAAAAAATTGGCTGGACAACAAGACGCAGAGGGTAATAGTAAACAGAGTCCACTCTGAAGAAAGGGGGGTTACTAGTGGGGTACCACAGGGTTCTGTACTGGGACCGGTCCTCTTTAATGTCTTTATAGATGACATTGTGGAGGGACTGGAAGGAAAAGCGTGCCTCTTTGCAGACAACATAAATATCTGCAACAGGGTTGATACACACAGGGAGGGTGGAAAAGATGAGAAGGGACTTGGCAAGGTTGGAGGAATGGTCAACAGTATGGCAGCTTAGATTCAATGCAAAGAAGTGCAAAATAATGCACATGGGAAACAAAATCCCAAGGGAAGAGTACACAATGGAGGGGGGGTATTAACGACAACAAAAATGGAAAGGGACCTGGGGTAGTCATATCAGAGGACCTAAAGGTAGGCAAGCAATGTAAGAAGGCAGTAAGGCGGGCTGGGGGGATACTTGGATGCATAGGGAGAGGTATCACTAGTAGAAAACAGGAAGTTGTTATCCCTCTGAACAGACAGTTGGTGAGACCCCATTTGGAGTACTGTGTGCAGTTCTGGAGACTGCTTCTCCACAAGGACATAGACAGTATGGAGATAGTCCAGAGGAGGGCAACTAAAATGGTGCAGGGTCTGCATCAGAAGCCATATGAAGAGAGTCTAAAAGAGCTTATTCTGTATACCATCGAGGAAAGGAGGGAGAGAAAGGACATGATAGAAACTTTCAAGTACCTCAAGGGAATCAACAAAGTCCAGGAGGGTAGCATCTTTCAGAAAAAGAGTCGTGCAAGAACAAGGGGGCACAATTTGAAGATAGATGGGAAATTACTCAGGGGCAATGTGAGGAACTATTTTTTCATGGAGTGGGTGGTGGATCCATGGAACAGCCTTCCTGAGGAGGTCAAGGGGTCAAAAACAGTGGAGGAATTTAAGAATGCATGGAACAGACACAAGGCAATTTTAGTGGGAGGTAGGAGGAAGTAAGTTGTTGGTAAAACCAGGATCTGCAGCGTATCCGATCGGTAGGGAAATGGGCAGACTGGTGGGCCAAGCAGTCCTTATCTGCTGTCAGAGTCTACGTTTCTATGTTTCTATGAGCCAGCAGCTGCTGAAAGGTGCTCGACCACTCGTTCAATGGCACCAGCTATACGTGCCTGATTGTTTGGTGCCGCAGTACGGTATGGGGAATCACCTGTGTATACCCCGGCACATGTAGACATGTAGCCTACAAAAGGGGTGAGTGCTTCCTGATGCTATATTTGGAGACTTTTGTGGGTATTGAGATCGGTGACACCGATGTCGCCCCGGAGATCACCATTCTACTTTGAGGTTGGTAGTCAGCCCCTGCGGCAATTCAGCTTCATTTATTTATAACAATACCTGGGACACATCATGTCCCTGCAGAGCATAGTTCTGTAGAGCACACCCTTGGTTAGCTGTTACAGCTTAGAGGCTCAGGACAGTTCTTGCTAGTAATCCCTTCTCTGGAACAGGACTACACTGGTCACATTGTCAGTGCTTTTGGAATCCCTGAAAGGGCTATCTTTTGCCCATCTCCAGCAATCACTTGTCTAAGAGCGCCTCAGCTTCATTTTGTATATTATTGGCCCCTAATTGCCTCTTAGGACCACTGATAGGCCATCTGGTGAACCACCCGACCATGTCTTGGGACATGGGTACCTGCAAGTGTTGGACAAGGGTTCTATGTCAAAACTGTTACTGTGGAATGGTGACCCGTGACAAGGGTGCCGAACCAGCAACATGGCCAGATTGGGAAATGACTTGTTTTGTGGGGGGCTTCACCCACCCCACATCCCCTTGTGGGGGCTTTGCACCCCACATCCCCCTTCTTTTAGATTACAACTCTGGGGGAGCACCACTCTGGGATGGGGGGATCCATCAGTCACGCAAAGGTATCAGGATTGTGATTCCCCCGCGGTTGTCATGGGTCGCCGTTCGGCAGTTGCAGTTTTGACAGGCTACCTTGGACAAGGATCGAGCAGCTGTGATAAGGGGTGCTCAAGTTGGTTTAAGGAGATGGGAGCTGTGAGTCTCTGCTGTGATTCAATTAATTATTAGTTTGCAACATTGTGTGATTCAGCAGCCGAGGGGCAGAGCAGGCTAATGGAGATGTGTTGGAAGGAGAGTTGGAAATGAAGAGAATCACTACCTCGGAGCCAGTCCACATCGTGTCTTGAACCTGACTCTTTGTGTGCTCACTAAGATAAATGCCAAAAGCTACCATTTGACTTGTTGTTCTCTGATCCTGCTTTTGTGACCGTAGATGCTTTTGGGTTATATTACCCAGGATTTTTTTTTCAATGCATACTCATCTTGCCGCTAGATATCACTTCTAGGCTTTTATAAAAGCATATTCTCAATTATTGTTCTTTTTTACACACCAGCTGTATCACTATGGTTGCGTGTGTGTGTGTGTGTGGGGGGGGTGCTTTTCTCTCTCCTCGCCCCTCATGAATACATCAGTCTGCTGTTTGTGCATTCTTGTTTGGTTAAATGTTATACTGAGTGCCCACCTTTATTAATGTTTCTGGATTCAAACTAATATGCTACCATTAGTTTGTAAGGGATGCTACACTGGGTGGAATACCACCCAGTTGGATGGGGAGGAATGGGGGTTAGTAAAACTTTGAGAAAGTTCTTCACTTTATTGTTCTTTCACTTAGCATGTTGATCCAGCAATTATCAATAGAAGGGTGTTTGGTTTGGTGTTTTAAAGGTTGGGAGGGAGGTTGTTTTAAGGGAAAAGTTTTGCTTTTATACTGGTTAATACAGTTCCCTACTTTATTATTGGTACACAAATTCACTGGGTTTTTTTTTGGTTTTTTTTTTTGCTGTTAAAATTTTTTTATTTCAGGTTTTTTTTTTACAATAATGATAGCCCTTATACTAAAACAGGATGTACTAATGAGTTGCTAGTTACATATACAACTCAGCACAGGAGCAGGAAAGAAAAAAAAAAACAATGTTACATGACCTGTACTTACCCCACTATATACGGTTCATTATCTTGAAATAATGGAGAGGCAAGGCACCCATGCTCCTCATTCATACCTCATAACAGGGAACAAAATAACAAAAAAAATTTTTTTGCATCTCAGGTGCTATCCAGGCTTCTGACACCCTAGTTAGAAAACAAACAAACACAAATAATCACTATTCTATAAATTGTTAGGTACTTTGCATATAAGTAAGGAGGCATTTTATTGCCACCTATATATCCAACCCTGGTTAGCCAAGTTTTACAGTTCATTTCCATAGTCTTGTTGCCTTATTCGAGACCCTGGTTGCACAGTTCAGCCCACTCCAGTCTTAGGGGTAGCATATCTAACAAAGGGGGTCCAACACTCCTCGTATACTGCAAGTAAGTTACTTATCAAATGGGAAAGCTTATCCATAGTGGCAATGTGCACCATGGAGGCGAGGAGTTCTTGGGTGCTAGGTATCAGTGTAGTCCGCCATCTGCATACAAGGGAGCCTCTCAGCTGCATGGCCCATAGGGCCAGCCACCGATGTTCCAGTTTCTTTAAATGGGAGCTTCTGATTTTATGCCCAGCAACAGCAAAAGGGGGGACCGTGGAATGCCTTTTTTTAACACTTTGGCTCCTACTTCACAGATGTTATCCCATACTGGTTGTATCATTGGGCAAGACCAGAGAATGTGAGCTAAGTCCCCAGGGTGGGAGTTGCATCTCCAGCATAAATTAGAATTTATCACCTCTGCCTTTTTTAACACTACCGGTGTGCGGTACCAAGAATGTAAAATTTTATTTTGTATTAACTTACTTCTCACATCTATAAAGTGAGTCTGAGCCCCCTTCCAGCATTCCTTCCATTGTGCATCAGTGATTTCCAATTTTAATGCCTTTTCCCATTTTTGTTTAGATTTGTCACTCTGGGAGAGTATTAATTCCCGGAAGGCATTATAAATTAAACTGGCCAACCCTTTTTTTTGGTTATCCAGGGAGGTGTACTTAAGGTGCCTCTTTTTGCCACCTGGGTCAGGTATGTCTGGGTCGCACTCCGTATTTGTAAATACTTCCAGAAATCGGAAGACGGAATTGACCATCTGACCTGCAGGTTGACAATAGAATCCACTACCAGGGTGGACGGGACTAATATATCCTCCAACCTGGTAATGCCCTTATCTACCCAGATTTTCCAATACACTGCTTTTTTATCTATACACAGGTGTCCATTTCCCCATAACGGAGTTAGTCTAACAGGTGCCAGGTCAACCTTCAACTTCTTCCTTACTTTCTCCCAACATTGCAAAGCGGCCCCTATCGTGGGATGATTTTTTTAAATTATGGGGGGATTATTATAGATAAGCAATGACAGAGAGACTTTCTGACTTACAGCTTGCTCTATGTCCACCCAATGTGGTTGAGGGGAGGAGTCTAATCCTAACCAGCGCATGGACTGTGCTAGGTGAAATGACCACTTTTACCCTGTAAACCAGGGCAGATACCACCCCCCTACCTTCCAATGTGCCCGCAGTTTATTCCTACTATACCTGGGGGTTTTCCCTTCCCATAGAAAACTCCCTATTGCCTTATCTATTTTCTGGATCCAGCCCTGTGAAAATTCAAGAGGAATATGTGCCAGGACATAAAAAATTTGGGGGGCCAAGATCATCTTAATCGCAGCTATTTTATCCGCTAAGGTTAAATGAAGTTTGGTCCACCTGGACATATCCTCTTGCATTTCCACCAACAGAGGGCAGAGATTATAATCCCATAATTTTGAGAGGTCGGCAGAAGAACGTATACCTAAATATGTGATATTCTCCTTAGCCCACTTCAAGCCCGTGTCTCCTAGTACCAAAGGTTGAAATCTGGAGTTAAGAGGGAGAACTTCCGTTTTGGCAGCATTTAGTTGAAGTCCAGAGATTTCCTTAAAATGGCACAGGGTAGCAAGTATAGAGGATAACGCATCACCTGCATCTTCCACTAGGACCAGGAGGTCATCAGCATATAAAGGGTGGTGTATTCTATATTTCCAGCCGTTATCCCTTATAGACTGACTGCAGCAAACACGCCGTAGTGGCTCTAGCACACAAATAAAAGGGAGAAGACAACCTTGCCTGGTGCCACGTCCCAATTTAAAGGGTGGAGACAAAGTAGAATTGGTCAGTAATCTGGCCGTTGGGGAAGTATACAAGGCTTTTACCCAGGATTGAAAATGAGGGCCTATTCCCAATTTACCCAATACCTCATGGAGATAATCCCACTCCAGGGAATCAAATGCCTTTTCAAAATCTATAGCTACTGCAGCCGCTGGAGTGTGTAGTTGAGAAGCAATGTAGGCTAAGTTGGTTAGGGTTCTAAGATGATCTGCACTGTACCTACCAGGGACAAACCCTACTTGAGAGGGATGTATTAATTGTGGTAACAGAGAACCCAGTCTTAGTGCCAGTGCTTTGGTAAATATCTTACTATCCACGTTTAAGAGTGAGATCAGCCTGTAGCTACCAGGGGAAGTGGGATCCTTCCCTTTTTTGGGCAATACAGTAATAACCGCCTCACGTAACGTGGACGGAAGCATCCCTTGCACCTCTGTTTCAGCATATACTTGTTGAAGTATTGGAGTAGTAACATCTGCTAGCACCTGCCAAAATTCCACTGAATAACCATCCCCCCCCGGGGCTTTCCCTGGTTTAAGAGAAAGTAAAGCCTTGTTTATCTCTTCTATAGTTAACGGGGCATCCAATAATTCGGCCTGCTGTGAGGTTATAGAGGGGAGTTCCACTGTATGTAAAAAATCTTGAATTACTTGGGGGTCTCCCTGTCTGGATGAAGCGTACAGGACTCGATAATATTCTGCCATGACCACATTTAACTCCCCACTATTAGTACACATGCGACCTGCAGTGTCTCTCAACCCAGCTATATATCGATCCATTTGCTGTTTCCTTAGCCTATATGCTAACACCTTCCCCTCTCTCTCCCCCTTCCCAGTATTTATGCTTCAACCTCAATATTGATAATTCCGCTCTCCTTGATAAAAGAGAATTTATCTCCATTTCAAGGCCTACTATCTTTCTTCGAAGAGAATCATGCCTTGCTTTCCTTTCTGTTCCTTATGCTGTTTCTGTACTTTTTTTAGCTCTCCTTCTAAGTGCTTTAATTTTTGTTCCCTGTCTCTCCTTCTTGCCCCTGCATACACAATAATCTTGCCTCTCATGGTGGCTTTAAAAGCTTCCCACCTGACCCCAGCTGTGGTGTCCTGTGCTGGATTTTCCATGAAGAATCTCTGGGCCTCCTCCTTAGCCCATGCTAGGAACTTTACATCCTTTATCAATAGGGGGTATAACCTCCAAGATGTAGATATAGGGGAACAGGGGCCCCATGTTACGGACAAATACACCGGAGCATGGTCCGAAATTATAATGGGAAATATATTAGATTCCCTAACAGCCTGTGTAAACTGTGGGGATATTAAGAAGAAGTCAATATGGCTATATGAGTTGTGTACCAGTGAATAGAATGAATAATCTTTCCCCCTTGGGTTCAGTGTCCACCAAATATCTGTCAGGCCTTGGTCACCCATCTAGTTTACCAGAGCTCTTCTACCCTTCCCATGCACTGCATCATCCTTTTTAGGAGTTTTATCCATCATAGGGTCTGGCACTAAATTAAAATCACCTCCAACGATAGTGGGCATATTATTCTTATTCATGTCTAGAAGCACTTGGGAGGTTTGGTGGAAAAAGGCTGCATTGTCCTCATTTGCCCCATAAATGTTCCCCAATACTATAGGCCCGGTAGGAGTCTGAAATGTGCCCATCACCCATCTGCCTTGCTGGTCCGCCCTAGAGGTGGTAAGTGACCAGTGTAGTTGCTTGTGTACTAAAATAGCTACTCCACGCTTTTTTGTTGTAGCTGAAGCATGAATCTCTATACCTACCCAATCCCTTTTCAATAACCCATGGCCCTTCCCATCCAGTTTGGTCTCCTGAAGGAAAACCACTTGGGCTTTAATCTTTTTCAGGTATGACATTACCTTCTTCCTCTTCACCGGCGTGTTCATACCTCTCACATTCCAAGTGATACAGGTCAATTCAGCCATAGTCATACCCCTTGAGAAGCAATGAAATATAAAACGCCAGGTTAGAACCGCCGGTGACGATGGAAGGGCACCACTTTGCCACACACCAATGCCCATGGCCCTGCTCGGGTTGGAATTCCAGATCCTGTAATACTATTACACCCCCTTTACCTTGTGCAACCAGGCTCCCAACATCTTTATACATACCCCTGCCCATCCTTGATACCCAGGTTATACTATAAGGCACATCAAACAAGTACTCCCCTAAAATCCTAAACACTACCACACACAACAACCACACACTAAACCTATTTACATGTTGCACTTCTGTGCTCCGTCGGAGCCATCCTGCATATAGGATCATTTGTCTCCCTAAAGGGGGCCTGATCTGCAGAATAGTTCCGGGGGTTGTA
The DNA here is from genome assembly GCA_016271365.2 of Neoceratodus forsteri. Classification (NCBI taxonomy): domain Eukaryota; kingdom Metazoa; phylum Chordata; order Ceratodontiformes; family Ceratodontidae; genus Neoceratodus; species Neoceratodus forsteri. Next base: position 195,916,907 of record CM057456.1, read on the forward strand.
GCCGTCTGGGCATGGCTCAGCCCAGTTCTACTCTGTCTATTGAAAATCTTAGCCGTTGAAAAAGAAAGCGGGGGGGAGAGCTGCGTGCCAAGACGTACCACCAGGATCCAACTTGCATCCTTGGAACACCTTCTCTAGCCTAACTGTCAATCGATTGTTATAGAACCAGGCCAGAATTATCTAAAACGGGAAAATCCCATTTGAACACTCCTTGGTGTTATATCCCTTCCCACATCATCATTAAGATATCCTACAGTATCACAGCAATAGGGCCCTTAAAAAAGGTGTTTTATCCCACCCGGCTACCATCCTTCTACCAGTGACGCTGGTTCTGATTCCCCAGCCAGCTATATAACAACAGCTGCTCGGCCCTAACGCTTTAATAATGCCCAGGCCCTTATACTTCCCTTCCCCCGCTATATTATCATACTAAAACGCCTGAACAGCGCACTATACAATTGTCTCTAGCATACCCCATGTGCAGTTTGAATGTACAATTTTCTTCTGCTCAGTAACTGCCACCGCCCACCCTCGAGTAAACAAACACATAGAATTAACACCCACATAGAGTTATTTCCAGCCCTGAGATCAAATATGCCCTGAAAGGGTCAAAAGTCACAGTGTCTCATGATCTCATTGGCCCTGGTTTTAAACAAACCATGCATAGCACCCCCAACCCAGGTAGTATCTGCACTACCTGGATACCTCTTAATGCCCTGTACTTAAACAGAGACGTTACTTATCTGATCAGCATCCGGAGTTACTACTCCTGTCCTAAGCTCTGGTGCCTAGATGCTGCTGCTTCAACGGCCTGGTCTCCTATGCAGTCTTCGGATGCTACGCCTGTGGAGTGCTGTTCTTTCTGCGGTTCTTCATTGCCATTGCTCTCCTCACCCACCTCGCTTCCGGTGATACAACTGACCTGGGCGTCTTCTTTTTCCCTAGAGGATCCCTCTTCAAGATGCCCCTTGTGGGGGGGAGGGAGATCTGAGAGCTTCATAGGGGTTACGAGTCATGTAGCGCACCAAGGCTGTACTTTTGCTCCGTTGTTCCTCCCGATCTGCTGTGTCAGTATGCACATTAGTTCTAATATGGGGGTGATCTCTTCTCCTATGGTTATCTCTTGCAGTCCTTTTCCTACTCCGATGAGGGAGGCCAGTGGCAGATTCAAACTGTATTTCAGGGTCTGTCGCCATCTACTCTGGTTCCAAAGGGTCTGGGCCTGCAGTGACAGTAAACGGCTCACCTAGGTGTCTGTTCAAGAAGTCCTCCAGGGCTGCCAGGGTATCAAAGAAACTTGGGGCCCCATTATGTACTATCCGCATGGTGGAGGGGTACCTTAGGGGAATATTGAATCCCCAATTTTTGCATCCTATGTCGTAAGGGAGTATATTTTCTTCTTTTAAATGATAACTCCTTAGAAAAATCTTGATACAATGATATGGGGTGTCCTTGCCAGCTCAGGCGACCCACCTCCCTGGACCGTTGCAGCAAAGCCTGCCGTGTGTTAAATGATAGTAATTTAAATAAAATGGCCCTTGGTTTGCCTCCTTTCCCAGGCACTTGGATAGTAGCTCTGTGCCCTCTTTCTATCCAAACGAAAATCAGACTGCAACCCGAGAATCTCAGTGAGGGTTTGTTAAGAACCGACCAGTGTCTTTTTCCACACCTCTGGAAACCCTATTACCCGTAAATTGTTCCTTCTGCTTCGGTTTTCCAAATCATCCACTTTGGCCAAAAGCATATTTATTGTCCCTTGTTGATCTCTCTGTGTTCCTTTAATTTCTTCAATTTGGGACTCTTGCACCTTCATTCCTTGTTCAACTGTGGTTATACGCCCTGTTAATTGTTTAATTGCTTCAGCGGTGTGATGTGACGCCTCCGATACCTCATCCATCCTGAGCAGTAACTTCTCAAACAGGCTATTGAAATATCACGAGATCGAGCCTGAGCTCGGCGCCTTCGCCATTTTACAGGCCGCAATATTGATAAAGGGGGCTTCTTAGTGATTTCGGCAATTATTTTGAAAAAATTCCTCCCACGTCGTGCACCGGAGCTCTTTATACTCACTGCCCGGTTCTTGCAGTCGTTCCAAAATCTCTCCAGATGCCGATCGACGGATTTAAACGCCCACACACAGCAGCTCAAAAATTTAAGCTGCCATTTAGTTTAGCTGCTAAGCCACGACCAAAATTCACTGTGTTGACACCAACATGGAACTTATGTCCAGGTAATATTTAGTTATATGTAAGATTCAAATATGGTTAAAGTAGTGAATATAGCCACTTCAAATGTCAATGGGTTGAAGTCAGTCATCAAACGTAGACGTGTGTCAGCTGAAATTAAAAGATCTAGAATCCAGGTCCTCCTAATGCAAGAAACCTAAATGTCTGAAGAGGAAGCTTATTAAAATTTGTGTGGAATATGAATGGTTTACCTATAGCGCCTCGACAGCACTAGCGCCGACATCCCCTACAGTGACAGCTACAATGCCAACCATTGGCATTGTAGCCATGGGGATGTCGGCACTCACAATCGGGGGGGGCTGTGCCCCTGAACCACCCCCTTGTGGGGGGCTGAACCCCCCACCCCCCCGGTCTCTATGATTCTAACTCCAAGTTGGAGTTGGACCGGAAGGGGGGCAATAACCCAGCGAAGCAGTCCTAATCAGCACACAGACCACCACAGTGATGGGTGGATATTTCCTGATTCCTGTCGCTGTGGTGGTCTTTGCCATTGGGGAGTCGCTGCAGTGATGGTACACCAACATGAATTACCTCCTGTTTTTCCACTAAGGCTCTGGGGGTAGCCATCTGGTTCCCTCAGGGGCTACAGGTCAATGTTCTTCATAAAATTGTGGACTCAGCTGGTAGATACGAACTAGCTAATTTGACCTTAGAGAGTTTGGGCACTGTCTCGATGGGGTCGATTTACGCACCAAATATTGTGGACTTGGGCTTCTTTCAGTGACTGGCTGTGCACGTGGCCTCTCTCCGTGGACCTTGGATTCTAGGAGGCAACTATAACTGTATCCATGACACTATTCCAGGTAGGTTCAATCCTGCCCCATACCATTATCCAAAAATGCCCAGAGTGCTGGTTGCTATGGAGGCATTGTTTAATTTAATTGATGTCTGGCGACATCAGCACCCGACTGGCTGTGAGTACAGTTTTTTCTCTGGCATCTACCATTTCTACACTAGGCTGGTTAGACTGTTGGTCAGCTCCTCCCTTGTTTCTGTAATTTGCCTGCTAAATACTCCCCTATCTTGATTTTGGACCATGCCTTTCTGTCTATGGCTATCACTGCTCTGGGGTAACCCCTTCCCTGTCATCCCTGGCGTCTGCATCACTTACTCCGTCAAGATAACTCCTTTGTTGATATCATGCTGGGTTCAGTCCAGGAGCTTTTGTTGTCTAATGGAAGGGGGGACACTTCCCATGGAAGTAGGTGGGAAGCATTAAAGGCCTATGTTCAGGGACAGGCCACTGTCTACTCAGCTCACAACAAAAAGTTTTGGTGCAAGAACTTGAGCAGCTCCAGGTTTAATATAGCTGCCTGTGAAGAAGCCCACATTCAAAGGCCAAGTTCATTCTTATATAGGGTGGTTCAAAAACTGAACTGGTGCTTTAATTTACTTAGTGGGTCATGCACTGAGCGCTCTATTCTGCTGTCACAAGCATGAGCATACTTTGACGGGGATGGGGGGGGGAGTACCTGGCTTGGCAGCTGTGCCACCAAGAGGATGAGAGGACCATTAGTCTAAATAATGATAAATCAGATCGGGTAACCTTGGTCCTACCCCAGATCAGAGCTGAATTTGGGAACTTCTAAAAATTCCTCTATACCTTGGAAGTCTCCCCATCTCCCCAACAGATAGGCAATTTTTGGTTGAAGGTGTCTGTCCCCTCCCTTAGCCCTCCTGAGGTACAAATACTAGATGCCTCACTGTCCATTGGAGAGCTTCACCAAGCCATTAAGGTGCTTAAGGGTGGTAAGGCCCCCTGGCTCCGATGGTCTGCTCATTGACTTTTTTAAGAGTTTTGCCTGTTTTGCTCAAAGCCCTGCATTACATGCTTGTTGAAAGCCTTGAGTGGGGTGTACTCCACCCCTCCACATGGTTTGCTATGATAACTGTGCTTCTCAAGCCAGGTAAGGACCCTACTCTGTGTGTGTCCTACTGGCCCACATCTCTGCTTACTGAAGACTACAAAATACTTGTTAAAGTTAAAGCATCACATATTGAACCACTCCCATCTCTTATTCACCTGGATCAGGCAGGTTTTGTTCGGGGTCAACAAGGGAAGTACAATATCCATGGAACCCTTAGTGTCATCCACTCCTGGGGGAAGTCATCAACACACCACGGGGCAGCCATTCTCAATCTTGATGCTGAGAAGGCCTTTGACTGCATGGAGCGGGGGTATATGTTCGAGACTCTGAGATGTATGGGTATAGGGCCCCAACTGATTAAATGGATTTGTGTAATGTATTCTTCCTCTACTGCCCTGATCATGGTCAACAGGGAGCTAACACCTTCTTTTTCCCAGGGTAAGGGCACTAGACATGAGAGCCTGCCATCTCCTCTCCTTTATCTCCTATCTTTGGAACCACTAGTGGTGGCCCTTAGAGGGCATGAGGGGATTCTGGGGTGGAGAGAGAGAGAGAGAGCATAAAGTTTACCTATATGCTGATGACCTGTTACTACATTTGTTAGATCCGGCCCATGACTTACCCGCAGTCTACTATCTTTTTGGGGAGTATGGCTCTCTGTACGGTCATACGATAAACTGGAAAAAAGGTGAGCTTCTCCTAATAGGGCAAATTGGACAGACCTCAACTGATTTCAAGTTTGGGTGGTCTAATGCTGGTGAACCATCTGAAGTATCTGGGAATTAACATTATGGCCCAAATTAGCACCCTGTATGTGATAAACTATAGACCCTTACTTCTTAAACTGGCAGAGGACTGTGAATATCACTTCCTAGCCTTTCCTTTTACTGACAACCGGCACCTCTCCCAGATCGCCAATTTTGTGTCCAAATACTGGTTCAGCTCTCTCACACCCTATCTCTCCTCCTCTATTAGCATCCCTCCCCCCTCCTCCCACTCCCTCAGTTCTTAGGACACACGTACACTGGCCATCCCATACCATTCAACTCCGGCAGGCCAATCAACTTTCATATACCATTTCCCTAAACTCTGGAACCAACTGCCTCCTCAGATTAGACATTCCTCGAGCCCCCTTCCCCTCTCTTCCTCCCTACATAACTTCTTCTCTCCCAACTGTTCCTGCTTCTAATAGGTTCTACCCTCCACCCACTTCCCCCCTCATTCCATTTAACCCTGGCTTGGCCTCTGACTTCTCCGCCACCTCCTGACTGCATATTTACCTGCTGACTGAGTATCCTCTATACGCTAACATTTCATCTTCTCCAGCACTTACTCCAATAGTAATCAATATATATTTTATGTCCTGTTCCCTTGTCAGTGTACTCATATCCTAAATTGTTTGTATAATCTTATACTGTAATTATTGTTCTGCTCTGTAATGCACTGTACTGTGTTTGTTCCTCCTGTCCTCTAATCCCCCTAGGACGCAGAGGGAGATGAGTAATTATATTTTGCTGTGTGCCTTTCCTGGTGAAACTTTTCAATAAATAAAAATAAATAAATAAAGATGGCAGTCATTACACCTTTCCTTGTTGGGACATAGAATCACTGTTAAAATGGCCATACTGCCCAGGTGCCTTTATTTGTATCAGTCCTTGCCAATCTCAATTCCACTAGGTCATTTTAAGCATCTGAACACTATTGTACATAAATGTTTGTGGTAGGGGAAATCAGCTCTTATTAAATGGAGTATGCTTCAACTCCAATTGGCACAGGGGGAGCGGGTCTCCCCAAATTCCAACATTATTATTGGGTCTCACAGCTGACTTTTCTGCCAGTGAGGCTAGATATACCCAACCCCTCTTGGTTGCTGATGGGGGAAGAGGAAATAAGGGGAGTTTTGGTCTCAGAGTTTTTATCTGGTTTACTCTGGTCCCTCATTAGTTCTGACATATTGAGCCCTTTTGCAGCCTCCACCCTCAAGGCATGGCTGGCTGCACACTGACATATAAACCATCCCCCTTCACCCTCTCCTTATACATGTTACTGCTGCTAAGAAGAGGGTCTCTTGCTCTGCTCAGCTGCTTCAGCAGTTGCTGCGGTGGTGATGCCTAGGCCTTCACTCTGTAATCCAGCTGTACAGTGATAAAGTGCTATATGATTATGTTGAGCTACAACAAGCTTGGCACATTGACTCAGGGGATTTCTTCATATACCTTATAGTCCAACATAGACTGACTGCCACACTGAACTGGACCTCATGTTGGGCAAAACTCTCCCCACTTGAATATGAATTGTACAGGCCACAGTCACATAAAAAGCCACTCACAGTCTTTTACCAAACCCTTTAAGGGAGTGGAAACGCTGCCACTGACACCCTCAAGGCCAAATGGGAGTAGGATCTCTCCATTACTATTAGCCCAGCTACCTGGAAACTTGCAGTCAAACATTTTATAACATACTCTAGAAGCAATAAGCTTAGAGAGGTATATTTTAATTTCATGTACAGGGCATATATTACCCCCTAGAGGTTGCAAGCTATGTGTCTGGAGAACTCTAGTGAGTATCCTAAGTGCTTGGTGGAGGATGCAGACTTTTTGCACTTTGCTTTAACTTGCCTCAAAGTTTCACCCTTTTGGTATGGGGTACACTGAATCATGTGTAAGGTTCTGAGATAGGCACCTTCCAAGTCCCTATTGGAACTACTGCTGCGAGCCAACCTTCATCACCCTCAAGGGAGAACTTAAGTACCTCTCTAGTCTCTGGCTTTGGTCATGGCACAGAAAACTATAACCCAGTATTGGCTGTCAACCAGCCCCCCCCCCAAAGTCCAACAATGGGCCAATAACCTGAAACAGTGTTTAGTCTTGGAAAAAATACAGTTGACAGTGCACTTTTTTTTGCACCTGTGGTGACCATTGATGGACTCCTTAGAAGGGGACTATTTTCCATTATAAATAAGGCCCTCATCATATCCCCATCTATTTCCAAAAAGGTTTATCATAGGACCAGTGTCCCTTTAACTTATGGGGTGTGTCTCCCTAGTAGGAGTTTGGCTAGAAATGCCTCCTGGTGGTCCAATGACAGTCATGTTTTACATAGAAACATAGAAACATAGAAGTTAACAGCAGATAAGGACCACAAGGACCATCCAGTCTGCCCATTTCTTTTTCTACCTTACGAATCTGCCATCGGCCTTTGCTCTGTCAAAGGCCTATCTATTCGTACTCATCTGTATTGCTCCCTTATGCCTATCCCATGCCTGTTTGAAGCCCTGCAATGTAGTCATATCCGCCACTTCCTGAGGTAGGCCAATCCATGCATCCACCACCCTTTCCATGAAAAAGAACTTCCTCACATTACCCCTTAATCGGCCTCCCTCTAATCTCATGCTGTGTCCTCTTGTCCTGCTACTTTTTCTTATATTGAAACATGTTAGACTCTTTCAATCAATCAATTAATCAGTCAAAATCTTTATTTATCCAGGTGGGCATCATTGAGCAAGCTCATTTTCAAGATGGACCAGGTTTATACAAAGTTATGTACAATTTCAAATGGATAACGACTTTGCCTGTAGAAATAGGCATAAACATTTACAAAGTAAAGGGTTAATACATGGTGTACATAGGATAAGACAGGGTAATAAACATCGAATCTGGTGATGCAACAAAAAACAAAACAAATGACAAAAACATGTAGGTCGTAGATCCCATATATATGTATACATAGCAGCCAGGTATAATTGTATAGTGTATTTATAGAATATATAAGCAGTTTAGATAATTATCTAACCTGTAATCCTTTCCATCTTTCGTAGATAAAACCGTAGGGTGATGGGAAGGGGGGGGGTCTGGCAATTGTGGACCAACCGGGAGAGTTGTGGAATGTTGGCTGTTAGTATGGAGTGGGAAAAAGAGGTAATAGGGACAAGAGGGTGAAGGTAAGAGCCATGTAAGAAGTAGGGTTATGGGGCGAGGAAAATATTCCAATTCATTCAGGTGCAATTCATTCAGGTAATGGTTCATATAGGCTAATTTAGGAACAGTGTTGGGAGAATCCCACAGAAAAGGGAGACGAGCATGATAGTTGGAAGGTAGAGTATTAGTGCATAGGGTTAGATGTGCTAGGCACACAAGGTGGTGGCGCGGAGTAAGTGTGAGGTCTAGCTAACGCTGCGGGAAGCATTGGCAATGTTCCTTTACAAGGCATGAATAAAGTGACTTAAAGGAGGTAATGGTCATGGGAAAACTAATTTTCAGTATTTTTTTTAGTTTATTCCACAAAGAGGGTAATGTGAAGCTAATGGCATTCCTTCCAATGCAAGTGTTAACTTTGGGCATTTTCAGTGTGATATAAGAGTAGCTTCTTAGTGCACATTTACTTATTATATTTTACTGGAGACAGTCTGATACATATGATGGTAATTGGTTATTTAATGCTTTGAAAGTCCATGCAGCAGCATTTCTGTCCCTTCTGAACTGAAGTCCATCCCACTGTTGCATATAGGGAGCAATGATGTGTGGTAAATGGGAGTCCTGTAATAAAAACCTCAAGGCTTTGTGGTATAATGTGCCAAGTTTTGCAAGGTAGGAGCTGTGACAGTGTTTATATAGAAAGTCAGCATAGTCAATGACAGAGAGAAAAGTTGCCTGTACCAGCCTTTACTTAGCATCCATTGTGAGAAGGTGGCTAATTCTAAAGTAAAGACCAAGCCTTTTTGGCGCAGTTTTTTTAGTTCACCTTGTTAATGCCCATAAAGTGTTTGAATGTTTCGATCATATCACCTCTCTTTCCCTCCTTTGTTCTAGGGTATGCATATTGAGCTCTGTTAATCTGTCCTCATATGTTTTCTGATGCAGTCCCTGCACCATTTTTGTTGCCCTTCTCTGGACTGCATCAATTTGATTAATGTCCTTGTGAAGGTGTGGTCTCCAGTACTGCATGCAGTACTTCAGATGGGGCTTAACCAGTGTCTTGTAAAAAAAGGATCATTACCTCCATCTTCCAACTTGTGTTACCCCTGCTAATATACCCCAACATCCCCCTAGCCTTAAATGCTGCTTTAGTGGTCTGCTTGTAAGATTTCAGGTCATCGGTGATGATGATACCCAAGTCTCTTTCTTCCCTTGTGACTGCCAGCAACTCCCCTAACAGACTATAGGTGGCTTAAGGGTTTCTCTTCCCTATTTGCATGATCTTGCACTTCTTTACGTTAAACCCCAGTTGCCACTCTTCCGACCATTTTGCTAGTTTATCCAGTTATCTTGTCAATCTGCCCACCCTATATGGATCATCTACTGTGTTGCAGATCTTGGTGTCATCTGCAAGCAGACAAACCTTACCCTCCAGTCCATCTGCAATTTCACTGATGAAGATATTGAAGAGGACTGGCCTTAGGACTGATCCCTGAGGTACCCCACTTGTGACTTGCATCTCTTGTGACTGTATACCATTTACCACCACTCTCTGTTTTCTGCCCATCAACCAGTTTTCCACCCAGTTGACCAACTTCTGACCCACCCCAAGCCTACCCAGCTCATTAATCAATCTTCTATGTGGAACAGTATTGAAAGTTTTGCTGAAGTCAAGGTAGGTGACATCACCTGCTCCCCCTTGGTAAACCACTCTGGTTACCCAGTCAAAGAAATCTATGAGACTGGTTTGACAGGATCTTCCTTTTGTAAACCCATGCTGTCTTGGATCCTGTGCTCCTACGGAGTCCAGGTGTTGCACTATCCTTTCCTTAAGGAATGCCTCCATAATCTTGCCCACTGCTGAGGTAAGACTGACTGGTCTGTAGTTCCCTGCCTCCTCCCTGCTACCACTCTTATGGAGCAGGATCACATTAGCCCTTCTCCAGTCTTCTGGAACCTCTCCTGTGTTCTGAGACTCACTAAACAGTTCTGATAATGGCTCTGCTAGTTCCATCCTTAGCTCCTTTAGTACCCTGGGACGTATGCCATCAGGTCCCATTGCCTTGTCCACCCTGGACTTATCAAGCTATTGTAGGACCCTTTCTTTTGTGAAGGGACTAGTACACACCTCCCTCCCCCCTGTGTCCATGGTGCTGAGCTGTGGGATCTGCCCTACCTTCTCTTCAGTAAATACTGAGCAGAAGTATCTATTTAGGATAGATGCTTTTACATGGCCCTCCTCCCCACATGCCTCCTTATCCCCTTTGATCTCAGCAATACCCCCTCTGGACTTTCTCCTTTCACTAATGTATCTATAGAAAGTCTTGTCACCTTCTTTTACTGTTTGTGCTAGTGTTTCCTCAGTTTGGGACTTTGCCTGCCTTACTGCCTTCCCTGCTTCCCTTAGGGAAGTTTGGTGTGTCTCCCTATCTTCATCTGCTGCGTTCCCTTATATTTCCTGAAGGCCAGCCTTTTGGCTCTGACCTTTGCTACTGTTTTTGAGAACCAAACTGGTTTCCTTCTTCTTTTGCACTTCATTTTCTTGCTAACACAATGGGATGTTTCTTCAAGTATTGCATCCTTAATGCTTGCCCACTTTGCCTGTACCCCCTCACCTGTATTTCTTTTTGCCTGGGCTAGCTTAACTCTGTTAGCCATCTTATCAAAGTCAGCTCCTCTGAAGTCCCATATTTTTACCTTGGAATGGGATGATTTAGATCTAGTGGCCAAATTGAACCATACCATGTGATGGTCACTGGCCCCCAGGTGACCTTCTACCTGGAGATCTGTGATCCTTTCCCCGTTAGTCAGTACTAGATCTAGGATAGCCCTATCTCTTGTGGGTTGTTATACTAGTTGTTTGAGGCCCTCCCCCTGCAAGGAATCCACCATGTGTCTAGCTCTGGCAGATATTCTTGCTGGTATTGACCAATCTGTATCTGGCATGTTGAAGTCTCCGATTATCAGAACCTTCCCTTTAGCTGTCATGTTTTGTATATCTTCTAACAGTAATGTGTCTATGTCCTCCCCCTGGTCTGGAGGCCTGTATGCAACCCCAGTTTGTATAGCTGTCCCATTTTCTGTTTCCAGGGTGACCCACAGTTCTTCTGGCTCCTTATGTGTATTCTGAATTTCTGTAGCTTTGATATTTTCATTGACATAAAGGGCCATTCCAACCCCCCTTTTTGCACCTCGGTCTCTTCTGAACAGTACATAGCTAGGTACTGAAGTCTCCCAAGTGTGGTTATTGGTGAACCATGTCTTGCTAATGGCTACTATATCCAGTTTAGCCTCTGTCATTATTGCCTGCATGTCTGGGATCTTGTTTCCCAGACTGCGAGCATTTGTGTACATGATTTTGCATTGGCCAGATTTCGGTGTGTTAGTTGTTGGGCGAGGTCTGGCATTTCCCCAGTGCATCATATGGGGAGCTGGACCTTTTTCCTTACCTGGTGATGCAAATGAACTACAAACATGCTGAACTCCTGTTTGACCACTAGCTGAGTGTGGAGGGGTGTTCTTTCCATTCGAAGTATGGGGTGCTGGTGCAGCATTTGCTAGTTAAAATATTCTGTAAAGACATCAAACTTCTGCCCCAATGCACTGACTCCCTCCTTAGTCAGATGCAGTCCGTCAAATTGAAAGAACTTTTGCTCCCAAAACTGTTGCCAGTTCCTTACAAATTTGTGTCCTTTTTCTTGGCACCAGCCCTTGAGCCACATGTTTAGCTCCCCTATCTCCCCTTCTCTGATCTTCAGTCCATCTATCCCCCCTCTCCCAGACTGGCAGGATATAAGAGAAGGAGATGCCGTACGAAATGGATGAGAGTTTGTCACCCAGCCTGGTTAGGTGTTCCTTGATCTGCACAACTGACCGGCGGGCGAGATTATTAGTCCCTATGTGTAACAGGATGTCAATGTTTCCTCCTGCTTCCTAAACAATTTTAGCAATGCGGTCAGTGTCTCTCTCCACGCTGATGTACCTGGCAGACATCTGACCATTACCCCTGGCTGAAGATAGGTATCAACTCCTTGAATCATGGAGTCTCCTATGATCTGAAGTTTTTTGGATTTCCTTTTTGCTTTTTTTGTTTTGGTTGCTGTTTTGGGTGAGTTTTGTTGTGCTAGCTCCTGTGCTGCAGTGTCTTGCTCTGCAGTGTCCTCTGCCCCTTTGTTTGATTTCAAAGACAGAGGCAGATACCTGTTTGTAGTTTTTATATGGTTTGTGGAGGTGATATGCTGGAGAGCACCTAATGATGGGGCACCCAATTTGCCCCTCCAGGACCAACTACCTGCCAACCTCCAGGACCATCTACCCTCTGCTGTCAAGGTGATTCTGTTGGGCAAATGGTGTGTGGTTCTTATAATATATTTCCTCTTGAATATGCAATTTGAGGTGTGCAATCTTTGTCCATGATGCCTGGAGCTGAACCCTTATATCTCTAATGGCCCAGCATGTATGACAGTGTCCTAAATCCTGTAAAACTGCCCTTCTGAAAAGTGTTTCACAGCACCTGCAGTTAATCATATCCATTCCAGATAAGTTGCTGGGTTTATAACGTGGTCAGAGTAATTAGAAGGAAGAAAATGAAAGCAAAAGTTTGATTTTGTGATTTGTTTGTTTGTTTTTGTATAACTTGTTATAACAAGTAAGATTACTAGTGCCTGTGGAAATGAGGTCACTGTGTGGATACCCCTCTGATCTGCCCCTTCCTACTTTGCTACAGGAAATGTCATGACTGTGCTACCCTATAAAAGGAGGATAGTGTGAGGTGGTTGGGGATGGGGGTAGGTGGCTGGGCCCTTCCCCTGCTGAAAAAGAAGAACCATGCATGAAAGGAACAAGGAGGTAAGAGCAGAAACAATAGCCAGCAACAAATGCAGTAGCCCTGAAAACATATCCTAATGATAGATAAAACTGTAAAACCTGTAAAGCACCACCTGTAATAATTTCACAGAAGATATACCCTGTAAGAAACACTTTGCTACAGAGAAAAATAAAGCAGTAACAGAAGATATACCTTGCAAAAGACAATTTGAATCAGAAGATTACAGCAGTAATCTGTAAGCACACACCTGTAGACACACCCTGTAATAATGCAGCAGAAGGTATATCCAGCAACAACAGTTTGAATCTGAGAAAAATAAAGGAATAAAATGTTAGCAACAAACAGTAACAATCAATGTGAGTACAAAATAAAAATAACAACACACAGTAAATTTGCCTAGCCAAAAGAAGCCTTACTCCTTTTCCTTGATCTGGTAAGGTTCTTTGCTCTGTCCTTTCAAGCAACCTAGAAGAAAAGAGTTCAGGTGAAGCTAGGTGCCTTGGCCAGCAAACCTAGTCTTCCACCTTAGCATAGCATTTTTTCTCTTTAACAGTATAGATTCTTTTTTGATCCACTACCTATTGCTAGTTACAGTCAAGAAACCTTTTTTTTTTCTTTGTTTCTGGTGTACTTATCAATTTTTCACTTGTATCCAGTTTTTTCTTTGTTTGTATTGTTCCTGTTTATATTTTAGTAAAAATATTTAACAAAAACAAAACATTGAACAGACTACTCAACCCTATCTATAGGGGCGTGGTAGCAACCCCACAATATATTATTTGCAAATAACTCCATTCCTGCACCATTTAGGGTTAAGACTAAAGTGGAAAAAGTAGAGAAATGTAACTTTAGGGTTTCTGACCCTAAAACTCCACCTCCACCATGAAGCAAATTGGAGTGGAGTCTTCCTTAGCATTGTCAACCTTAAAGCTCACCCCATTAGATAAAGGTATATGTGTTTCAGGAGTGTATAGAATGGGATGAGCATTAGGGTTGGCAATGTCAAGGAAGACTTCACCTCTTAGTTACTTCTGGGATGGGGGCAAGGTTTTAGGATTACAAACCCTAAAATAAAATTTCCCTACTTTTGTCTCTGTAATCTTAACCCTAAATGGTGCATTAATGGAGTTTATTTGCAAAGAATTTCCTTGCTTTTAGAGATAGTATAATCATATCCTCATTTGCCTGTGAGAGTGGGCCCTGCATTCCCATCCCTCTATAGATGCTGGCATGTATGTCACTGTGTGCATTTTTAGCAAAACAGCAACCAAATTGTCAGCATAGCATTCTTATTATCCCACATCATGAAACCTGTATTGAGAATCTTAAATTCCCATTGAAATGTTATTCCATGGCATGGAAATGTCATTCCTCACGACAGGTGAGAAAACACATTTTTGCCATTATCTGAAAAAAATGCCAGCTGTCACATTCATGAAGTGGTGTAAAAAAACTGCCCATTGAATATTTGGGATCAAAATATTTAAAATTAGCAAAGTTACAAGGGTGCGTAGCAAATTATTAATGTATGCACATAGATTTACCATTTTTACATATTTTGACCCCAAATTTTCAACATAGCCCTCTTATGACACGACCTCTTGATCAGGAGTGGGAAAAATGTTTGAATCCTGCCTGAAAGGTGATTTCACCAAGTGACTGTGAAACTACCTTTCTGGGTGGATTTGCATAATTCCACCTCCATTGTTAATGAGGTGGGGTGTCAAAAAAGCCATGTTGAAAATTTGGTGTCAAAATATGCAAAAATAGTAATGTTTTGCCAAAAAGTTGATAACCCCAGTGAAATACATTGCACAGCACACTTACCTTACTTTTTCATATCGCTGTCAATGTTTCCAGCCGCAAGACGTGTCTTCGATCGGAGAGTGGATCTTCACCCTGGGACCTGTTCAGGTGAGTGAGGGTGTGTGGGGGCTGCAGAGTGGTGGGTGCTGAGTGGTAGCTTGAGGTGGAGGGTGGATCAGTGAGGGGCTGTTTTCTGTTTTACAGGTAAAAAAAGACATTGATGGACCCTTTTCTTTATTGCAGGCAGGATGTCAACAGGAGGTTGGAGTGCCATTTGACACCAGTGAAATTAAAAAATAATTTGCAGATGGTGATTGGTTGGGGGGTGGGGTGTCAGACACCAGGGAAATAGTGATCAACATGGGAATGGTGATAGGTGCATGGGCAGCACTACTAGACACCAGGGAAATAACAATCAATGCAGGGATGAGGTGCGGTGGGTGGAGGGAGATATTAGACATCAGGGAAATAATAATCAATATAGGGATGGTGATTGGTGACTGGGGGGGCACTAGACACCAGGAAAATAATAATCAATATGGGAATGGTGATCGGTGGTGCAGGGCACCACTAGACACCAGGGAAATAATGTCAATACAGGGAGAGTGATCGGTGGGTGAGGGGGTGCCAGTTGACACCAGGGAAATAATAATCAATACAGGGACAGCGATCGATGTGTATAGGGGGCTCCACTAGACACCAGGGAAAAAATAAGGAAATACTTTAATAAACAATACAGAGGCAGTGATCAGAAGTGTTGTGGTCACCACTAGACAACAGTGAAATAGGATTTTCCCCTCAAGAAAAGGGATTATTCCCAAATGAAAAAGGATTCCTTTTTTGTTTCAAACAGCTTACTGAGAAAGTGAATCACGAAAAAGGCTGAAAAAAGGTAATCAAAAGCACATTCAGGGTCATTTTTCAAACAGTTAAGTACAGAATCCATGTAACGGGGTCCCAAAGAGACAGATATATGTGTTGGTTTATCTGTGGGATGTGATTTTTGTGGCTTTTGAATTTTTTTTTTTTTTAGAAAAAAAGGAAACAAGATGGCGGATTTCTTCCTCATGAAAAATGATTGGCCTCATGCATAAAAGTATTTCTTTTTCATTTCACACAGCTATCTTGAAGTGCCTACTGAGCATGCTCAGAAGCAACTTTTTCAAAACTTCAAAATTAAATAACTTCGGAACAGATTAATATTTTTTCACAAAACAAACAAAAGGCACATTTGTGGGACAAACCCTTTGTAGCCTGAAAACTTCAGACCACAATTCCAAACCTTTCTGGTGGCAGACAAGTTAAAAAAAAAAAAACAGCAAAGCCTATGACCCAAAAATTCACTTTTTGCATTAAAACTTGGAATCTGCACATCTGGCCAAAACAAAACGTGGCACATCCACAGATCTACTACACAAGACCATGCATGCAACATCTCATCTAAATCCATTGAATGGCTGCAAAGTTATTAAAGTGCAAAAATTGGGGTTTAACATTAAACTGCCTACTTAACCCCAAATATGAGTGTGTGACCATGGCCCTATGATTATAGTGGCACAGTAGTGCCACTATAGTTAGGGTTGCATGGCCACTTCTATGTCAAACTCAAAATTTAGCATTTTAATAACTTTGCAATTGTTTGCCCAGTTTACCTGAATTGTTGCTTGCTCTACCTGGTACCAGAGATCTCTGGATCTGGCAACTTTTGTTCCAGTCAGATGTGCGGCTGTGGAGTTACCGAGTGCCACAAAATTTGAAAAATGTCATGTTTTTGTCAATGTCTTTGCTCGGGGCTATGGCCTAGTTGGTTTGGGGGTCTGGTCTGAAATTGTCAGGGTATATGGGGGTCTGAATAACTGCTATGCCTTTTGAAGGTTTAGTGAAAAAATATTAATACGTTCAAAAGTTATTAAACTTTAAAGTTTCCCATTATAGCCTATGGGAAAAAATATATGTCCACCTCAAAAGCACTTTTTGCTTTTGTGAAAGAACTTTTGACTGGCGCAAATGGATTTTGCAGATTTGCATGGCCGCCATCTTGTTTTCAGTTAGTGACAGCTAAAAAATGCTGCAATTCAAAAAATACTGCCCCTTGGTAAACACCAACAGTTGTGTTTACCTAATTAGGGCCCGAGGAACATGATCCTGGCATAATATTTTCAAAATAGTGGCTGGAAATAGGATTTCTGTATTTTGGCCATTGGTAGCGTCACAATTTGTGGCACTTCTTTTGTGAAACTGCTGTAAATTGCAGCACTTTTTGCACAACCAATGGCACTGTTGCGCAAAAATTGCCACACTGTTACATGAAAACTGCTGCAATTTGCAGCACTATCATAACACAAAAAAAAAAAATTGGGACCTGCTAAAAACAAAATCTTTTCTGGCCACTTTGTGGCCCAAATAGCTTCAAAATCATGTTCTCCAGCTCCCGTTTAGGTAAACACCTGTTGGTGTTTACCTAATAAAAGGAGGTTTTCTCATTTTACTGTCTCCAAGGGGGCCAAGGCATGTTTTAATAATAAGTAATGTTTTTGCTGACATCGCGGTACCCAATCCTGTGTCACCATGTAGCCCCAGCCCCAGTGGTGTGGGACTCTGGGGAGCCCACCTCCAGTGTCCACAAATATTTCATGGTTAATTCTGACACTGGGATGCCCACCCCTGGCATTGGATGTGCCCTCCCAAAGAAAAAGCCCATTGTTTTAAATATGCTGCTTACATCAGGGTGCCCAGTCCCTGTGTCAGTATTCTAACCCCCCAGTGTCCTTAATCATGTATTCTGACATCCAGATGCCACCCAAGCCCACTGTTCTATAATAAAAAAAATTTAGTTTGCTGACAGTGGTGAGCCCAATCCTTTTGTCAGCATTCTGAGGCATCCCCCCAGCACTCAGGGACACTGGGGAGACCACTCCCAGTGTCCTGAATTTTTTTTAAACCTGTTAGCAAAGTAAACTTCTCCCAACATTTTATTTTATGCTGTAAAAAAGAAAACAGTCCCTCGTCATCTCCCCATCCCCATCCCCATCCTGACCCTCCAAATCAGCAACCCACACCCTACACCCCCTTGCCCTATACTTACCACCAGAGACTGTCAGCTGCAATCTTCTGTGGACCAGGACATGTCTGCACTCTTCAAAGCCCAACTACAAACTGAAGAATCAAGGTAAGAGCCAGTATAATGGCTATCTATGGTAGTTTGAACTTATGTTGATATCTCAGCCATTTTTCGTAATTTTTACATTACATTTTCAGCATGGGCTCTTTGGGACCCCACCTCCTGAACACTGTTGCTGTCATCATGTTAATTGGACCCGTAAGGTGATTTTGTGGTCACTGTGTGAAATCACCTTTCGGGACCGAGTGGTGAAGGGAGGTTCACAGTGAAAAGGAAGTCTTTCTAACTGTTGTTGGGTACTATTTTAGCATTTGTGTGTTCTTGTGCACACAGTAATACTACTAGTAAGTTTTGATCATTTGTTGCTGTTTGCTGTGTTGCTTTGCATTTTTTCAGTCTGTTTAAAAGACTGGCTTGTAGTGTACTAAACTGTTACATTTTCTGCCCATTGCCTTTAGTGTGTGTGCACATAGCATCAAGTCAAATGCATTTTATTGTGGCACCATAATCGCAGCACTCTTAATTTCTTAGTCCATCTGCATTATTTTTTATTACTTCTACCTAGGCACTGCTGTACCTCCCCCCCCACCCGCAAAAGAAGGTATTATTTTTCCAGTTTTGGATTGCTGACCACTGGTTAAGGTGTTGTTGTGCCTGTGCAGCTACATCTCATTAGTGCACAACCTCCATCTGTCTGTGCCACTGCACCTCTTTAGGGTCCAATCTCCACCTCTAAGTCACACTTGTTGTTTTTTTGCTTCCCATCCTTCCAAAAGTGCCTAAATCTAAATTTGTTGTTAATTATCTGTGTAATCCCAAAAAATGCTCATGAAGGGACATGCATGCAAAGATGTTTCTGGCTGTGGCACTGCTGCCAGTGCCAAGAGTGGCCATGGGCATGGTAGTACACAGCAGAAAGGAATAGTTGATGCAAGTGAAGGGATTTTTCCGATTATGTTTTTTTCAGTGTAATCAGTAGCTTCATTGATGTTTGGAGATGCAGTTGTCCCTGCTAGTGGTGGTGGTAGTGAAGTTAGTGACGGACCTGGCATGAGCATTGCTCCAAGTTCAACCCATGAAAACTTATCTGGGTGCCAAAATGTTGTGGAGTCTGAGGACTTGATTCAGAGTGTAGTTGATGTCACACTCCCCATCCTCACATTAGTTGACCATGATTCTGATCATGATGATGACTCACAATCTCATGTTTCCAGCGATGTTGCAGTCATGCCTGGGCCATCCAAATATTCAAATGTTGACTAAACAATTGTGAATGATCATACTGCATCTGTGGTTGGAACATGCTCACCACAGGACAGCATCCAAACTGAATTTGTGAATACGGATGATGATTATAATGATGATGATGCTAGTGCATGAGATAGATATAAGGGAATTCTGGAGGTCAGGGGTAAGGGGCAACAGACTTCTAGAAAAACTTAAAGGGAACTTACAAGCTCAAATGGGCAGACTGAGTGGGCCATAGGCCCTTATCTGCTGACAGTGTTTATGTATCTATGTATGACCCCAGTTGGGAACTGGAGAAAAAGAAACTGAAGGTAGCTTTGTGTAAATCAACCCCCTCCTCAAAGTTCTGATGTAGCTGTATCTGTTGATGATGATGACTCAGTAATAGTCATAGATTGTGATGTTCAGGCAGAGTCCAAGTGTGCCTAACAACATAAATCATGCAGTACACCACATATTTCAGTGCCACAAAAACTGGCGTCCAAAATGCAGCATCGGCGACATGTGAAAAATAGGGCATCAAAATCCCTAGTGTGGGATTTTTTCACACAAGATGAAAGTAATGAAACAGTGGCAATCTGCCAGCTTTGCCAAGTGCGTGTGAGGCGTGGCAAAAAGGGTAGCCATCTAGGCACTGGGGGCCAGCATACACATCTGAAGAGCAGGCACATGGCACTGTGAACTCAGCACCAGAGGGGAGCTAATGCCGTAGTGGGGCATTCACCCTCATCTACTTTAGTGAACATGGCATCCCCTTCTTTGACTGTTAGTAGCCAAACTAGCTATGTCTGTAGAAGTGGTGAAATAACACCAGAGGATTACTATAGGCATGAGGAGGAGGAGGAGGAGGATTTTGAATTGTCAAGTAGTGTTCACAGCAGCAGTGGTGGTCCATGTAGTAATTCTAGTACATCAACCCCTGTGCTTTAAACAGGTAAAATAACCTCATTTGTTGGCTTGTCACCTGTGCACTCCATTGCACATCAAAAGCACCCCACCCATGGCAGTTTGTAGAGCAAAGCCATTTGGCACGCCATGTGCAAAACAGGTAACAATGCAGTTCACGTTGCACAGTCTTTTTTCACATCACATGAAATACCCACCAAATCATGTAGTTGCACATGAACTGAATGCTGCCATAGTAGAAATGCTGGCAATTGACCTTTTGCCTTTCTCCTTTGTGGAGAATGCTGGATTCCGGTGCTTTGCAGCACGTGCATGTCCCAAATGGAAAATCCTGTCCAGGACCTACTTCTCCACCCGTGCTGTCCTGAAGTTATATCAGACTGTGAGAGAGAGTCTGTAAGACATACCCTTCAACATTCCTCATCACGTACATTCATTTAAGCATGGATATGTGGACAAGTGGCAAAATGGCAGGCAGTTCCTATCTGTGTATTACTGCACATTGGGCGCAAGTACCAGGGGTTGTCTGAGATGGCAGGATTGAAAAGCAGTGGAATAAGTTAGACTGTGGTGGTAGCAACCTTCATGGCATTAGACAGGATGCCATGCTTGCAAAGCATAGTGTAGCAGGGTCACATGCAGGCCAAAACATGCTACACCTACTACTGACAGAAACTGATCAGTGGCTGCACCCCCGTCCCTAAAAGCTGGCTTTATAGATGGCGATAATGGATCAAATGTCATTAAGTGTATCACCAATGATGGCTTTGTGAGGGTTCCCTGCCTGGCCCATTGTTTAGATCTTGTGGTACAGTAGTTTTTGCAGCACCCTGATATCAAGCAAATGTTGGCTAATGCATATCGCATCTGTGCACACTTTGCATGCTCTGGAAAGGCCCGTGATGCAGATTCAAAACTGTCTCCCTCAGCAACGCCTCAAGCTTGAAGTTGTTACATGCTGGAATTTGACACTTTACATGAAAGAGTGGTTATATGAGCAGTACAAAGCCATCTCAGAGTACCTAGTAATGCACACTAGCCGTGACAGTTCAGGGTCCTCAATGTCTATGATAACTGAACAGTGGCATCTCATGGACTCAGTGATATTAATTTTGAGGCCTTTTGAACATGCCACACAGGCAGTGAGTGGTGACACTGCATCCATAAGTCAAGCCATTCCAGTGCTGTGGAAGACTTTAATGAATCTGCAGCCTAGCCTTGATGTTGCCAGAGATAGGACAAGCAGTACATTACTGAAACACGTGCTTACAATATCCAACAGCATATGACACATCGCCAGTATTCAGCAAAGTGCAGCATTTTGAATAGCCACAATGCTGAACCCACTCTACAAGCATGGCATTGCATCCATACTGGAGGGAAGGCATTATCATGTTCAAAATCTGACTGGACAGCTGGTCCGATTGGTTCATGGGGCACAAAAGTCACATGCAAAGTTCTGCAAAGCACAGCATAACAAGGCTGAAGGTCACTGTGGACTGAATACATCCAGTAAGGTGGCTCAGGGTGAGAACAAGGGGGGGTGGCAACAAAACAGTTTGCCATTAATTCACTTTGGGGTGCTTTGTCTGAAGTAGGAATTTGTGACCTGGATGTATCTTGTGAACAGGTGGATGACTCATTAGAACTGCATGCATCGCTGAGCATGGTTGATGCCTATTTGGCAGATAACAGACATCTGACAGTACTTGAGGATCCTGTACTCTACTGGAGAGGAAAAGTGAATGAATGGCCAGAGCTGACTTCAGTAGCACTGAAGTACCTGACCCGCCCACCTCCAGTGTAAGCGTGGAGAGGATATTCAGTTCTGCGGGGGCCATAGTGCATGACTGTTGTACTAACCTATCACCTGCAAATGTCGGCATGCTGACATTTATCAAAATGAATGAAGGTCACATACCAAGTAGGATCATCATTTCTATGTTTGTGCCAAGTCACGATGATGGTAGTGCAGATGACATGGGTGAAGCACACCATCCTGGTGGCAATACCAAATGGTGTACCATCGGCGTTGATGATTCAGTCTTGGAAAAAGAATGTCCAAGCAGGCACAGCTCTGACCTTGACGACTGTGAGGGCAGCTTCCTCCTTGATCAGAGTGAGGCAGATGTTGGTGGTAGTGCAAGATGGATTTGAAGGCTGTCACAGTTCTGTAATGCTACAATTTTTTACCATTTAATAAATGAAAAACAGTGTCCTTGACTAGCATTCCATATGATTATTCTGTGCAAATAATAACATGTCATTTGATTTGACCTTCCCGTCCTAGATATTTTAAGTACAGTTACCAGAATGTGTGCTGTCATTATATTTATTACACACAGTCAGTCTTATAAACACAAATGTCAACTTTTGGCCATAGCCACTTAAATCCTTCTGACTGACTGACAGATATCCTCTTTCTGACAATGAAGAACTGTAACACACCATAGCCAGCCACCTGGCTTCATGAGACAGTGAGAGAGACAGTGAAACTGTACCAGTGCCTTATGTACGAACACTCAGCCACAACCACCCTGCTTCATGAGACAGTGACAGAGACAGTGAAACTGTACCAGTGCCCGACATATGAACCCTCAGCCAGCCACAGCCATCCTGCTTCTTTAATCAGTAATTTACAGCAAGTACAGTGCATTCCACTCGTATGCACACCCCCAGGACAATCTGTGTATGTGCATACAAGCGGATTGTGCATACAAGTGAAAGTCGCAAAATCAGAGGACCGCAAACTCGGGTATTCTTTTAAAAATCTGCTTAATGGTAACAAATGGCAAAAATAACTAAAAATGAGGTAGAGCAGCACAGTAATTCATTTTTTAAAACAGCATTATGCATTTAATCATTAATTTAATATAATTTATAGCCTTAAATGCTCATTTTCATTCATTAAATCTCCACAAAGTGGATAGTTCTTTTCTGGAAATGCCAGGCTGTTCAGACTTCACAAGGAGTTTAGTTTTTTTTCAAGGCTTAAAACCTTGCATGACACCTTCTCCATTGTGAGTGCATGGGGATTAACAAGGGAAAGAGCCACAGCCATTACAAAGCTCTGGAAGCCAATTACCACCTCGTCAGGACAAACTAGTCCACTAATGAGCTTGCTAACCTTGTGGGATACAAGCCAAATGTCACCTCAGAACTCAGCAACTTAGAAAAATCTTTGAAGCCAGGCTAGAATGTGTGGATACAACAAAAAATATGGTTGCATACATCCAGTCATTTTATGCAGGGAGAGATAGGAAAAAAAACGGGGCATCAGCATTATGTGCATACAGCCGAAAATTGCACTTATCCAAATTGCATATAAGTGGAATGCACTGTATGTACTCATGTCACGTGCTATGGTTTTGACTTGAACTGTGCTGTGAATGCTTCCATAATTAATAAATGTCATTGTCACCAAAAACTGACAACTGAGTTTCATGTTGTTTTCACAGGCTACTGTCATAAAGAGTATAACAGGACTCGATTAGTACTCTGAACACCACAAGGATAACATTTTCAGGCAAGTATTAATCTTATTTCCTCTTTCCTTTTTGGTTTTAATTTTTTTCAGCTGGTGCAAAGCATGCAACGAAGGTGACATACTGGCCAGATAACTTCTTATTCGTTCACATCTTTGACAGGAATACTTCAGTACATGAAGGCTTTACAATGTGTTATCCTGCTCATGAAAACACATTATGCGATGTAACTGTAGTCAGTGGGACAGTGCCTGTCACCGGCACTAGCCATGTTAATTGGTTTTGTACAGGCTTGCTAATAGTTTGGTATTTTAAGCTGGATAAGTATATAAGAGAAGACAGGAAAAGACACAGTGGGAACGGACTGTAGTAGTGCAATGAACGCCAAATAATTTCTTCTTCATCTGTTTTCAGATAACATTGAGGTGCTGTCTACTGCAGTTGGTGGTATCTTACAATATGAAGAGATGGATAACAACAGTCAGGAATCAGGATGATATACATAACACCTGGAAAGAAGATAAAAACATTAAAGAAACATGTTTTAAAATGATGGCCCCCCCCAAACAAAATACTTACCTTTCTTGGTTTGACAGTTTCCCTACAGCCGAAGTCATCAACAAGCCGAAACAGGCAGCATGCAAGTGTGCCTGTATGACCAAGGAAGGACAAAAAAAATATTACATTTCAGTCAACCACACCACAAATTAACAGCTGTGTCTCGGACAAAAAAATGGAAGGTGATATGTACAATAACTTACCATTGTTGATATGAATGAATACACACACAAAATGTAGCATGTTTCAGTCAGTGCAGCACAAGATTTTATCCAGCTTCAAATTATGGTTCGACTGGCCATGGTCATCTGTGTTTATCATCACTTAGCTCTAGGAACACACTGTACATCATCAACAGCAGAAAACAGCTGGACAACAGTGTAACAGAAGCGTGGGATATGCACAAAGACACCAGCTGGAGTATAAAATCAAGATGCCTTTATTCGGTGAATTCCAAAGAAAATAAAAATGACTTTATGCATACTGTACATCTTATAAATGAAAAGAAATAAAATAATTCCAGGCATCCATATAAACATAACCAATGAGACTGCATAGGCACCATATATTAGAGCTGGAAAGAACCAGAAAGACAGAGGGCACAGCGCCCTGCTGAGCCCAAAATGAACTGAACTGACCTTAACAAATTGTCAGCCTTTTATAGTGCTGGATCACCATGTGATACAGGATTTCCCCACCCCTTATTTACCTACTTTTCCTATAAACACTGGATGTTTCAACCTTTATTGCTATATTCTCAAACTACACTCTATTAGATATTATTCCCTCAGTTTCAGCGTACTCAGAATACATAATTTGAGTGGATCTTACAATTTAGGATATAATAATTTCCTGTCAATCATAGCTAGTCTCCTCCCCTTTAAGCCTGCCTATAATAATGGGAGAGGAGGGGACAGCCAGCTCTATAGAGCAGCAGTGCATTGCTACAGTCAAACCCAGAGTCAGCACCACTTTTTAATACTGTAAATACAGGTATTTTGTTTTTCCTGCACTACAGGCATGTTTTAGGAATGTTTAAAATGATTGAAAGGGCTAAGTTAAAA
Source organism: Neoceratodus forsteri (assembly GCA_016271365.2). NCBI lineage: Eukaryota > Metazoa > Chordata > Ceratodontiformes > Ceratodontidae > Neoceratodus > Neoceratodus forsteri. The sequence continues at coordinate 195,941,951 of CM057456.1, forward strand.
CATGAGCTTGCAGGGGACTAGACGCTAGCTCTGTATATCACAGGCCAGCGCTTTACAAATTTTACAAATATAAAGATAGAAATGCTTCATTATAGCTCCGAGTGAGAATGGAACTGACAAACAATTTCTAAAGGGCCCTAGCCCTTTGCGAAGCTCACTATTCTGTTCTCTGTACCAGAAACTGATTTAGGGGACAAAAATAGACATTAGGACATTGCGACTCAGCCCAATTACAGCGTCTACTTAAAGTTTTGTTTACAGCTTCTGAGGGCTAAAGAAGAATGTAATTAGCCTTTCCAAACACTTCATTCGCAAGGAGACACACAATACTGGACAAAGCAATGCATAATAACTATTTTTACTTTTTGACTCGCTATTGGCATGTTCGCACGATCGTGTAGGCGATCGATGAGCACTCCGTTGAGAAGGCGTTGGTGCGAGTATGTGACGAGGGCGATGCAGCAATCCACAGCATAAAAAGGGGAGACCACCAGAAAGGGATAGTCAGAATGTTAGGCAGGTGGCCTGCCTTCCTATGGGGAACATAAAGGAGTAGACAGCAAGGAAAGAGATAGAAGTGCTGTTGCAACAGTCTTTTACACATAGGAGAAAGAGAAAGTAAAAGGGGTCTCATGATTTATACTGTAGCTCTGCTACACACTCCTCCCCACCTAAGAATAAAACCTGATTTAAGGGTTTTTAGAGATTTAAAGCTGGACTTAGTTTAATCAGAACTCTCCAAGGAGAGATAGAGCTTCAACCCACCCACACTTAGAAGCTCCACCTCGGGGTCCCTTAGTAACAAAAAAAAAAAATCAAGAAAAACTTAAACGTAGCATCACGAGCTATTCTCTGATGCTAAATTATTTATTACCCCGAGGTCTGTTTCACATGGTCCTGCTCCAAAATGGGACATGAAATCTGCATTCTTATTAGTAGATCTGGATCTATGCTTAATGGTAAATTTATAAGGCTGTAAAGCCAGGTACCATCGCATGATACGCGGATTTTTATCCTTCATGGCATGAAGCCAGCATAGGGGGTTATGATCTGTCCAGACTTCAAACTCTACTTCCCATAAATAAAATTTTAACTCTTCAATAGCCCATTTAAGGGCTAAACATTCTTTCTCAATGGTAGAGTATTTAATTTCTCTACTATGTAACTTCCTACTAATATATATTATAGGATGTTCTTCTCCATCAAACATTTGGGTCAGTACTGCTCCTATACCAGTATTAGAAGCATCGGTTTGTAAAATAAATGGGAGGCTGAAATCGGGACTTTTCAATATGGGTGATGCACATAGATAGCCTTTGAGGGTACAGAAAGCATTTTCACATTCTGGTGACCATTTTACCTTGGATGGATGATTTTTCTTAGTTAAATCTGTTAGGGGACTTGCTATGGTTGAAAAGTTTGGAACAAACTTTCTATAGTAGCCAGCAAGCCCCAGAAAGGATCTCACGTGGCGTTTTGTAATGGGGTTGGGACTGTTGGCTACAGCATCTGCCTTTCCAATATCGGGTTTTATTTGCCCCTTTCCAATTCGAAATCCAAAACATTTTACCTCCTGCATGGCTAAAGTGCATTTACTGGGATTCATGGTTAGTCCTGCTTGGGTGATTGCTGTCAGAATATTTTGCTGTCAGAATATTTTTTAAGTGCTACAGATGATCTTCCCAAGTTTGACTGAACACCACAACATCCTCCAAATAGGCAGCACTATAATTTATGTGTGTTCTAAGCAGACTGTCCATAAACCTCTGAAATGTAGCGGGAGCCCTGTGCCACCCAAAAGGCATGGTGGTGAATTGAAAATGTCCTATAGGAGTTCTAAAGGCTGTTTTTTCTTTATCCTCCATATTTAGGGGTATTTGCCAATATCCCTTGGTCAGCTTGAGCGTACTGATAAATGTAGCCTTCCTGAGATGATCTATAATATCATCAATTTGAGGCATAGGATATGCATCGAATTTTGATATTGAGTTAAGGCGGCAGAAATCTAAACATATTCGAATGCCGCCCTCCTTTTTACCAACGATCACCATCGGGGAACACCACTCACTAATTGAGGGTTCTATGACCCCTAACATTTGCATTTTTTCTAGTTCCTTTACGACATCTTGTTTTACCTTTTCCGGTATTCGATAAGGTTTTTGACTTATGACTAACTGTTGATTTAGATGTATCCGGTGTTCCACCCCCTTAGCTTTACCAGGCTGACAGGAGAAGGTGGTCAGAAAAGTTTGTAACAACCCATTTAACTTCTCCCTTTGGCCTCCCTCTAGATCAGGATTGATAGTGACTGATTCAATACCACCTGCTCTTTCTAGTCTTTGGTAAGCTTGATCTACCTCACTAATAGACTGCTCTGGGTACACAAACAAGGTAGAGGTGGTCTCTGAAGGGCCTCTATCATGACAACATTTTAGTAAGTTTGCGTGATAGATTTGTAGCCTTTTACACCTCCCAGGGATATCTATTTCATAGTTGACAGGGCCAGTTTGTCTCTGTATGACATACGGCCCCTGCCACTTCATTGTCAGCTTACTTTCTGAGGATGGTAGGAGTATCAATACTTTATCCCCTGGTTGGAACTGTTTGGAACCCACTCCTTGGCCATAATATTCCTTTTGTTCCTTTTGCTTTTTTAGATTATTTTGATGTGCCAGGGTAATATACTTAACTAACCTCTGCCTTAGTCGGGTTATATACTCCAGACTTGGGGTTCTTTCTGGTGCTTTATTATTTTCCCATTTCTCCTTTATTATATCCAAAGGCCCCCTTGGATTTCTCCCATAAAGGAGTTTGAATGGAGAAAACCCTGTAGATGCCTGGAGTACCTCTCTATGTGTGAACATCAAGTAAGGCAGGTTGAGGTCCCATTCTCTCCCTTCATCTTGTATGTACTTTGTAAGCATCTTTTTTAGGTTTTTTTTTAAACTTTTCCACCAACCCATCAGTTTGGGGGTGGTAAGGAGAGGTGTATACAGCCCCAACACCCAATGATTGATAGAGCCGGGCTAATAAAGCCGAACGAAAATTACTGCCTCTATCAGTGAGGATCTCCCTGGGTATCCCCACCTGACTAAATACTTTTAGGAGTTCTTCAGCAATTTTGGGGGCTGTAACAGTACATAGTGGGATAGCCTCAGGGCAGTGAGTGGCATAGTCGCATATCACAAGAATAAATCTGTTGCCTTTATTACTCTTTGGCAAAGGCCCCACAATATCCATGGCTATGCGAACAAAGAGGGTATCCACTAAGGGGAGAGGTTGTAAAGTTACCTTTTCTGCCTTTGTTATAGTAGCTACCCTTTGGCATTCTGGGCAGGTTTGACAATAGGTGGCTACCTGTTCGTGGATTCCTGGCCAGAAGTATCGGTATAACAACCAGCTTAGGGTTTTATCCCTCCCTAAATGCCCTGCCATTGGAATGTCATGTGCCATGGAGATTAGTTGTTGTCAGTACCGAGTGGGTACCACTAACTGCTCTATGATATACCCGGTCTTTGGGTTCTTGCACTACCTATATAGAAGCTGATCATGAATAATATACCTAGGGTAGTCTACCTGATTGCTAGCATCTACAACCTGTGAAAAACTAGTGGTTAAATCACAATCTTTAATTTGTTCATCTCTAAAGTCCACTTTTATTCCAACAGTGTCCTTGTTATCAGGCGTATCCTTGTTACAGTTCCACAGTGCTTTTGCTCTTCTTCAGCTTGACTTCGGTTTTCTGTCTTTCCCAGGGTTATTATAGATGTCCTCCTCAAAAGAAAACATCTGAGGAAAGGTAACTGATTGCTTACTCTACGCTCTTGTAGTTATAGCAGTTAACTGAGAGTCTTTACAGATTAGGGTGTCAAATGCAGGGTAGTCCTGACCGATAAAAACTGGCATAGGCAGGTTGGGTACTAAGCCAACGTTCATTAGCTGTTCTTGCCCCTGAACCCTCATGGTAATCTGCTGCACAGGGTAGGTATGGATGTCCCCATGGATACATGTAACCTTAGCGGTGTTCGTACCATGTCTCTTAGGTAACAAAGTGGCTTGGATCAGGGTCTGTTTACTTCTACAGTCTATCAGGGCAGGGATCTCATTCCCATTTAGCTGAATGGTAATAAGATATTGACCCCAATTAGCTAGAGCAAATGAGCCTGATCCCTCTTTCTACGTGGACAATATCTCACAATATGGCCTTTCCCTTGGCATTCATGGCAAATGATCTCAGGGTTAAGTCCTTTACTCATTTTAGTGGTCCCCAGGTTCCCTTCACTACTTCCCTTGACTATGGGTGAAGCTCCAACACGATTAGTAGTAGTAACAGGGACAGGTCTTACCGTGGGTGAGGGTCCGTGAGTCCCTAGATGTCTCATCCATGGTGGCCTTGCTGTTATGTAGTCCTCTGCAAGATCGATAGCCTTCTGTGCAGTCTCAGGACGATGCTCCATCACCCACATTTGGACATCTGGAGGAAGTATTTTAATGAACTGTTCCAAAGTGATGGCTTCCATTACCTGTTCCATTGTTCTCATGTTGGGTTGTAACCATTTGTTACTGAGATCTCATAACTGGGTCTAGGCTTCCTGGGATGTTGCGGCCATATGATACTTAAAAGTTCTAAACCTTTGGCAATAGGTCTCAATGCTGATGTCATACCTTTTCAGAATGACTTGGCGGACATAGTCGTAGTTGTTGATATGGGCACTGTCCACATGGCTATAGGCCAATTGCGCCTTTCCCGTTAGATAGGGCGCTAGTCATACCATCCACTGTTCTTTTAGCCATCGACATGCTTCAACCACTCTTTTGAAAGTGGTGATATAGGCTTCAATATCATCGGTGTCTGTCAGCTTGGATATTTTAATGTCCGTCGGTCCTTCTGGGTCTTTGGTACAGGTGGTCTAGCGACTCCTAGTGTTTGGATGGCTCTGATAGTGTCTTCCCATTGGGCTTCATTCTGCTGATGCTCCATCTCTCGCTGTTTCTCTAATTCCAGCTGGCACACACACAGCCACCGTAGTAAATCTGATACCTCCTCAGGAGGCCTCTCCTCTGGGTCCTTTATTTCTGGAGCAGTGGCACCTTCTTCCATCTCCGTCTCCATTCCTTCCTTTTTGGTTTCTCACCATCTTACATCTGCCAATCCAGTCAGTAATGGTATTTGGGTAAGTTCAATCATTCTGAGGGTCTGGACGCCTCCTGGACAAGGTTGGCTGGTAACTGGAGGACTGACAGTTGAGGGCTCCAATATAGTGCAATACGGATACCAGGTTCAGTGCACTTCCCTCAAGATTTCTTCTCAAGGGTATCCCACTCTGACACCAGTGTAACAGAAGGATGGGATACACACAAAGACACCAGTTGGAGTATAAAATCAAGACGCCTTTATTTGGTGAATTCCAAACAAAATAAAAATGACTTTATGCATACTGTACGTCTTATAAATGAAAAGAAATAAAATGATTCCAGGCATCCATATAAACATAACCAATGAGACTGCATAGGCACCATATATTAGAGCTGGAAAGAACCAGAAAGACAGAGGGCACAGCGCCCTGCTGAGCCCAAAACGAACTGAACTGACCTTAACAAATTGTCAGCCTTTTATAGTGCTGGATTACCATGTGATACAGGATTTCCCCAACCCTTATTTACCTACTTTTACTATAAACACCGGATGTTTCAACTTTTATTGCTATATTCTCAAACTACACTCTATTAGATATTATTCCCTCAGTTTCAGCGTACTCAGAATACGTAATTTGAGTGGCTATCTTACAATTTAGGATATAATAACTTCCTGTCAATCATAGCTAGTCTCCTCCCCTTTAAGCCTGCCTATAATAATGGGAGAGGAGGGGCCGGCCAGCTCTATAGAGCAGCAGTGCATTGCTACAGTCAAACCCAGAGTCAGCACCACGTTTTAATGCTGCAAATACAGGTATTTTGTTTTTCCTGCACTACAGGCATGTTTTAGGAATGTTTAAAATGATTGAAAGGGCTAAGTTAAAACATGAGCTTGCAGGGGACTAGACGCTAGCTCTGTATATCACAGGCCAGCGCTTTACACATTTTACAAATATAAAGATAGAAATGCTCCATTATAGCTCCAAGTGAGAATGGGACTGACAAACAATTTCTAAAGGGGCCCTAGCCCTTTGCAAAGCTCACTATTCTGTTATCTGTACCAGAAACTGATTTAGGGGACAAAAATAGACATTAGAACATTGCGACTCAGCCCAATTACAGCGTTTACTTAAAGTTTTGTTTACAGCTTCTGAGGGCTAAAGAAGCATGTAATTAGCCTTTCCAAACACTTCATTCACAAGGGGACACACAATACTGGACAAAGCAATGCATAATAACTATTTTTACTTTTCGACTCGCTATTGGCATGTTCGCACGATCGCGTAGGCGATCATGCACACATTCGAGAAGGTGATCGTGTGCACATTCATGCAGGTGATCATGCATATGATTGTGAGGCATATGCAGGAATCCACAGCATAAAAAGGGGGAGACAACCAGAAAGGGATAGTCAGAACATTAGGCAGGTGGCCTACCTGCCTACGGGGAACATAAAGGAGTAGAGAGCAAGGAAAGGGCTAGAAGTGCTGTTGCAACAGTCTTTTACACATAGGAGAAAGAGAAAGTAAAATGGGTCTCATGATTTACACTGTAGCTCTACTACAAACAGCAGCAGAAGGAGCAGGCTACAGCAAAAAATGTTATCACTTTTGGAACAGTTGTGCATAGTTCTGACTCTCTTGGTGCACACTGTAAGCAGAGCGTCACCAAATACTCGTGACTTTTCTGAACAGTTTCTCATGTCCTTATTCTTCATCATGACTCAGGGAATTTTCATGACATTTAAACAGCAACTATTTTCTCAGTTGGGACAGTTGTGCATTGTTCTGGCTCTCTCGGTGCATACTTTATGCAGGGCATCAACAAGTACGTGTGACTCCTGAACAGTTTCTCATGTCATTATTCTTCATTGGGACACTAATACTGCATGCTGAATGATGTAGCAAGGTAGCAGTATAATCAAGCTATAGTCGCATAAGACAGAACATTTTTTAAGGGGAATTGTATTAGTGTGTGATGCTAGTAGTGTATTTTGCTTGTAGTTGTGGCCTTGTGGGTGTACTTACAAAAGCTAATACACTCAACAGTAACAAAAAAGTAATATAACATGACAAGTACAGCAGCAGTTACTCAGTGGATAATTTGTACCTATGCTTTTGTATTCAATTTTCATTTGGTACTTATCTACTGACTTGTTTATAAGCTACCCCTCTTTCCAGAATTTACAGATGCAGTACTTCCTTTTTTAAAATCTGAAAAAATAAACAGAGTGCTAATTTTAACCTGGCTTTACGCCAGTTTTCTTCAGTATTACCACCTGTTTTTGTACATCTATTATTTAAAATTATTTCTGTTGTGACTGAAATGAACTAGCATGTAATCCAGCAGGGTGTGGCATACCACCATGACCTTCTGGAGCAGTAGGTGTTCAAAAACAGCTGGGTATACTGATGAAAAACAGAGCTAAAGAATATTAAAAGGAGCACTAATTTTATTTTTTCAGATCCAAAAATATCGAGTAACTCCGCTATAACACACGACAGACAATGGGTGTATCAGGCCATTATTGCACACCCTGGGTGCATTGTGAGGCACGAGGGCTTAACAGAGGGACTTACACCACCTGTGAAGTGCATTAATGCCCTGATACACCCATGGGCTGGAGTGGGTTAGCACATTTATAGAATGAGCTAGCTAAATGTAAAAATCAAAACATCAACACCTTTCTACAGTCAGCATGCCCACTGTTGCTGTAATGAGTCATTGCTGACTGGTCAGGTAGCACTTTTGACAAATGTCAAGTCATCATATTTGACCTTTCATTAATGACCTTTTCACAATGCAGAATCACATTAATTGCAGAAGGAATGGTATCATACCACTCAGTAGATAAGGGGCAACTGAAAATAGAATGAAACAGTATAGGTCGGAATTGATAAACAGCAGGTGCACAGTGTCAGGTTACGCAACCCACCTCAAACATATATGGTAGCTGATGTGCTTCAGTGTTGAAGGGTACTAATAATACCATGAGGTCACGTGGTCACATCCAGTAAAAAAGTTATAGCACCCTAAAGGTGTACCCACTGCAAAAAAGAGCAGTGTCCTGAATTGGCTCACATGCCAGCAGGCAGGCACCCCAAGCACCCTTGTGTGACATCAGTAAATTAATTTAGAGTGTGCACTCCATTGACATGTATGTGCATGATTTTTCTACAGATTTTATTACTATTTAATGTTTAAATTTACATACAGCAAAGTGACCACTGGAGTAACAGGAACTGTTACTCTAGTGGTCGATTTCATTTTTATAAATCACAGCTATACATAGTACTAACAGCTATAGAAAGATTGCAACCACAAGGGTCGAGGGACTGCACACTCAGCAATCATTTTCCGACATCACAAAATTAACGTGGGGGTGCCTGCAATGGAGGCATGGCAGCAGGTTCAGGCAACAACTCTGTATTTCTGTGCATGGATAGTCGGGGTGCTATGACTTTTCGACTGAATGGGACAACATGGTATTATTACCCTAATGCCCCTTTTGCTAGTTAAGCTTACTCCTAGTCTCTGTATGTTTGCAAATACCCATTTTTGAAACTTAAATCCATACGTGCTTATTTTATTGTTACCTTTACTCTTAGGTTCACTGTGTATTTTATCACTATGCTGTTTGTTCTGTTTTCTGATATGATGTGGAGTCTATGTAAAAGAGTATTTGGCTCAAAGGTATTAATTCCAAGACTGAAATAAATAAATAAATACCCCTCAATACTGGAGCATGTCTGCTATTATATATGGTTGTGGAGGGATGGTTATCTGACAGCTCGCACCTGCTCTTTAATATGTTCTTGCACTGCTGCTTTAACACAATACAAGAGAAAGAAAACAAAATGTAAATAGTTGGACTGTATGTCAAAAGATTATTATGTAGGAAAAGAAGGAAAGTGAAGGACAGTATTATTTTAGGGTTATTTCTTTTATAATTGTTTTGGCTATGTTTTTAAGATTTTTGGGTTGAGGAAGAAAGTTAGGAAAACGAAAGGCAGAACGCACAATAAGAGTTTGAAAAAAAAAGACAGACTGGTCCAGGTGCTGCTGGCTAAGCAGCAGTTGGAGCATGGACATTATTTGCAGCTGGTGACCCTCCATCCTGCCCATCTGCTACTGCATGTTGTTGACTATGTTGCCAAGGTGGTAGACTTCACTCCACAAAGCCCCAAGGTCAGCCTGGGTGGCAGGGATTGATGCTGGATTTTCAGGCCGTGCAGGTGCGGGAACTGTCACTTGCTCTGTCTCCCTTCTTCTGCACTTCTCACCACCACGTGCAGGCTGAGGCCATGCTGCCACCTGTTGCTGCACTGCAGAAGCATTTCCTGCAACCTCAGCCAACTTGGTCTACCACTGTGCACAGTGGTGGGTACTGAGGTGAGTACACTGCCCACCTGTCTCAACTTGTGTACCCTTCCTACCCCACCACACATGCATGCCACAGATGTTGCATTTAGCTACGCTCACGTCACCTGACAGTGTGCTAAAAAAATACCACACTGCCAAACTGCAGGGTGGACCAGGCACAGGCAGGGGGGCCCCAGATGTTGTCAGCTGCTGTACATTCTGGGTTGGAACAGCCATCTGCTGTTGTTCTGGCTGATGTTCCTGCCTTTGCTGCTGTTGGTCTGCAGCCATAGCCAGCGGTGGTGGGATAGCGCTACGCACCACTGGTGGTGCTTTGCTGATGCCACTAAAGCCACTGCCACTGGAGTTATCATGTCCTGGTAGCGGAGCACTTGCAGGGAACAAACTCCAGTGGTTGATACACACCCCACCACCACCATGCATCCATGGGCTGACACGGTCACCACCTCTCTCTACCAAAACGACTGCACTCCATTTAAATTATCAAAAACAAAAAAATTAAAACAGACTAAAATCAGGACAATGTACTATAAAATCAAAACAAGGGGCAAAACTAAAAATCAGAAATTGGATGATAAACAGAAAAAATTGGTAAATATTAAGATACAGTAGCACTCTATCTCTACTAAAAACAAGCTCCTTTCTCAGCAATAGGCAAAGGAAAGTGAAACGAGTTCACTGTCTAGCCTGATTAACTTCCTGCCTGCACCATGTGACCGGCAGACTGTCAGACATGTGGTCTGTGGGCTGTTTTTCACAAACTTTGCTTTTCTGAAATGCAACCCAAAGTTAAGGTGAAGTTAGCAACCCAATGTTAATTAAAGGCAAATTTCTACCTTTTATTAAAAACTTTGCGTAATTATTTGTGGATTTGAGGTTGCTAACCTCACCTGAACTTTGCATTAGTAGTAAAACTTTGCTGTGTCTCTAGTCTCCTGACCCAGGCATTTAGGTGCATTCATGTTTGAGCAATTGAAGGCTTATTCATTCTCATGGTATTTCTCTTTGTTGGCCTCATCCATTTTTCCTTTATCTTCTTTGCGTGAAATGTTCCTTTAGACCCAGAATCTTTTCTTTTATAGTGAGTAGGGTTTCAGTACCTGTGCCTGTTTGTGAACTGAATGTTTTTTTTTATTTCATATTCTGCTTTCATAAAATGCAGAGAGAAAATCCTGCCTTTTGATTGTTTTTTACCTGTGCATCAAATCCGTTCAATGCACAGGTAAAAACAATTACCAAAGCTGAACTACAAAAGTACCAAAGCTACTGTGAAAGAAATCAATGTGCCATTGGAACACTGATGTTTAAAAATGGCACCATTTTTACCCTACGTTAGTGAGAAAAGCGTCATTCACTAAAGCTGTCTTGAAAAATATTTAGCAGTTTTTGCTAATAGAAAATACTAGCTGAATACTTATATTAGACTTACATTTTGAAAACAGAACTGGTCCAGATTTGTAGTGCTGCCAATCATTCCACATGCCTACTCCAACTGTCTCTGCTGCAAATCACAATGTCACTCTCACAACTTCTTAAAATAAAATCCCTTGGACCATATCCATTTCTTTTATTATGTTTTTCTTATTTTAAATAGTGGCAGGCTCACTTCTGGTAAGCAAGACAATGGGGGGAACACAATTACATCCGCTCACTCTGTCATTAAAAGTGGAGGGGATGCTGGGTCTGTTAATTCTCCTAGCAGGGCTGCCACATTGCAACTTAAAAAAATTTGCATTTCATCATCCACAATATAAAAAGGATTTCTCTTTGTTCCTTCAGCTCTGGCAAGTTCTCACAAGCAAAGAAAGAAACAAAAAAAATCTATACTGTTGTTTTTTTTTTTTAAATTCATATTTAATACTGACACGGATCTATTAGGACATGCTAGCCACAATAGATGGGAACAACCTTCAATATAGCCAGTAGAATACATAAATTAATTACTTAATTAATTGAATAATTACTTAATTAAACTAAAAAGTCAAAATATAAAGTCTCCCACATACTAGCAGCAGCACTTGGAGGTAAGGTGAACTTGCTATCAAAACTATGGATAGCACAATAGGACAAATATCCTATGGCAAAACACAATTATATCATCATGTAGCAGGTGGAAGGACTATTTTATCTCAAATTAACTTATTGATTTCCATTTTATATGTATAAATATAGTTTTGTAAGGGTGAGGAAAATAATTTAAAAAAGGTAACACATTTCATAGGTGCAGTAAGACACTGCAGGGGTGTGCACTGAACAGATATTACCACACTTCCAGGGACTGAAGGCACTCAGCCTGCAGCCTCACTCCTCACTGCACCCCTGGATGTGCAGAAATATCTGTTCAATGCACACCCTTACACCGGGTGTCTTATTACTTATCTGTAGGGTAAGTAAAGACTCTCATTATTTCATTTAATCATTCTTTCAGTTTTGTTCTTGGTGCCATTGAGAATCAAATATCTTTTAGCACTGAGAATCTCCTTAGCTTTAGCAAAGTATTTTCATTTTTGTATGATCTGTGAGGGTCAGCCTGAAAACACTTTTATATTCATCCCACTTATTCTTATTCCTTTACCCAATCTTGCTTTATTGAAAATGGCTTCCCTTGGGGTTTCACATACACACATTGAGGTAGACTACCCTTGTAGTTCAGATTTTATTTATTTATTTATCTATTCAGGTCTAAGATTACAAATACCTTTGAGCCAGGGCTCTTTTACAAAGGTTCCACATCAAGGATTACAACAAGACAGTACATAATCACAGTTTGTAACACATATTTTTACAATACATAGTGCTATACAGTAACTATTGCTATCAGGGGTATTATAGAGGTGGGGGGTATAAAGAGGAAGAAATAGAAAGGGAGGAAGAGGAAATAGGCATCAGAAGGGTAGGGGAGTTGTAGAGGAAGAGTGTAAAGGGAGGCAGGTGGAGGAGGACAGGTGGAAAGGAAGGCAGAAGTGTGGGACAAAGGGAGGGAGGGAGGGGGAAGAGGAGGGAGGGAGGGAGGGAGGAGGGAGGGGCTGCAGCCAGGAGGCGTTGTCAGAGGACAAAAAGTGCCAGGGTTGGGCAGGGTAGAGAGGATAAGTGCTAGGAGGCTGAGGTCATCAGTGAATGCTACTGCCAATGGAGCTGAGAGCAAAAGGATACGTTTATCGTCTTGGGAGTCCAGGAGATGGGTGGTACAGTTAGAGATAGCAGTCACAGGTGCTAGAGGCAGTCAGTGAGTGGCAGAGTCTGGTTTTAAAGGTGCCGAGCATTGAGATGGTGGTGATGTCATTGGGTAGACCATTCAGCCAGCTGGCGGCCTGGTAAGAAAAAGCTCTTTGACCTTGGGTCGTGCGACAATGTGGGATTTGGAGCTTCAAGGATTTGGACCCCCTAGTGGTTCTGCAGCAATTATTTTGTTGTAGGAGAGTACAGACTCTGGGAGGGGCAAGACCCATCATAATTTTCTTTGCAAATATGCAGGTTTGGTATTTTAGACATTTGTTGAGTTGCAGCCAGTTGGTTTGGCAGTAGAGGTCACAGGTGTGTGTAAGGTGTTGGGTGCCCGTCATGAGCTGACAAGCCTTGTTGAGGGAGATGGTTACTCGTTTGAGTGCAGTAACAGTAGCAGAACCATGTATGATGAGGCCATAGTCGATGGTGGCAAAGATGGAGCACTGGACGGCAACTGCCAGGGCTTCAGGGATAAGGTGTCACCTGTGGCAGAACAGCAGGCCTAGTCTGGAGTTGGCAGTTTTGTCAATGTTATTAATGTGGTCAGTGTATGAGAGGTGGGAGTCGAGTGTGATCCCAAGGTATTTAAAAGTGTGGACCTGCTCCAGTGGGCCATCGTGACTGGTGTTAATGGAAAGGTGGTGGTGCTTATGTTTATTGTGGGAACTACTGAAAATCATGGACTTAGTTTTTTTCTGGTTAAGGATCAGTTTATGCTGAATGAACCAGTTCTCGACAGTGGAGAAACAATGCTGGAGTTTTCCTTGCAAGTGGTAAGGGTCATGGTGTGCGGCAAGGATTATTGCATCATCAGCGTAGAGTATAATTGGTTCAGGGCAGGCATCCGGTAAGGTGTTGAGAAACAGACTGAAAAGGAGTGGTCCCAGAATGGATCCCTGTGGAACACCAGAGCGCACAGGTTTGGCATCAGAGAGCACTTCTGTGATTTTTACACATTGTGACCTGTTCTCAAGGTAGCTTTTAAACCATGTAATAGAATCTGGGGAGAGCCCAGCTTTCTGTAGCTGGGCAAGAAGAAGGCGATGGTGGACAGTAATGAAGGCTTTGGTTAAGTCAATGTAAATAGCACAAGTGAGTACTCATTGTCCAGTGGGCTGTGGATTGCTCCGGTGACTTCAAGTAGTGCGGAAACAGTGCTGTGGCCTTTTCTGAAGTCATGTTGTTGCATGCAAAGGATGTTATATTTATCCAGATATTCAGTGAGCTGGTCTGATACTATGTGTTCCAGGGCCTTAGAAAGAGGAGGCAGGATTGAGATTGGGTGGTAGTTCCCATGGGCAGTCTTATCACCACTTTTGTGGATAGGGATAACAGTGGCTAACTTCCATTTTTCTGGAAATTGGCTGAGTGTAAGGGAGAGATTAAAAATCCTGGTAAGAGGCCCCAGCACCTCTTCTAAGGTGAGGGTCAGAAGCTTGAGGTCAAGTGTGTCATTGCTAGATCTTGATTTGCTTATGGCATTAGTGACAAACTTTCGGACATCATTCCTGTTTACTACTTTAAAGTGGAAAGGTGGGTGGCTGTTGGGAGACATGGAGTTAAGGGTTTCAGAGTCCTCATCATCACTGAAGAAATTAGAGGGAAGAACACTACTGAGATCTGTGAAAGTGATGTTGAAAGTATCAGCAATGATTTTTCGGTCATGGTTGGTATTTCCATTAACCTTGAGCATAGCCAGCATAGATTTGGGTTGTTTCCCAGTGATTTCTTTTAGGTTGTGCCAGAAGTCTCTCCCATTTCCCAATGTGTCAGTGAGAACTTTTCTGTAGTAGTCAGATTTCTGTTTCCGAATGGTTTTAGTGCAGTTATTACGTGCTTGCTTATAGTTTTGGATGTCGATTGGTTTCCTGGTGGATCTAGCCAAAGTCCATAACTGGTCCCTGGATTTTAGCATTTTTAGGAGGTCACCTGTTAGCCAAAGGTTACATAGAGTTTTAACTTTGTGCTTCTTGATGGGTGCGAATAGGTCACAGGCTTTGTTAAAGATGTGGATGAATTGATCCAGTGCAAAGTTTGTGTCTGTTGCCAGGAAGATTGGAGTCCAATCTTGTTGGAGGAGGTAGGATTTGAGGTGGGTTAGCTGACCACAATGGAAAATTCTGCTGTGAATGATTTTAAGAGGTGGTTTGTGGAATTTATTGGACCAGGTACAGCTGATGGGGGAGTGGTCACTGAGAGAGTCAGGAAGGACAGAGGAGTTTGAGATCTGTGAGGGGTGGCTGGTCAGAATCCAATCCAGTAGTGTGCTGGTCCCTGTTTTATAGTTTTGTCTAGTAGAGGAATCCAGCATCTGGGCTAGGTTGGCTGATAGGATGGAGTCCTTAAGACCACCTGCCGCAGCCAAGAGCCAATTTATATTGAAGTCCCCAAGCAGGATGGTTTCGGAGTCAGGTGGTTGCGACCTGACAAGGTCCAGGATGGTGGTGAGACCTAATCCTTGTTCCTTGGGAGAAATATATACAGTAACAACTGTAAGCACCTTATCGTGAGCACCTAGTAGGATTTTGATGGGGAGAATCTGTGCAGGGGAGGTCGCGCGGGCAAGTTCTAATTGACCGCTCATGAACGTGTCTTTCAGGTACAATGCACAATCTCCACCTCTTTTTGTTTTACAATCGAGCCTAAAGACATTGTACCCTGGGATGGTGATTGCCTGGTCAAGGACCTGAGGGTTGAGCGAGGTTTCAGCAACTTCCAGAACATCAGGAGTATGTTGGATTGCGAGGGCTTGCAGATTAAAGGAGCTACTGTGTGCTCGACTGAGCTCCACTTTATGTGCAGGGAACTGCCTACCTAAAATTTCTGTCATCAAATTCTCAAAGTATTCCACAGAGTTTGAGCCTTCTACTCCCTACAAGATTCCAGCAGGTTTCAAATGAGCTCTTATTGTCTGACATTCAAGTTCACTGATCCTTGCTTGCAGCATTTCAAGCTCTTTATGAGCTCTATTAATGAGAGTCTAAAAGAGTTGTCTTATCCTTCAATGTGGAAATCCTCTTTCATTTCTACATTTTCTAGAGACATATTCCACCTTAGCATTTGATTTATGCAGAGACCACAACTCTTTAAATCCCTGCTTCTTCTCTTTTAAATAGTATTTTTGCTGCTCTTCCAGTTTATTGCCACTGACTGTTTGCTACTGTACTAGTCTATACACATGTACTGTCTTTTGCTACTAAGTTAACCTCCTGACCTGTGTTGTATCTTACCTCTGCTTGCTTCTTTGTTAACCTCCTGACCTTGTATTGTATCTTACCACTGTTTTGATTGCATCCATTGCTGATGCGGAACCTTTGTAAAAGAACCCTTGGTTCAAAGGTATTTGTAATCCTAGTAATAAATAAATACAAAATAAAAAATTAAAAATGCTCAACTCTCTCAACCTTTTATTTATTTTTTTATTTATTGAGAAAATTGGAATTACACCCTTTGAGTCCACAGATTCTTTTGCAAAGACTCCTCATCGGTAGACACAGTACAACATTACAAGTACAGGTGCAAGACAGCAAGACATCAATCAGTCCATATATGACATTAGTAGGTAAGTAAAGAACTGGGTAACATTCCATAGCAGAGGGCAGAGACAGCCCAGCGTTGTGTGCAAAAACAGCAGCAAAATTTACAGAAAACAACTATACAGATTGTAAGGCAGATATTCAATCATAATAACTGATAACAAAGCAGGAAAAAAAGTAATTAGTCAGTGTGAGGGAGGTGGAAGGGATGATTTAGTATAGTACTACTACAGTAAGAGCAGTCACAAGTAGAGTTGCTAGTGAGAAATTCATTGAGTAGGGTTTTAAAAAGGCCTATTTTTGACCCAGCAGTCAGAGCAACAGGTAGGTCATTTAGCCAGCTTGACGCTCTGTGATAGAAGGCTCTCTGACCCATGGATGTCCTGCAGCGAGGGACCAAGAAGGGGACCTTGGAGATACTTCTGGTGAGTCTTTGAGGGAAGGAGGGTTGCATGAGGCCCTGTATACTAGGTGGGGTGAGTTTCCACTGGATTGTCTTTGCCAGGAGGCATGTGTGGTACTTAAGGCGACATTCAAAGTATAACCAATTAGAGCGACTGTAGAGGTCACACGTGTGAGTGGTTCTATTACAGCCTGTCACCAGGCGAAAGTCCTTGTTTAGTGCTGTCTTAATGCAACAGACAGCAGTGTTATTGGCAGAGCCATAGAACACAATTCCATAGTCTAGCACAAAGAGGAGCAAGGATGATGCAACAAGGCACAGCCCCTCATTAGGCAGACAGTGTTTGATCTGATAAAGGAAGCCAATTCTGGAGTTGATGGTGTTACACAGCATATGGATATGTCCATGATAGGTAAGGGAAGAGTCAAGGGTGATGCCCAAGTATTTGAAAGCATTTACCTGCTCAAGTGGGGAGCCTTGGGAGGTGTTGACATGTAGGGTGGAGTCATGGTAGGGGTTCTGATGGTGTGCGAAGATCATGGTCTTAATTTTCTTATAGTTTATTACTAGCCTGTGCTCTATGAATCAGGTCTCAGTTTCTGTGAAAGACTTCTGTAGGGCATCCTGCAGTGGTTGAGGCTGAAGGTTGCTCCAGAAGATGACTGTATTATCTGCATAAAGAGGTAACTGACCAGAACAGGCTCTGGGTAGTGAGTTTAAGAAAAGGCTAAATAGGAGGGGGCCTAAAATGGAGCCTTGAGGGACTCCAGAGTGAACTGGGAGGCAGGAGGAGAGGGTGGTGCCAAACTTGACCTACTGTGACCTGTTGGATAGATAATTTTCAAATCAGGCCATAGTATCAGGTGACAGTCCCACGTCAGTCAGGGATCTAAGGAGAAGGGTGTGATGGACCATATCAAAAGCCTTAGTTAGGTCAATATAAATAGACCCAACTAAGTGTCCCATTGACTGAGAGTTGGGAGGGTGGAGGGGATAGGGTTTTACCATTTAGCAGTGTCAGTGGCTCAGTAGGTAGCACACTCGCCTCTGAGGCCGGGAGATCAGAGGGCTGTGGGTTCAGTTCCCACATCTGGCACTTGGGTTAATATCCCAGTACTGACACTGTAATGCAGCATGAGAGGGGTGCTGCATTTCTGAGGTGCCGTCTTTCGGATGAGACGTTAAACTGAGGTCCCATCTGCCTGGATTGGTGGTAGTTCAGGTGGATGTTAAAGATCCCATGGCACTTATCGAAAAGATTATGGGAATTTCCCCGGTGTCCTGGCCAAATTTTCCTCATTCACTAAAAATACCACCAACAGCTTAATCTGGTTCAAGGTCAGTTGCCATTCATCTGTACCCCCCTCCCCCCGGGTCGTGCCTGAAAATAGGCAGGATTTGTCTAGTGCACTTACCCGGTCAACAAAAGCTAAATAAAAAATAACAAAAAATAAATCCATGACCTTGTGGATGTAGGCGGTATATTCAAGGAGAGCTGTGGTGGTGCTGTGGCCAATGCGGGACCCATGATGCTCGGGGCACAAGAGGTTATGTTTACATAGGTGTTCAGAGAGCTGATCAGCTACTATTTTTTCAGGGGCCTTTGAGAGAGGGGGTAGAATAGAGATCAGCCGGTAGTTAGCACCACCTTTCAGAAGTAGGGTGGTGATAGCCCTTTTCCAGTGGGTGGGGAACTCCCCCAGACAGAGGGAGCAGTTAAGGATTTTAGTGAGGGGGACTAGGACAGATTCAAGAGATAGTTTGAGGATTTTTAAGTCCAGGGAGTCACCACTGTGGTGGCTCTTACCCAGGACATTAGAGATGTAAGAATTAGCCTCTTTTAGAGTTATTACTCGAAACCTGAAAGGTGGGTGGATGGGGAGAAACATATGAAGATGGAGTAGCTGTAGGTTGGGGGCAAAAATGTTAGGGGGGAGCACACTGTTAAGGTCAGAGAAGGAAGAGTTTAAGACATTGGTAATTTGTATGGGATCCTGAGATATGGTCCCATTGACTGAGAGTTGGGAGTGTGGAGGGGATAGGGTTTTACCATTTAGTTCTTTGATAGTATCCCAGAATTTATGCCCTGAGCCCTTAGAGGAGGTGAGAACAGGCCAATAATAAATGGCTTTGGCCTGACACAAGGCACAGGTACATTTGTTCCTAGCTTCCCTGTACCATTGTTTGTCCTGAGGCAGACTTGAAATGAGAGGTCTATGCCAGAGATTATCGTGATGGTGCATGAAGTCAAGCAGTGTTTGAGTTAGCCAGGGAGTATCATAGTTTTTTACTATCTGCTTTGTAACTGGGGCAAAAAGATCACTACTTGCTGTGTCAATGGGTGACCAGTCACAGTTTAAGAGGTGTTTTTTAACCTAGTTAATGAACCTCTTTTTAAAGACATACAGTATAGGGTTTTGTGGGGTTGGGGCCTTACAGAACTACCAACAGAGTACAGGCGAGTTATCACTGATGGCTTCTGGGAGCACTAGGACCTTTGAGATTCAGTTAGGGTGGTTAGTGAAAATTAGGTCAAGCAAAGTAGCGGTCCCTGTCCTGTGATTATGTCTTGTGGGGGATTGGACAATTTGAGCCAGGCCCATGGCCAATGAGACATCCTTATAGTGGGCAGCTGATGGTGCTAGCCAATTTGTGTTAAAGTCACCCAAAATAATAATCTCACTAGAATTAGGGAGAGATGAGATGCAGTTAGCAACTGCTGTGAAAGCTGCCTTCTGATTTTGCGGTGGGATATAAACCACCAAAACACAGAGAGTTTTCCCTGGGTTGCCCAGAGTAATTTTTACAGTGAATACTTGGGCTCCATCCGTGAGAGGGGGGAAGGGAAAACCATTGCTTGAAGGGTGTTTTGAAGATAGAGTGCACAGCCTCCTCCCTGTTTGTCTTGGTGATCAGATCAAAAGATGGAGTAGCCATTTAGGGCCACATATGAGTCCATATTTGTTTTGGAGATCCAAATCTCAGTTAAGGCCAGGATGTCTGGCTTGTGCTGCATAACCCATCCTTGAAGAGAGTCATGTTTTTTCAGTAGACTACAGATATTTAGTGAGGCAGCAATGAGGCCTTTCCTTTTATCAGCAATGAGGGGGGATTGGGGAACTGGCCCCGGGTTAGGGTGAACATTATCAGATAAAAGAAGGAGAAGGAGAAGGAGGAGGAGGATGTGGTGGGTTATGCCAAGCTTAATGCGTTTGTGTTCCCTGCCAACAGAGGATGCTTTCCTAATGGGGCTATGTACTGGTACAGAAAGTGAGAGGATGATTGGTGCCACAAGGAGTGGGGGCAGAGAGGGAGGTGGTAAATGATATTATGGGTTATGTTGTAGTAGTGTCAGCACTGGGAAGGACAAGTACAAGGGAAATGGGTGGATGTGAGAGAAAGGAGAGGTGGAGGGGTTGGGGGCGACTGTGAAGGAGGGGGGAGGATGCAATGGGCAAAAGACCAATAAGGAGGAGGTGGAAAGGTGCAGCCATTTCAACAGACTGCACAAGGGATAACTGCAGCAGCTAAAAAGGGGAAGCGCACAGAGGAGGGGAGTACAGCAAGAAATCAGTTATAGCAGCCTCTAGCGGTGACCGAGTATAAGCTGCTAATGAGAAAGTTGGGTGATTGGTTCTTCACCGTCACGTGATGGTCCTAACATAAGGAGATGTTGAGCAAGGGTGGTGGTGAGAGCAGTGGAGTAGCCGACGCGAATGCGTCAGCAGGGCAAAAACAAAGATGCCAGCTGTCCTATGTGACTGACAGTGCCTGTTGTACTCAGCCGTGGCCCTGGAGGGAGTTTTGCTCATACTTGCTTAACAGTGCCCCCGACAATGCAGCGCTGGGGGAGGGCTACCTCGATCTGCCCTCATGACCACCTTGGGAGCTGAAGGGAAGAACAGAGATGCAGATCAGATATTTATCCAGGCTGGAGATTGGGGGGAGGGTTTGGGGGACAGTCAGAACAAATAAACAAAGATTGTATCTGCTTTAGTGAGCACGACATGTAACACTTTGAAACTTATAAATGAGTCCTTGGGAAGTTATAGTTTAGAAAGGCTCCATTGGATTGAAATGCTCTTGGGGGCAGCTGATTGTATCATCAGGAATAAATGCTTTTAGAGGTGCAGCTGACTGTATTATCAGGAATTTACTTGTAGCTACAGCCTGTCATGTGGAATTTTAAAATTAAAATAAAATAAAACTAGCAGTTTATTACATGTAGGCACAGCTTTCTTGACAGCCTTAAGGAACACTAGCAGTAATTGCAAAAAACCCAGTAAATCGTAAAAGGCAACAATTAAGATACCACGCTGTTGCAATGTAGTAGGTAGGCTTTACACAAAAACATCAGCAGAAAAAACAAAACTATCTCCATGAGTTGGCCGACACACTGGCCCAGAAGCATAGTTTTGAAATTGGCACCAAAGCAAACAAAGACGCCAGCTGTCTTATGTGACTCGCAGTGCCCATTGTACTCGGCCTTGGCCCTGGAGGGAGTTTTGCTCATACCTGCTTAACAGTGCCTCCTACGATGCAGCGCTGGGGGAGGACTACCTCAATCTGCCCTCGTGACCACCTTGGGAGCAGCTTTAGCTGCTTGCCATGACTTAGGGTCTGACATTTTCAAACTCTTTTGCCACTTATTGAAGGTTTCCAGATTACCACTTGTTAACAATAATAGAGGCAAAGTAGTGACATTATTACTCTCAATAGCTTTTTCTTTTGTATCTCCTGTTCCAGTCTGCCACCCAGTTTTGTCAACAAAGTGAGAGAAAAAGTTGCTTGTTGACTGATCCACTCATAGTGAATGTTCTCTGCCCACTGACAAGTTTCCAAGTTTCCATTCCTTATTCTATATATCCTTTGTAACTTCTTCTTCCTCTGTGTACTCTGCGGTGCCAAAGTGGGTAATGGTAATTTTCATGGGATCCTCCCAGTTGTGGCTCCAAAAGTCTCTGATTGGCCATGAGATCTCTCTTCATTGCAACTATCCCTTCTGAGTGTTCAGGTATCAGCTGAGGCTGTAAAATAACTTGCAAAGGAGAGATAAGAATTTTAGTTAAGGCAAAATCTTTCAATAAGCCTTTGCAAGTTTTACCTCTTATCCCATGTGACAATTTCTCTCTGATCTCAGCTACACTACGGTAGTGTTGAAGTCCCACATATTCAAAAGAGATGTGCTGCCCAAAATAGAGATGCATAGCACATCTCAGAAAATGCACGGAAGCACAACATTCAAAAGGGAGAAATGCATCACATATTTCCGAATGCGTGATCGAGCAAACATAATATATGCAGTGCAAAAAAAGGGGGCTGGTACATGAATATGCCATGCGTCCATAGATTTAGCCAAAATGTGCGGTGCATCTGTCACGCCTCCCAGACGTGTGCCGTGCAAAGTTAGGCAGACAAAAGGATGGCCTAAATCAGATAGCCACCCACAGGAAGGCCGCAGAACTGCAGAAAGGCCATCCTGAGATGGCCCTTGGAGGTGCACCAGGGTGTGCTTCAGGCATTCATACACAGTAGTCATGCCAGGATGGAAGTATCCAAAGCCACAGGTGCTGGCACACCAAGGACACCCCTAAGACAGCCATCCCACACAGCACACACAGAACGTAGACACCCAGCTGCCACATGCCAGTGTTGTTGGATGCCCCCTAGCACACCAGCAAAGCAGATGGCCACACTGCAGCACATGTACCAGGGGCCATGGCTGCAGCCATGAAGCATGCAGGGCACCTCCCAGTGGTGGCATGCACCCGGGGAGATGTCTGGGGCAATGGTGCCCTGGTAGCCTGGTAGTATGAGTGGTAAGTAGCATGGCATGGGCTAGGGACTGACCTGTGGCACACACCCACAGTGGTACACCATAGATGCACACAGGTGGGATGCATCCACCCAGGTACCGGGTCACCCTCTGCATACTGCCATTCCTTGCAGTTATCACCATGTTCCTTTCATATGGCCAGAGGCACCACAGGTTAGTTTATGCTGCATATGGAACTGGTGTATCGCATTCATGTGGTATACCATTCAGACTGTGTCACCCTCTGCCCCCCTGTTGCTTGTCCAGGTGGGACCCTGTGACCACTGTCCAGGTGGACCCCCTGTACCTCAGTCCAACTCTGTACATTGCTATGGGTAATAGCACTGTACCCAGGCCAATACAGTCAACTCACCCACACACAAACATTCCACCACACCTGCCTGCAAGGCTGCAGTCTCTCTTGTTCACCTTTGTGGGGTGGTGGGGTAGCCCTGCAAAGCTGGAACTGAACATGTCTGGGGTATGCAAATGGCTTGAATATATTCCAGTAATAAGCTTCACATGTGGGGAATAGGCTCAGTATGTGCAATTAGGCCATTTGCATATCCAGGCTGAATACTGCAATTTTGTGCACCGTGCATGTGGCTGCCTATCACGCATTTCCCTATGCTTCACATAGGGCTCAGGACACCTGCTGCACCATGCATCTCCCACTGCACGATCACGCATATTCGGGATATTCCGCCAGACATGCGCGATCACATCTCACAGTGCATCTTCTGAATACACCATTATTTTGTGGCAGCACATCTCAGTTACACAGCACAGGCACTTGCGTGATGCAGCCTGGGACTTTTGAATATGGGGCCCCTAGTGATTAGACATAAAGCATTTTTTTCAACTAACTGAGTCTCCCTATATCACCCAAACTGGAGACTGCCATGATTTTTAGGTAGCACTACTTTCTTTACTTTAAATGAATGTCAGTATGCATTCAAAAAGAAGAGGCTAGGAGAAGTAGACAGAGTTTAAAGAAAAAGGGATCGGGATTTAAATCATTTACTGACCAGTTTCCAACTGCACATGCAGCTGTACATTCAACAGATTTATAGTCTGTGCTTTCACCCACTCTGCCAAACTCCAGCCACCAGATCAGTGATGAAAGTATTGCCACTCTGCGGCTTCCTACCAAGTTGTAATACTGAAAAGATCTATGTCAATGGTTTTCATGGCAGACCAGATCAAACTCACACTTTTTCACACTGGGTGATTCAATTTACATAGACATGGTCAAACAAAGGTATCAGTTGATTTTCAAAAATGCAGGTACTGAAATAGAGAGACGCACAAACATGTTGAGGAAGTTAGATTTTCTAGGAAGCTAGCTGAATGCTAGCATTTACAACTTCTGGAGTTCCAAGGAAGTTTTACTTCATAGGGACCATACTGTCTGTCATCTCACCACCCCCCATGAACTGCATTGTTTTATCTAACCTAAATTAATGTGGACTCTTTATTTGTCTACTTGGGTTACTTGTGAGTGGTCCACATTGATTTAGGCTAGATAAAACAATGATGTAAACATTGCATGGAGAATATGACCAGGGTTGCGAGACAAAAGTCACACAGCAGGCAATTATAATAATTCAAAATATGGTGAAAGCATCCAAAATGAAGGTCAAAATAAAGACACCCTCAAAATCCTAGCACAAGAAGTGCTCATTACTGTCCATAGAAAGAGAATTGCAAGAGAGATGAAGCAGAAACTCAAGCCAGTAAATATAGTTTAAAGATATGACAATGCCTGCTTCATCAAAGCCCAGATGAAACACCCCAGCCAACACTGATGTGAGGTCCCTACTTTCTGGTGTTTTCCGGTAGGCTGTGGCTGGTGTGCACAGGGTGAGCAGCCACCAAGTGAGACAGCAATCCTGAGCACCTCATCCCCTTCCTGTTCAGCACCTGCTGCCCTGTGTTTTTTCTCAATTAACTGATACTGATGTACTGCTTCCTCCACTCAGGATACATGAGCCCCAGTTTCAACACACTCTGTTGTCCTTGCTGCTCTGCCTCCACACTCTCAGTTTCTGGCATGTTACCCTACACCATAGCATGCTGCTGATCCACTGTGGTGATGACCTACAATGGTTTCCCACACTGTACTGAACTCTAAATGCCACATGCCAAGAAACAAAGTTCTAACTTCCCTGCCCTGCACTTTACTGCTGTTCTGGGAGTTAATGATGTTTTACAAACTTGTAGTACTCAGTGGTCTCAATGGTGGCAGGTTGGGAAGAGGGCAGTAGTGGCCCACTCCAGAGGAGCATCTGGAGTGTGCACTTCATCCAGCCTTGCCCCCATCAAGGCATTGTCAATGCTGTAGATATTATGCAAACCTACATTACAAAAAATAAAATGATCTGTCAAAAAATAGTGAGAGGTTAAAAAAACCACAGTGGTCTGTCAAAAAAGGGGGGATCAAACCATGCAAACCACACCTGGTGATAGGCATGGGCACTTAACCTCCATTCATCTTAATTGCTGGACACTGTGTAACTCATGCAAGTGTATTCAACTTTAATACATATAATTCACTATATCAATATTGTACAGGACTTGAATGAGTATAAAATCAATGCAGTGACCAGTATACCAAAGTTGCATATACTTGCATGAGACAGGCAGTGGCTAACAGTGAAGATGAGCAGATGGTAAATGCCAGCCATTATCTTGAGGCCAAGGATGCGGTCAGAGACACTGGGACCGGGTAACAAGACCACTAGACCACCAGGGTGAGTTTTTGCATTGTTAACATGACCACATGTGGGGAGACCACTGGATAATCACGGCATTTTTTCATATGCAGTATATTACCAAGATTGAGTAGGGGAGTGGAGCCACTGGTCTGTCAGGGAACTTTTTTGTATATCTCCTTCAATAGGTAAGGGAGGGCCGTCCACTGCTGTATATGAGGGAGATGGGACCATTGGAAACAACAAGACTAGCCATGTTTGTACCAGCTAACTAATGTATTATTTTTAATAACTCTTCATACAAGGGGATACAATTAAGACATTGTCTTTCCAACATG